>CM055272.1:13820121-14264277 GCA_029237695.1 Conchocele bisecta | reverse complement strand
TCCCGTCTGTAGCACCTCCAGCTCTTCGATAAATCATACGTCGAAACACCCGTCTTATAGAGAATAGTAGGTTAGTGCCGTGAATGGAAAAAAATATCTGGCAAGGCTCAGGAAACGGGATGGGCGAGGCTCTGCCGAGCACATCCCGTTTTAGTGCCGCGCCAGATATTTTTTTCCATTCACGGCACTAACCTACTATTCTATTTATCCCGTCAACACATATACATGGCTTTAAAATGCAATGAAATAATCCCAGCAACCGCACATATTCATACGCAGGGAGTAGGTCGTATTGACAGGATATCAAAAATGTTTCACGGTAACGTGTTTCACGGCACATACGCACTGTGTTGACGGGATAAATTTGAATTAAGATACATCATGTTATACAGTTGCATGTGTAAGTGTGATGCCGATAGCGATGTTTTTAAAAGTGTTATATTGGTCACGAATTGGGAAATTCGGCCAGAAGACTCTGATTAGAGCATACACCGTTCACAATTCAACCAAATGATGCCGTTTATTTCCCTGAACAAGTTTTTACAAGTTTAACCATTGCACGATTCTAACTGATGATCAGGATCTACACAAAGCGCTTCGTTACCAACCGGCGAAATATGTGACTTAGCTTTTTGTTTCATTTTCGATATACCCACGGGGGAATAATATGTATCTTTTTTATTGTCGGCGGATGCTATTTTAAAGCATCTAAATCATGAGTGCAATGTGCGAACCTTTTCGATATAACAGTATTCTATCAGCTGATTTGTAGCATATCGGCAAAATGTTTTGATTTGTGGGATTCGTTGTAGCTAATAAGTTATGCTAACACCTGATAGAATGGAATATAAATTAATTGCTTGATGAAAATAATCAGTTTCCCTGCAGGTATTGGTTGTTCCTATAACATAGCAGTAATAACATGACCGTCAATTTTAATCGATTTGATATAATTCAAACATTTGTTTTGAGAACACATTTTACATTAACACAAACCATGTTATGTTTTCCTCATGAATGAGGATATACCGGGTGATGACGAAATAATGAACCCACTAGCCGTCATGCTTAGTGTTATTTCGAACAAAAATGTGTTTTCGTATTTCTGTCCGTCAATCCGTTAGTCCGTCAGGGTTTCTGTCCGTAAGATTTGCGGTGACGTTTTCGGGTACCCATTATCTCTGCAGCCTAGGTTGGATTGACTTGAAACTACCTTTACCTCTTTATCATCATCCATCTTTTCATTATATACCTCATCCATGCGGCTTTCATGCCCACTGCCAAGGCCAACGGACTGAGGAAATATTTGATTGTCGGACCAGGCTGCGGCCGGGGGTATCGGTGAGTCACTGCCCACTTGCTCAAGTATAGCCTTGCATATGTATGTGTGAAATAGAGGTTAGAAAAACGAAGAGCCCAATTAAAGCATACTCAGCTGATAATCTATTAAATAGCATACAGTCTGAGTCGTAAACATGCTGAATATATGATAACATATGAAAGATTCGCAAGACAACGAACATGATTGCAATGGCACAGATATGGAAATACCTGTGAGTAATACTCAAATAACTTACATGGTACCATAAAACATTTATTGATACTGTTACCTAGACTGTAAATATGAATATGTGCGTAGGTTTGCTGGCGAAAAATGCGATTGTTTCTTAACTACATATACAATGTACATTCCAAAAATTAGTATGTGTTTGTCATATCAAACTGACTGTGCGTGGCAGAAACAGTCTGCAGACCAATCGATTATATTTCCAGAGAACGTTTTCGAATACTTTGTGAAATACGTCTAGTGAAATTGTATATAATCTCATAGTCGGCTATCAAAGTTACATAATTGAACAATACTTATAGTGTCATGTTTGAATAATTAACCGATAAGATGTAGAAACATGCTTCACAGTCATACTAGCAAATAGACATATTATCTGTGTATATTTGTAGAAATAAAGTGTTATATTTTGAAATCGCATATGACAGTCACATGCACCTAGGCTTCGGTAAAAGATAGTCATGTAACTTTGCGTAACAGTCAAATGTCGGTGTTCTGGCAGACTAGTGAGGTACAAGAAACCGTCTTGTGTTATGATAGACGAGGTTCTGGTATAATTATATATTTTTGTTGATCAATGAATGTGAATTTATAGTATAACAACCAACCATACATGTTATTGGTGGTGGTTAAATATATGTTTATGACATTACTAATATTTTAAATTGATTGATATCAGCAAAATTCATTGTAGATGTAGATATGTTGTTAAACAATTGTACATATAGAGGTGCATTGCTGAAAGCAATATCAGCTTATGCCATATAAGCAATAGAGTTAATATTATATGAATATGTTTGTTATAAGCAATATGTAGTTCATGAAAGATAAGTGATATACATATAAATATGTAACACACAACATTAGATTAGAAAAGTTTTTACGCGTATGTGAATTGTGCTCCAGGAAAATTCCATTTTGTGCGAAGTGTCTACGGAACAAATAGGGGACATGTACCTGAATATTTCTCAGTGGCCTATGTTTACTAGTTGGACACACATGTCTGGTGGTCATACAAAATGACTTCATGGCAGCACGTACACGTACATTTATTGAAGTTCTAGATATTTTGTCGAACACATGATTATATATTTGAGCATATCTTACCATGATTACTACTATTACTACAGCTCATGGGCTTAATAGTTTTGTTATCGAACTGAATGTTTGCACAATAATCATATGTACATCGTTTGTATGGAATAAAGTAGTAAGTTAAATATTAAATTATGGTCATTAATTGAAACGTAGTCTGTAAGACAGACGTTAATATGCATTAATGATTGAGTCGGGGTAATAATGGCATATTCAGCATATGTATTATTTATTTTTCATGTTTTTGAAAACACATTTAGTGACACTAAATATAATAATAGTGTGAAAGTTATGATAATATTTTAAGTGGTATGTGACGGGAACATACATGTAGTATAATGTAGTATGTTTTGATAAACTTTAGTGTGCTGATGAGCTACATGGAGATGTGAGAGGCCCGTACATATATTGTGATTAAGCCGCGATTACAGGATTTGCAGCTGCTATTATTTGTTTAATGGTATGTTCATGATCTGGTATGGTACTGTCGGCTAAAAGTCATAAATGGTTTTAGTCCATATATTATATTTATTATGACATTTCATACGAGTGTACATTATCAATGAAAGTAAAACTCATCGGTGGCATATATATATTCATTGCAGGGCTAACGCGATAACTGCGTTTTTCAAATAGCTGTTAGAATTTACAGTTTACCGTGTACATAAAATAAATGTATTGTGTATGAGAAATGAATGTTAACCCTATGCAGGCGAAAAGTATACACAGTTACATATTTGATACACTCGAAGTGAACCTCACTGAGCAAAACTAGAAACGTCCCTCCATGTTTAAGGAAAGATTCATCAAAAACCAAAAGGGTTACTTTTAAAAATCAAAATGGAAAAACAAGTTCATTAATTTCTGTATCAAAGCCAATAAATTGCATTTGGATATCTTGTTAAATATTCGAGAGATAACCGGCCAAGGGCGGTAGTGGTCAAAATCAAAAATCACAAAAACTCAGAAATGTGTTACTTAATGTTTAGAGATGGAATTTCAATAAGTAATGTGGCAAATTCAGTAAATCTCGTTAGTACCGAGTGTGGCCACCATTTGCATGAATGCATGCAATGATCCTACGCCGCATCGACGTGACGTAACGCAATACCAGTGCGTTGGGCAAATTCCTCCATTCCCGTTGTAACGCCCGTGTAAGATCGCGAACATTGTCAATCTGATGGTTAGCTCGTCTTTTGCGGCCCAGCTCATCCCATATGTGCTCAATGGGATTGAGATCCGGGGAGACCGCGGGCCATGGCATGACGTCGACGTTGTTTTGCTGTAAGTATTGAGTGGTGACCCTGGCTACGTGAGGGCGGGCATTGTCGTGCATCAATGTCACACCAGGACCATGCTGACGGATAAATGGTAAGGCATGTGCATTTAGCACATCTGCAACATAACGTTGTGCATTGATGTTGCCCTGTACAACAACCAAATCTGTCTTCCGGTTTCCCATGATCCCACCCCAGACCATTACGCTCCCTCCCCCAAACCCTGTTCTTCTCAACAATGCAACAATCGGTGAATCTTTCATTTTTACGCCTGCATACCCGTAATCTTCCGTCAGCATGACTAACTGTGAACCGAGATTCATCGGTGAACAAAACTCGGTTCCAGTCAGCCCTTCTCCAGTTCAGATGACGTCGCGCCCATAACAGTCTGGCAGCACGGTGACGTTGGGTCATTATCTGACCAGTGTACGGGCGGCGTGCCCGGATTGGTTGGGCGTTACGACGTAACCGGTTGCGAATGGTCTGCCCTGAGACACCGTATCGCCTAGCAGTGACTGTGGCTGCCAATCGACGTTGACGTAAGTGCGTCAACGTAATGTAACGATCGGCTCTAGCCGTCGTTACACGAGGCCTACCAGGTCGCTGCCGGTCGTGAACAGCCCCAGTCTGCTGGTACCGGGCTGCAAGACGATCAATCGTCTTCCGACAGCAACCAAACCGAGGCGCGACCGCCCTGGCGGCCATCCCACCCGCAAGCATCCCAATTGCCTGATTTCGCTCGTTTTCGGAAAGCCGTGGCATATCGAAAACAGTGAAAAATTAAAAAAGTTTTTTAATTTTCCGAATAGCCCCTATCGCATGAATGGTACGACATGAACTGAATCACCTTATCGATGACAAGTATAGCGTGCACGTGCAAAAAGTGGAAATCAACGTTCCGGTCACTGGCCGCTATGTAAACCGTGTGTATCGGCTAAACTCTACACGATCGTATTCTGAACATCGCCACGGTTTAAAATACATGTACTTTGAACATGTGGTACATACATAGACAGAGCTACACCGGCTATAAAACAGGGACGTTTCTAGTTTTGTTGAGTATATAACATGTACTAGTCTACTCCATGCTGACATTATCTGTTTGTAAATGTATATGCATTCTGTTTCTTGTGGAGCGAAATCTGATACACACGATGTTCTTTAATATAGACAAATACGAGATTGATAATATATTAAACTTATAAAAATAGTCTTTCATTGTAAACATTTGTAAATGAACAAATAACTTTGCATAATTGCGTAATTTAGTGTCGATAACTGTAAAATAATGTAAAATTAATAAGGTGTTTAATAAAATGTTTACATGTACAAGCGTACATAGGACAAATAGCAGATCATTACATTAAACATGTACATGTAATAGTCTCAAAATATTTTGAATCTCTCTCAAACATATAACAGGAACGATGGACAACAGGGAAACATATCACATGATAAATACTATGAATCTACGAACAGACAAATACTATAATATAACAAGGTACATATACCCTGTCAGATGTTTAGCTCGGACATTGATAAGACAAACATTTGGCGGCCATTTTGTTTTTTTCTCTTGTTGCTACCTAAGCGTTACCTCGTAATGTTACTCCATTATTTATGGTAGGCGCAAGTTTCAGATTTATAAATGCACGTGTATTATACAAATTCAATTCAAAGGCGAGTAACTCACTACTAAATGCTCATTGTAAACATTGTAAGGTTCTAAAGGCAACAGCATACACATTCTTATTTTAAATATCAGTAGTGTATGTAGATACGTGATTTAAATAAATAAGAATATGTTATAAAAATGACCTGAAAACGCTATTAAATAGCTAATTGTTGCTGATTGGTTAGAATATCGGTTGCTATGGTTATGCCAGAGTTTGTGTAATTTGTGACATTAACAGATAAATATGAGCCCGAGTCAAATATATGTGCATCCTGTTAATGAAATCATATTTCACAAGTTTATTAACAATAATCAACGCAACAACTGTTCACATTTTGTCTGTATTTTTTCCTGTCAGAGAATTCACGGTTACCATAGAAATGTCCAAAATTACGGCATTCGGCCGCGGTTTACGCAATTTTAACACGAGAATTCGTGAATGCTGCCCAAGGAAATTGTTGCTGATTTGTTAGAATATCGCTTGGTATGGTTACTATAATTTTTCGTTTAATTTCTGAAATATACATATAAATATAATCCCGAGTGAATATACGTGTATCATATTAATACAATCATATTACCACACGTTCATTGTTTGTTTGTTTGTAGGGGTTTAACGGCCTATCAACAGCAAAGGTCATTTAAGGCCGGGTCAATGGGTTTAGTACTAAATCCCATATAGTACCTGTACAAGTACATGTACATGTTCAAGTACATGTAAAAAAGGGGGGAAAATCCCAAAATCAGAACTGAATATTTACAATAACAATACTATAGATTCAGCCCTGAAATCAGAATAATCCTGATCAGATGCCAGGTCCTCGCCACACCAGAATCACTTGGCCCCACCCAAAAGAAGTAGGTTCAGTAATACTCTGACTGCTTTTATAATAACTACCCAATTCAACTCCCAGGTAGCAAAAGAGCCAAAGATAAAAACGGACATGAGGGCCAAAACCAGGCAAATCGTGATTCCTATAAGGAGGAACCCCTAACGTTAATTTATGCCGTTACATTCGCCCGACCACCACCCACACACGTGCATTGACAGCAATCACTGCAACAACAGTTAACATTTTGTCTGTATTTTTTTCCACAGATAATTTACGGTTACCATGGGAATGGCCAAAATTACGGCATTCGGCCGCGGTTTACGCAATTGTAACACGCGGATTCGGTTTCTACGATGTATTTCACATGAAAATAGATGCATTTCATAAAGTTCTATTCTGGTTAGGGGTAACTCGAAAAACAGGCGTCGTACAGAAGCCTGTCCAATAGGGTATAACATTCCATTTGAATGTTACATTAAAGGTACATGCCCACGCAGTAGGTTGCACTGTACTACTACTTTTCATTTTCTGTCATGCCTTATATGATCCATTTTTCTACCCACTAACGAGTTATGTTTAATTACGGCGCGTGTTAATTGGTGTTAAATCGCATTTTAAATGCCGCAACCAGAAAGGGTATTTTCCGACCTCGTGCTATTTTTACCAATACGCGTCACGTGACACGGTCAATCATATCAATTCTTTGACATGCGCAGTGAAGTATCGGAAGTTGAGAAGAAAAATCTCTATTCGAGTCCAAATCTAAATCTCCACGTAACTCTTTCCATTTGGTGATCTGGTCGCCAATATTCACCACTCTCTCTCTCTGTACTGCCTGTCCCTCAGACATTTCACCTTTTTTTTTGGCCGACGCCGTTTCATACAATTTCCGTCCTGGACGTTTCGACATGTTGATATTCTTGTTTACATATTGGGAAGCCTAATGGCGCGCGTAGTATACTGCGCATGCGCACCGCAAGCCGTGATGTGAAAGTCGTCGTCCCCGCACATTATCAAAATAGACTGTTACCGCCGCGCGTTGCTAACAGTAAATTGATAATTAATAATGATTACATTTGTATAGCGGGCACTCGTAATTTTTAGAACTGGTGGAATAGTGACATAATTATACACTTATTTAATTCCTATAAAGAACATTTTGTGCCTACTGCGTGGGCATGTACCTTTAGCATTCAGTGTGCCAATAATAAACCAGATATCTGTATACTAAATGCTTCAATTATTCAATAACCCGAGTAGTTATTATGCACTTTGCGCAATAAAAGAAAACATGATTTTTTTAAATATTTGGCGGCCATCTTTGATTTCTGCTATCGAAACGGTTATCTAATTATATCCCTAAATTATAGAAAACGTTCATTTTATACCTACTAAATTCAATACATCTATACCAATTTACTACGATATGACGTCCATCTGCAGTTTTATACTTAATTTATGATTATCGTTAAATAGGATAATATATTTATATATGGCGGCCTTTTTGGACTTATGTTTTCACAAACTTGTTTAATTACATATAAATCTGATTGAAATAGTTTATTATGTCAATATATTCACCATTAGTATGTAGTTCTGCTTTGATATGGAATGTTATATGTAAAACTGTTATATTTGGCGGCCATTTTGGATTTTTTTCTGTGTCACAGTGTATTGAATATTAATGTTAACCACTTTTTTTTATAAGTTAAGTAAATCCACTTTAAGCATTTAAATTACTAGATTACCTAACGCTCAAGGATGGTAGAGTGTAATAACTCGGATTATTGATGTGAATAGTCTGGGCAAGAAAAATCGCCAATAAAAATCAAATCTCTGTGCGCGTGTGCGTGTGTGCATGCGTCCGTCACACGTCATGTTCATCTTGTTGTTTAAGCCCGCTTCTCAGCCACCGTAACACCTATTTCCACCGAACTTCCACAATGTTCGCCTGGCTTAAGTCCGCTTCTCAACCACTGTAACACATACATACACCAAACAGATCATCAACTGTCTTATATAAAAAAAACACATCCCATGTGACCTTCACCTACTTTTACATATTCACTGACTTATTTTTTATTTGGCGAATAACTACAAATGAGGAGATCACATGTGTCTATCACCTGTGTCTATAGACACAAGTTTCTACTGTCTGTTCCACGTTTTGCTGCCGACGAACTTTTGGCTGTTAAACACATTAAATCTAAAAAATATTTAAAAGTAAGTACTTTTTCATCAATAACAAAAAAGTCACCCTCCCCAAAAATAATTATTCGATGAAATTCCATCAAATATTGATTTTATTGCGAAAAAAACAATTTTCCTATGGGAATTTAACATTGGGAGTCAATTTCCAAAAATTTTCGTTTTTTGATCCTGAAGGTCAAAACACGATTTGTTTTGGAAATTGACTCAGAAACCTGGCGAGATAGCTAGAAAATGATGTAACTAAGAAAACAAAAGTTAGATTTTGAAAATTGGTCGACAAATAAAAAAAATATTTAAAAAAAATCTATTTTTAGCCCCCATGTTAAATTCCCATAGGAAAATTGTTTTTTCGCAATAAAATCAATATTTGATGGAATTTCATGAAATATTTTTTTTTGTGGAGGGTTACCTTTTTGTTATTGATAAACAAGTACTTACTTTTAAATATTGGTTTAGATTTAATGTGTTTAGTAGCCAAAAGTTCGTCGGCAGCAAAACGTGATACAGACAGTCACTGTTGTTTTATCTCCACTCCCAATGTGGAATCTAAAATAGTGCAGTGTAGTAGATCTTCAATAGCTTCTCCTTGGACGAATATTAAAACTCATAATTACAATCTTATTAATTTCTAAACACAGGTACCGTACCAAGAAAATCAATTCCGGTGATCTAGTTTCTTATATAATTTAATATTATACTAGATGATCGGTACTGCTGTGGTTTTGTTCCCGGCACCTGTGTTTCTAAACTTTTCAATATATAAAGTTATATAAATAGAATTTAATATGTATTTTATGTTTCGTACTTCGCATTGTGAGTGGCTGTCATGCCCATCCATCACGTAGTGCCCGTCCAGCACGTGGTGCCTGTCCAGCACGTGGTGTCGTCTAGCAGATGATGCCGTCCAGCACATGGTGCCTGTCGTCCAACAAGTGATGTCGCCCAGCACATGGCATCAGAAGCAATTTGGATGTAAACACTCCGAAACGTTACGTTCATCAGTAGGATGGCCCGTTTATTGAGGTTACACAGCATACGAATTTCATTGTAGTAAAGGTTCCCCGTAAACTTATACGCATCGTTGCATTGCGTTTGGCGTGTACAAGGTGCATGATCACGTGGTTACAACAACAACAACAATAGCTGAAAGTGTTGAAATCTCGCCCACTCCAAAGTAATTATTATTTGATATTTTCATTAATATGCAACGGATTTTGATGAAATATGGCGCAGCAAATGCGTCTTCATGAGCTGCATCAGGTGGTCCCGGTAGTTCGGCACATACATACTTATGTCGTTTTTGCGAAGAATCAATTTCCGTGTCAGTAGACACGGACATCGATTCTTCGCAAAAACGACAGAATATTGGGCCAACGTACAGAGACTACCAAATGCAGCTTAACAAGACGCGTTTGATGCGACATACTTCATCAAAATCCGTTACATAATAAGGACAAAATAAAAGAATATGTCCTTTGAATCGGAGGGCTTCTGGAAGTGTCAATAATTGTTGTTGTTGTTGTAACCACGTGATCATACACCTTGGTGTAGTTAACTTTGAACAATAACAATATGTACAGCGGGAACCGCACTTATCGCGTAATCATGCGCTGGATGGTCCGTTTAGTCAGGCAATGTACACACTGTTCTTTTTAATTGTTCCTACAAACCTACTCGTCGTAGCATACCGATAGTACAGCGTGTTACATTGTAGAAAGCGTTCGAAATTGCAACAACGTACCGCGGGAGATGCATTAACCACGTCACAATAAGCAGGATGTCCCGTTTGGTGAGGTTTCACTGTACACACTATTCGTTTTTATTAAAGTTCGGTCGTCATAGTATACTTGTATAAAACGTTAATTAAAAATATCAACACGTACAGCTGGGAGAGGGCTATCACAGTATCAGTTGGATGGCCCGTTTAATGAGCTTTCACACTATTTTTTTTTTTTCCATGATACAACTGGAAATTACAACAATAATAATAATAATAATAATAAAAAATGAAAAGTCAGAAATACTGACGCCCTGCTCGAGAATCGAAACCGGGTCGCCAGCGTGGCAGTCCGGCGCTATTAGCCATCGGCCACGGTCTGCTCTTTGCAGAAGACGAAGTACCTCCCGGAATTTCGTTAATGGGCAACACAATAGTTCCACATATTGTTATAAAATAGAGCGTAATATACCCAATGAGATTCTCGGTTGTTTCATTCTTCAAATAAGTACATTGCACATGTTAGTTTCAAGACATTGGTGTCAATGTGAAATTTAAAATCAGGTCGTTGAAAATATTCATCCGAATCTCCGCAAAAAGTAGTCATTCGATCCACGGACCAAGGTCGATAAATACATTAAATATACCCAAAAGTATCAATAAGTGGGAACAAATCAGTTGAAAAAAAATAGTAATGGTCCGTACTCGGAAGGCTTCGAGACAACGGACTCTTGAAACCGATTTATATAATTTCCGCCAATTGCAGAAGTTAGGCAAATGTTATCCTCCTCAACGATATATTCCCCGATGCGCTATGTCAACACGTTTTCGAGCTAGACATTATTTTGTTCAACAAAATTCCGCATTTATCTTTAGTCGTAAGACTTCGGTAACAATGTTCGGGCCTATGCGCAAACATCTGCTTCAAACGACACATATACGTCGTCCGGGCCCGTTAAGAAACAGCTTGCATCGAAACAACATTGTTTCCAATCGAACATTTGATCAAATCTACATTTATACCAGTCACGACAGACAATTCAATTGCACCAACATTCTATCATTTCTCAGGGAGCAATATTGTCTAATTGTTGATGGGTTTTCCCGAAGACGTCATCGCTAAGCTTATGATTGGTTCAGATTCGTGGAGTGTCACGCGTAAGCGTCATGTTACATTGACTGGTTATCAGTTATTCACCTGTTTACCTTGTAAGAGAAGCTATGAAACGGTACCAGCTGACGCGTCCCCTGGAAAGTCAAAGTAATAAATGTGCCCGATGTCTTCTTACTAGAGACAAATGCGAAACTTTGTTGGAATAAAATATTCCATAGCTCAAAAACGCGTTGACATAGCGCATCGGAGAATACATCATTGTGTAGTGCTAACATTTGCCTAACTTCTGCAATAGGCGAACATGATATAACTCGGTTAATTGTTTCGTGAATGAGAAATGAATCATCGATATTGAATGTGTAGATCGGCGACCGTGACCCATTTCTCCAGTGCAGTTTCTGACCAATGGTAGTCCATCTTACATGCGTGTGCAGAATTGACAGAATTGAATTTTGTGACACAGAATTGAATTTTGTTACACAAAAGTGAATTTTGTGACACAGAATTGAATTTTGTGACACAGAAGAGAATTTAATTCTGTGGCACAAAAGTGAATTTTGTGACACAGAATTGAATTTTGTAGCACAAAATGAATTTTGTTGACAAAATTGAGCCATGTCCCACTTGGCGCCCCGTACCTATAGTGTCCTGTTTAGTTTTTACTGCATGACATCTCTTTAAACCAGATGTCCACAGGGTGTCCGGCTGAGAGAGGTTTCACTGTAAATCAGGAATTTGACCAAGAAACTCATCAACAATAAGATCACATGTGTTTTCTTGGTGTCCGATTTAGAGAGGTTTCACTGTGTTTATTTAACGTAGCCATTGTCTATTTGGGTTAGAACACACCAAATAGTTTTACTATATAATTTAACCGAACTGTGTCTGTGACCTCAAAATACCCGCATTATTTATTTTTATACAGGGCTACTTTTGGCGATTTCGCACCATTTGGTATTCTCTAACCTTGATGGTAACTTTATGTTGCAGCTGCAACTGTTGACGGTGCGTGTGGCGATAACATTGATTGTACTGGTACCAATCACGAGGTGTGTATAGTGCCGAGTGGGTCGAATACGGGCCAGTGCGAGTGCGACTCCGGATACACGTCAAATGATACTGGAACATGTATTGTTCGTGAGTAAAACTAAGTGTATGGTGGTAATAATTAGAGCACGGTTCGTCCGTATGTACGAGGAGATAATCTGCGAGCTTCAGCGAGCTAATTATCGATCGTACATGCGGACAACCATGCTGTAAGTAATGTATCCCACCCACATACCCGTACCATGTCTGGTTTTCCTAATAAACCCTGGGGTCCGTTTCACTAAACTTCGTGCAAAATTTAAATCCACAATAACATTTGTTCTGAACATTTTTCGTGGATCTGCTACATTTAAAGGTACAATATGGTAGCATAAGAAAAAACAAATCAATATAAATTCATAGAAATCTTCGTACGAACATTTTTATCGTGCGAAGTTTAGTGTAACGGGCGTCAAGGGATAATAATATGTACATTTAGAATACCAAGTCATTCTTCATTAATACAGTACATACCAACTGCTTACAGAGTAAAACCATGGGCTGTTGCGTTTACTGTAGAAGAAAACAATATTTGGTCTGTTTAATGTGCGTGGAGTCCGAAGGACTTCCCACGCAAACTTTAAAAATACTAAATGTTTTTCATACCATTGTAAACGCAACAGCTGCATGTGATAGTTTCAAAATTGTAAATAACCAAATACGGCGTTAACATTAGGAATATTATTGTTTTAGGTCGTTTTGTCGCAATTCATAGAACAGCGACGTTGCCGGTGAATAGCGTGACGTTATTTTTAAGAACGATGAACGTCATGTATTTTAACGACTTCAAACAAACTATAACGAATCAACAACGTCACGGGACGTCACGTGGGGCTAATGTAATGTACTGGGAATTAAACGCAATGCGTTGAATGGGCGTTTCCAAAGTCATTTGATGCATGGGCAACACATACATCTACTAAAAAAGTAGACTGGCCATAAATAATAACAGCTCCATATATGGCCGTGACTGGAGAAATAGAGAATAGTAGGTTAGAGCCGCGCGAATGGGAAAAAATATCTGGCAGGGCTTAGGAAACGGGATGGGCGAGGCTCTGCCGAGCACATCCCGTGTCCGTGCCGCGCCAGATATTTTTCCCATTCACGACACTAACCTACTATTCTATTTATCCCGTCAACACCTACACATGGCTTAACATGCAAAATAAATAACCCCAGCCACCGTACATATTCATGCGCAGTGATTAGGTCGTATTGACAGGATATCAAAAATGTTTCACGGCACCGTGTTTCACGGCACATACATGTACGCACTGTGTTGACGGGATAAATGGGGTTTCTGGGATTTGTAACCAGTGTAGCTCCTCGTCAAATAGCACAATCATGTTGCCTTGTAACGATATATCCTCATTGTTAGAAGCATTACGTAACCGTGTTTATCACATGAAAACCTTATTATGACGTGTTGTAACCCATTTCATAAATGTGATATGACACACGTGTAATAACACCTGCAGCGAATTTGATTGGATGGCCGCATCACCCTAATTACATAATTCATATTATGCGCTAACGTTATGCCAAACGAACACAACGAAGATGTATCAAATGACGTCCGTAATGGCGCGACAAAGCAACGATGTTTTGACATTGGCGTCATCCAATTTTAAACGTCAACGAAGAGCCAAATGCTTCACAAGCCCGCTTTATGCTACGCGTATATGAAAACTTACCATTCAGTGAAACTCGGTTGAACATATGATTGAAAGTGTAAAATTTGTTTTACCGTAAACCAAGCAGGAGGTTTTACGACAGTTTATATTTTACTAATACGGGCGACGAATAATTTGGCCAAAAGGGCCAACTGCTTCTAAAACAAAATGTATATTACGTCGGAAAGTATACTGAATATAGCTTATGAAGTTACTGCATTTCAAAATATTTGTGTTGTCGTGCTATAGACTAAATATGCCTTTATCTCAACGTTGAAGAGTCCGCAAGGGCGATAATACACGAATAAACAGCTTCGGAATTATCCGTATTTGCATACACAGATAAATAATAAGTTTATCTTTTTACAAACAATATATATTAACTAGCCGACATCGGTTTTCAAATAAATATATTTGTTTGGATGGTTATTTAATATTAATAATAACAAAAGTAGGCACGAATTTTACTGAACCATCTTCGGAATTCTCCGCTGTTGCGGAACGGTGCGAATTGGCTGGATACAGCGGAAGTAATGGTAGAAGGCTATTTTAGTTTTTGGCCCGATTTATGCTACGTCAGAAAACATACTGAATATAGCCTCCGTCCAAAAGTACCCAACAAATGCTCATCTGTGTGTTGGGCAAGCGTACAGGGATCTTTTTGGCTAGGTTTAGGATAGTGTTGGGTACTTTTTGAGTATTGTTGGGTACTTTTTTATACAATAAAAACCCAAAAAGTATCCATTCGTGAGTCCGTCCGTCCGTCCGTCCGTCCGTAAAAACCCAACAAGTATCCGTCCGTCCGTCCGTCCGTCCGTTCCGGGCCAACGTCCGGGGGTTTGAGAGCTTAGGGGCGTGGTTAGGAACAAAAGATTCCTTTGTAATATTCCGTAAGCTCATAAACTCTATTGTTGTTTAGGGGCTTTTTCTTTGTTCTTCAAACAATGGAAATACCTCATAAACCTAAAACGTTGGAACGTCCGTCCGTCCGTCCGTCCGTCCGTCCGTCCGTCCCGTCCGTCCGTCCGTCCGTCCGCACACACGAATGGGTACTTGTTGGGTACAACAGTACCCAACAAATGCTCATCTGCGTGTTTGACAAGCGTACTGGGATCTTCTTGGGTAGGGTTAGGGTAGTGTTGGGTCCATGGGTGAAGCCTCACAGATTGAAAGTAAACAGGGGGTGCAGTTTTTGCTACCAGATAAGCCCGATAATTAGACATGTAAACATCATTTATGTTATTAAATTCACGCAAAAACTAAGCAGTGTATTCCAGTTTCGTAAGTCGTCTGTATTATAACGGGCTCACATATTATTGTCATCATGAGATATTCTAAGTAACGTCACAACGTCATAGTTAGCAACGCTAAATATACCAAAATGAGGTCACGTCGAGGAGTACGACTTCAATGTGGCAGTTGTGCACTGTGTGCCTATTTCTGTGGTACAATTTTAATACCCCCGGTCTCGATAGAGTCCGGGAGCATACTGTGTTTGGTGTATTTGACCGACCGTGAGGGTGTGTGTCCCGTGTATAGCTTTGCCGCAGTTTCTTCAATCTATCAGAACATTTCTATCCCCTGAAATGGTACCTCCATATTTCAATATTTCAATACATTGTGCATGTGTTCAGTTGACACACGTCCCTGCAGCCCAGAATATGATATTCACGTCTTAACCTCCACAACTAGGCTTATCACTGCAGTTACTGCAGTTACATGCAAGGACATTGTGAAGCGCCATTTTTGTAACTTTTAATTAATGTAAAATCTGCCAATCAAAGACAGATATTATGTTTGTTGTTTGCCTGGCCAATGAAATTTGTAATTGTGGCAGAAAATATAGCGGGAAACATGTCTAAAATCGTCTGATTGACCGAGTTACAACGCCGAAAAGTCATAGTGTGTGTATGTCTACCAGGCCTACCAGCAGAGAACGTAGTAAGATAAGCGTAAACATGTCTAAAGACCGTGTCAATCACCGAGTGCAAAATAGAGGAACATTATGTGACATGACACCGCCGGCGTGTCGTGTTTACTTTGTTTAATTCAGAACAGTTTCCCATCAGTCGTCTTGTCTCTACAGCCCTATTTCTGACTAAGCTAAACTAAAGCTACATGTACAATTTTGTGTATGTGTCTCAAGTATTGTCAATTCAGTTTACACAGTGTCATTAGGCCCGCTTATCCTGAAATGTTGCCGTTCTCCATCCAGGGCGGTGAATATTAACTGTGACGGGAATACAATCGTGTTGGCTCCCTCACATGTTTTGAATGCCAGAGACAAATACGGACGGACAAGCATTCAGCGATATATTTCACCTCGCATTATATTACATGTATGTTCTCTACGCTATTTTCAGAGTGTGGTGACCCGTAATCCCGACCTCCCAGTGAAAGAAACAACTGATTCGTTAAACTGCACGACATACGGATCCACCGTACCAAGCCGAATGTGATGTTGGATATACTGAACAGACGGACGGATATTTTGAAAATTGCGAGGCGACTGGGGGTATTGGGTGCAAGTGACTGAGATGCAATGCCAACTTGTTGGATGTAATCTCTCTCTCTCTCTCTCTCTCATGTACTCTCTCTCTCTCTCTCTCCTCTCTCCTCACTCTCTCTCTTCTCTCTCTCTCTCTCTCTCTCTTCTCACTCTCTACCCCTCTCCTCTCTCTCTCTCTCTCTCTGCTCCTCTCATCTCACTCTCTCCTCACTCACCCCTCTCTCTCATTCCCTCCTCACTCTCTCTCTCTCTCTTTCTCTCTCTCTCTCTCTCCAATATTTTCAAGGACACATAGTTTCTGCGTTTGTAAAACGTATTGTGTACACCACACAGATTAAAAGTAAACAGGGGGTGCAGTTTTTGCTACCAGATAAGCCCGATATAATTGACATGTAAACATCATTTATGTTTTAAATTCACGCAAAAACTAAAGCAGTGTATTCCAGTTTTCGTAAGTCGTCTGTATGATAACGGGCTCACATATTATTTTGATCATCAGATATTTCTAAGTACGTCACCAACGTCATAAAGTATGTTGGCAACGCTAAATATACCACAATGAATCACGTCGAGGAGTACGACTTCACTTTGGCAGTTGTGCACTGTGTGCCTATTTCTTTGGTACTATTTTAATACCCCCGGTCTCGATAGAGTCCGGGAGCATACAGCGTTTGGTGTATTTGACCGACCATGGGGTGTGTGTCCAGTGTATAGCTTTGCCGCAGTTTCTTCAATCTATCAGAACATTTCTATCCCCTGAAATGTTACCTCCATATTTCAATATTTCAATACATTGTGCATGTGTTCAGTTGACACACGTCCCTGC
This sequence comes from Conchocele bisecta, assembly GCA_029237695.1. Classification (NCBI taxonomy): domain Eukaryota; kingdom Metazoa; phylum Mollusca; class Bivalvia; order Lucinida; family Thyasiridae; genus Conchocele; species Conchocele bisecta. The sequence continues at coordinate 14,246,694 of CM055272.1, read as the reverse complement.
AGCCCAGAATGATATTCACGTCTTAACCTCCACAACTAGGCTTATCACTGCAGTTACATGTACTATTGCAAGGACATTGTGAAGCGCCATTTTTGTAACTTTTAATTAATGTAAAATCTGCCAATCAAAGACAGATATTATGTTTGTTGTTTGCCTGGCCATTGAAATTTGTAATTGTGTCAGAAAATATAGCGGGAAACATGTCTAAAATCGTCTGATTGACCGAGTTACGCCGCTGAAAAGTCATAGTGTGTGTATGTCTACCAGGGCCTACCAGCAGAGAACGTAGTAAGATAAGCGTAAACATGTCTAAAGACCGTGTCAATCAACGAGTGCAAATGGAGGAACATTATGTGACATGACCCGGCGTGTCGTGTTTACTTTGTTAATTCAGAACTGTTCCCTCAGTCGTCTTGTCTCTACTGCCATATTCTGACTATGCTAAACTAATGCTACATGTACATGTTTGTGTATGTGTCTCAAGTATTGTCAATTCAGTACACAGTGTCAATAGGCCGCTTATCCTGAAATGTTGCCGTTCTCCATCCAGGGCGGTGAATATTAACTCTGACGGGAATAAAATCGTGTTGGCTCCCTCACATGTTTTGAATGCCAGTAGACAAATTACGGACAAGCATTCAGTGATATTTCACCGCTCGCATTATATTATGGTTTTCTCTACGCTATTTCAGAGTGTGGTGACCCGAATCCCGACCTCCCAGTGAAAGTAACAACTGATTCGTTAACGGGCACGACATACGGATCCACGTACCAAGCCGAATGTGATGTTGGATATACTGAACAGACGACGGATGTGAAATGCGAGGCGACTGGGGATTGGGTGCAAGTGACTGAGATGCAATGCCAACTTGTTGGTATGTAATCAGTCTCTCTCTCTCTCTCTCTCTCTCTCTCTCTCTCTCTCTCTCTCTCTCTCTCTCTCTCTCTCTCTCTCTCTCTCTCTCTCTCTCTCTCTCTCTCTCTCTCTCTCTCCAATATTTTCAAGGACACATAGTTTCTGCGTTATAACGTATTGTGTATTCACCACACAGATTGAAAGTAAACAGGGGGTGCAGTTTTTGCTACCAGATAAACCCGATATAATTAGACATGTAAACATCATTTATGTTATTAAATTCACGCAAAAACTAAGCAGTGTATTCCAGTTTCGTAAGTCGTCTGTATTATAACGGGCTCACATATTATTTTGATCATCAGATATTCTAAGTAACGTCACAACGTCATAGTTGGCAACGCTAAATATACCACAATGAATCACGTCGAGGAGTACGACTTCACTTTGGCAGTTGTGCACTGTGTGCCTATTTCTTTGGTACTATTTTAATACCCCCGGATCTCGATAGAGTCCGGGAGCATACAGCTTTTGGTGTATTTGACCGACCATGGGGTGTGTGTCCAGTGTATAGCTTTGCCGCAGTTTCTTCAATCTATCAGAACATTTCTATCCCCTGAAATGTTACCTCCATATTTCAATATTTCAATACATTGTGCATGTGTTCAGTTGAACACACGTCCTGCAGCCCATTTATGATATTCACGTCTTAACCTCCACAACTAGGCTTATCACTGCAGTTACATGTACTATTGCAAGGACATTGTGAAGCGCCATTTTTGTAACTTTTAATTAATGTAAAATCTGCCAATCAAAGACAGATATTATGTTTGTTGTTTGCCTGGCCATTGAAATTTGTAATTGTGTCAGAAAATATAGCGGGAAACATGTCTAAAATCGTCTGATTGACCGAGTTACAACGCCGAAAAGTCATAGTATGTGTATGTCTACCAGGCCTATCAGCAGAGAACGTAGTAAGATAAGCGTAAACATGTCTAAAGACCGTGTCAATCAACGAGTGCAAATGGAGGAACATTATGTGACATGAACCCCGGTCGTGTGTTCGTGTTTACTTTGTTAATTCAGAACTGTTCCTAGTCGTTTCTTGTCTCTACTGCTCTATTCTGACTTATGCTAAACTAATGCTACATGTACATGTTTGTGTATGTGTCTCAAGTATTGTCAATTCAGTACACAGTGTCAATAGGCCGCTTATCCTGAAATGTTGCCGTTCTCCATCCAGGGCGGTGAATATTAACTGTGACGGGAATACAATCGTGTTGGCTCCCTCACATGTTTTGAATGCCAGTAGACAATTTACGGACAAGCATTCAGCGATATTTCATTTCCTCGCATTATATTACATGTATGTTCTCTACGCTATTTCAGAGTGTGGTGACCCGAATCCCGACCTCCCAGTGAAAGAAACAACTGATTCGTTAACTGGCACGACATACGGATCCACGTACCAAGCCGAATGTGATGTTGGATATACTGAACAGACGACGGATGTGAAATGCGAGGCGACTGGGGATTGGGTGCAAGTGACTGAGATGCAATGCCAACTTGTTGGTATGTAATCTCTCTCTCTCTCTCTCTCTCTCTCTCTCTCTCTCTCTCTCTCTCAAACCTCTCTCTCTTCTCCTCTCTCTCCTCATCTCTCTCTCTCTCTCTCTCTCTCTCTCTTCTCTCTCTCTCTCTCTCTCCAATATTTTCAAGGACACATAGTTTCTGCGTTATAACGTATTGTGTATTCACCACACAGATTGAAAGTAAACAGGGGGTGCAGTTTTTGCTACCAGATAAGCCCGATATAATTAGACATGTAAACATCATTTATGTTATTAAATTCACGCAAAAACTAAGCAGTGTATTCCAGTTTCGTAAGTCGTCTGTATTATAACGGGCTCACATATTATTTTGATCATCAGATATTCTAAGTAACGTCACAACGTCATAGTTGGCAACGCTAAATATACCACAATGAATCACGTCGAGGAGTACGACTTCACTTTGGCAGTTGTGCTCCTTCCAGGATTGTGGGCACTGTGTGTGTTACCTATTTGGCCTTTAATTTTCCCCTTTGGTACATATTTTAATTCCCCCGGATCTTCGATAGACCTAGAGGTTCGAGAATGAGATAACGAGCGATCCAGCAGTTTTGGTAAAATTTGTATTTGACCACCGACCATGGGGGTCCGTGTCTTGTGTTTTGCCGTGTATGGGTTAGTTTATCGTTTGTCCAAGTTTGTTGTGGTATAGCTTTTTTGCGCAGTTTTTAGGGTAAGTTAACAAGTCAGTCTTCCATCGTTATTCAGTCAGAACATTTCTCTATCCTGAAATAGTTACAATCCAGATATTTCAATGATTTCAATACATTGTGCATGTGTTCAGTTGACAACACGTCCCTCCTGAACAGCCAGCCCAGAAGATGTTATATTCACGTCTTAACTCCAACCTCCACAACTAGGCTTATCACTCTCCCTGCCAGAGGGAGTTCCAGAAGTTAACATGTACTATTGCTTAACTTTGGCAGGAACATTGTGAAAACTGAGTAAGCGCCATTTTTTGTAACTAATTAATGTACTTACAAAAAAATGTCTGCAATCAAAGACAGATATTACTTGGTTGGTTCTGTTGTTTTGGCCAGGTGCCTACATTTGTGGTTTGCCTGTTGCTGCTTTGGCCATTGAAATTTTGTGGGGGCCTTCCGTGTCGTGCCCACTTGCCAAAATTGAAATACATGGTTAATATTGTTGTCAAAGAAAATTATAAGCGAATGAAAGAAAGAAGAAGGAAGGAAAAAATGTCCTAAAACTAAAAATCGTCTGATTGATCCCGTGTTTTTGTCAGGTTTCAACGCCAAGAAAATGAAAAAAAAGAAAAGGAAAGAAAATGACCGGAAAAAAGGAAAACGAACGAATAGTCCATAGTGTATGTGTATTATGTCTACAGGCTATCTCCTATTCAGCAGAGAGAGGGTGGAAAAACGTAGTAAGATAAGCTGTAAACATGTCTAAAGACCGTTGTGTCAATCAACGAGTGCAAATGGATGACAAAAGAGAGGAACATTATGTGACTGACCCGGCGTTGTCGTGTTTGGACTTTGTTAATTCAGAACTGTTTTCCCTCCTCAGTTCGATCTTTGTCTGTCTACTGCTCTATTCTGACTATGCTATTTAAACTAATGTACTAATGTACATGTTTGTGTATGTGTCTCAAGTATTGTCAATTCATGTAACACAGTGAGTCAATAGGCCAAAAGCTTATCCTGAAATGTTGCCGCGAAAATTCTCCATCACCGGGCCGGTGGTGAATATTAAACCTGTGACGGGAATACAATCGTGTTGGAAAGCTCCCTCACATGTTTTGAATGCCATGTAGACATTTACGGACAAGGCATTAGCAATTGCAATATATTTCAAACTCGCATTATATTATTTTTACATGTATTGTTTCTACGCTATTTCAGAGTGTGGTGACCACCGAATCCCGACCTCCCCCCAGTGAAAGTTTAACAACTGATTCGATTAACTGGACACGACATACGGATCCACGTACCAAAGCGGAAGACTGAATCCCCGTCTGCATGTTGGATGGATATGAACAGTCGACGGATGTGAAAGGTGAAATTGCGAGGCGACGATGGGGATTGGGTGTTTGTTGCAAGTGACTGAGATGCAATTGCCTCAACTTGTTGGTATGAATAATCAGTCTCTCTCTCTCTCTCTCTCTCTCATCTCTCTCTCTCTCTCTCTCTTCCTCCCAATCTCTCCTCTCTCTCTCCTCTCCAATATTTTCAAGGACACATAGTTTCTGCGTTATAAACGTATTGTGTATTCACCACACAAAATTGATTGCAAAGTAAACAGGGGGTGTAAGTTTTGCTACCAGATAAGACCCGTTTATATAATTAGACATGTAAACATCATTTATCGTTATTAAATTCACGCAAAACTAAGTCAGATGTATTGTATTTCCAGTTTCGTAAGTCGTCTGTATTATAACGGGCTCACATATTATTTTGATTATCAGATATTGTCTAAGTAACGTCACAACAACGTCATAGTTGGCAACGCTAAATTATTACCACAATCTAATCACGTCGAGGAGTACAGACTTCTTCATTTGGCAGTTGTGCACTGTTGTTGCCTATTTCTTTGGTAACCCTATTTTAATACCCCGGTCAGTCGATATAAGAGTCCGGGAGAAGGGGAGAAAGCATACAGTGTTTGGTGTGTTTTATTTGACCGACCGTGAGGTTTGTATGTCGTGTATAAAAAAGCTTTGCCGCCGCACCAGTTTCTTCAATCTATCAGCCATGGAACATTTCTATACCAATGAAACTGTTACTCCATATCCCCAATCTATTTCAATACATTGGTGCATCATTGTGTTCAGTTGAAACACACGTAACCCTGCTGAGCCCACAGGAATATGATTATTCAATTCGTCTTCTTCCTCTTAACTCATAAGTAGAAAGGCTTATCACAGGCAGTTAAGTTACATGTACTATTGCAAGGACATTGTGAAGCGCCATTTTTGTTAATTTTAATTAATGTAAAATCTGCCAATCAAATATGACCAGATTTAATTCTGTTTGTTGTTTGCCTGGCGGCCATTGGAAATTTGTAATTGTGTCAGAAAATATAGGTTTGGGGGGGGGTGTTTCGGGAACATATAGAAACTTGTCTAAAATCGTCTGATTGACCGAGTTGTACAACGCCGAAAAACAAGTCATAAAAGTGTGTGTATGTCCTAACCGGAATTCCTACCATGCAGAGATCGTAGTAAGATAAGCGTAAACATGTCTAAAGGACCGTGTCAATCAACGAGTGCAAATGGAGGAACATTATGTGACATGAACCGGAAGTGTCGTGTTTACTTTCTTAATTCAGACTGTTCCGTCAGTCGTTTCTTGGTCTTACAAATGCCTTATTCTGACTATGCTAAAATTTTCTAATGCTACATTGCAACATGTTTGTGTATGTGTCTCAAGTATTGTCTTAATTCAGTACACAGTGTGAATAGGCCAAGCAAATTATCCTGAAATGTTGCTGTTCTCCATCCAGGGCGGTGAATATTAACTTGCCATAACGGGAATAAAATCGTGTTGGCTCCTCACATGTTTTGATGCAGTGAGAAAACAAATTACGGACAAGCATTCATCAGGATATATTTCACTCGCATTATATTATTAGGTTCTCTACGCCTATTTCAGATTTGTGTGGTGACCCGAATCCCGACCTCCCAGTGAAAGTAACAACTGATTGCGTTAAGGGAGGGCACGACCCTAACGGATCCACGTACCAAGCCGAATGTGTGTTTTGGATATACTGAACAGACGACGGATGTGAAATGCGAGGCGACTGGGGATTGGGTGTTAGCAATAGTGCAGTGACTGAGATGCAATGCCACTTGTTGGTATGTATGTAATCATTCTCAATCTTCTCTCTCTCTTCTCTCTCTCTCTCTCTCTCTCTCTCTCTCTCTCTTCTCTCTATCTCTCTCAATCTCTCTCTCTCTCCTCTCTCTCTCTCTCTCTCTCTCTCCTCTATATCTCTCTATCTCTCTCTCTCTCTGTCTCTCTCTCAATATTTTCAAGGTTCACATAGTTTCTGCGTTATAACGTATTGTGTATTCACCACAGATTGAAAGTAAAACAGGGGGGGTGCAGTTTTTTCTACCAGATAAGCCCGATATAATTAGACATGTAAACATCATTTATGTTATTAAATTCACGCAAAAACTAAGCAGTGTATTCCAGTTTCGTAAGTCGTCTGTATTATAACGGGCTCACATATTATTTTGATCATCAGATATTCTAAGTAACGTCACAACGTCATAGTTGGCAACGCTAAATATACCACAATGAATCACGTCGAGGAGTACGACTTCACTTTGGCAGTTGTGCACTGTGTGCCTATTTCTTTGGTACTATTTTAATACCCCCGGTCTCGATAGAGTCCGGGAGCATACAGTGTTTGGTGTATTTGACCGACCGTGGGGTGTATGTCCCGTGTATAGCTTTGCCGCAGTTTCTTCAATCTATCAGAACATTTCTATCCCCTGAAATGTTACCTCCATATTTCAATATTTCAATACATTGTGCATGTGTTCAGTTGACACACGTCCCTGCAGCCCAGAATATGATATTCACGTCTTAACCTCCACAAGTAGGCTTATCACTGCAGTTACATGTACTATTGCAAGGACATTGTGAAGCGCCATTTTTGTAACTTTTAATTAATGTAAAATCTGCCAATCAAAGACAGATATTATGTTTGTTGTTTGCCTGGCCATTGAAATTTGTAATTGTGTCAGAAAATATAGCGGGAAACATGTCTAAAATCGTCTGATTGACCGAGTTACAACGCCGAAAAGTCATAGTGTGTGTATGTCTACCAGGCCTACCAGCAGAGAACGTAGTAAGATAAGCGTAAACATGTCTAAAGACCGTGTCAATCAACGAGTGCAAATGGAGGAACATTATGTGACATGACCCGGCGTGTCGTGTTTACTTTCTTAATTCAGAACTGTTCCCTCAGTCGTCTTGTCTCTACTGCCCTATTCTGACTATGCTAAACTAATGCTACATGTACATGTTTGTGTATGTGTCTCAAGTATTGTCAATTCAGTACACAGTGTCAATAGGCCGCTTATCCTGAAATGTTGCTGTTCTCCATCCAGGGCGGTGAATATTAACTCTGACGGGAATAAAATCGTGTTGGCTCCCTCACATGTTTTGAATGCCAGTAGACAAATTACGGACAAGCATTCAGCGATATATTTCACCTCGCATTATATTAGGTTCTCTACGCTATTTCAGAGTGTGGTGACCCGAATCCCGACCTCCCAGTGAAAGTAACAACTGATTCGTTAACGGGCACGACATACGGATCCACGTACCAAGCCGAATGTGATGTTGGATATACTGAACAGACGACGGATGTGAAATGCGAGGCGACTGGGGATTGGGTGCAAGTGACTGAGATGCAATGCCAACTTGTTGGTATGTAATCACTCTCTCTCTCTCTCTCTCTCTCTCTCTCTCTCTCTCTCTCTCTCTCTCTCTCTCTCTCTCTCTCTCTCTCTCTCTCTCTCTCTCTCTCTCTCTCTCTCTTCTCTCTCTCTCTCTCTCTCTCTCTCTCTCTCTCTCTCTCTCTCTCTCTCTCTCTCTCTCTCTCTCTCTCTCTCTCTCTCTCTCTCTCTCTCTCTCTCTCTCTCTCTCTCCTCTCTCTCTCTCTCTCTATCTCTCTCTTCTCTCTCTCTCTCTCTCTCTCTCTCTCTCTCTCTCTCTCTCTCTCTCTCTCTCTCTCTCTCTCTCTCTCTCTCTCTCCTCTCTCTCTCTCTCTCTCTCTCTCTCTCTCTCTCTCTCTCTCTCTCTCTCTCTCTCTCTCTCTCTCTCTCTCTCTCTCTCTTCTCTCTCTCTCTCTCTCTCTCTCTCCTCTCTCTCTCTCTCTCTCTCTCTCTCTCTCTCTCTCTCTCTCTCTCTCTCTCTCTCTCTCTCTCTCTCTCTCTCTCTCTCTCTCTCTCTCTCTCTCTCTCTCTCTCTCTCTCTCCAATATTTTCAAGGAAACATAGTTTCTGCGTTATAACGTATTGTGTATTCACCACACAGATTGAAAGTAAACAGGGGTTTGAGTTTTTGCTACCAGATAAGCCCGATATAATTAGACATGTAAACATCATTTATGTTATTAAATTCACGCAAAAACTAAGCAGTGTATTCCAGTTTCGTAAGTCGTCTGTATTATAACGGGCTCACATATTATTTTGATCATCAGATATTCTATGTAACGTCACAACGTCATAGTTGGCAACGCTAAATATACCACAATGAATCACGTCGAGGAGTATGACTTCACTTTGGCAGTTGTGCACTGTGTGCCTATTTCTTTGGTACTATTTTAATACCCCCGGTCTCGATAGAGTCCGGGAGCATACAGTGTTTGGTGTATTTGACCGACCGTGGGGGTGTGTGTCCCGTGTATAGCTTTGCCGCAGTTTCTTCAATCTATCAGAACATTTCTATCCCCTGAAATGTTACCTCCATATTTCAATATTTCAATACATTGTGCATGTGTTCAGTTGACACACGTCCCTGTAGCCCAGAATATGATATTCACGTCTTAACCTCCACAACTAGGCTTATCACTGCAGTTACATGTACTATTGCAAGGACATTGTGAAGCGCCATTTTTGTAACTTTTAATTAATGTAAAATCTGCCAATCATGGACAGATATTATGTTTGTTGTTTGCCTGGCCATTGAAATTTGTAATTGTGTCAGAATTCAGAACTGTTCCCTCAGTCGTCTTGTCTCTACTGCCCTATTCTGACTATGCTAAACTAATGCTACATGTACATGTTTGTGTATGTGTCTCAAGTATTGTCAATTCAGTACACAGTGTCAATAGGCCGCTTATCCTGAAATGTTGCCGTTCTCCATCCAGGGCGGTGAATATTAACTCTGACGGGAATAAAATCGTGTTGGCTCCCTCACATGTTTTGAATGCCAGTAGACAATTGACGGACAAGCATTCAGCGATATATTTCACCTCGCATTATATTACATGTATGTTCTCTACGCTATTTCAGAGTGTGGTGACCCGAATCCCGACCTCCCAGTGAAAGTAACAACTGATTCGTTAACTGGCACGACATACGGATCCACGTACCAAGCCGAATGTGATGTTGGATATACTGAACAGACGACGGATGTGAAATGCGAGGCGACTGGGGATTGGGTGCAAGTGACTGAGATGCAATGCCAACTTGTTGGTATGTAATCTCTCTCTCTCTCTCTCTCTCTCTCTCTCTCTCTCTCTCTCTCTCTCTCTCTCTCTCTCTCTCTCTCTCTCTCTCTCTCTCTCTCCAATATTTTCAAGGACACATAGTTTCTGCGTTATAACGTATTGTGTATTCACCACACAGATTGAAAGTAAACAGAAACAGGGGGTGCAGTTTTTGCTACCAGATAAGCCCGATATAATTAGACATGTAAACATCATTTATGTTATTAAATTCACGCAAAAACTAAGCAGTGTATTCCAGTTTCGTAAGTCGTCTGTATTATAACGGGCTCACATATTATTTTGATCATCAGATATTCTAAGTAACGTCACAACGTCATAGTTGGCAACGCTAAATATACCACAATGAATCACGTCGAGGAGTACGACTTCACTTTGGCAGTTGTGCACTGTGTGCCTATTTCTTTGGTACTATTTTAATACCCCCGGTCTCGATAGAGTCCAGGAGCATACAGTGTTTGGTGTATTTGACCGACCGTGGGTGTGTGTGTCCCGTGTATAGCTTTGCCGGAATTTCTTCAATCTGTCAGAACATTTCTATCCCCTTAAATATTACCTCCATATTTCAATATTTCAATACATTGTGCATTTGTTCAATTGACACACGTCCCTGTCGCCCAGACTATGATATTCACGTTTTAACCTCCACAACTAGGCTTATTACTGCAGTTACATGTACTATTGCAAGGACATTGGGAAGCGCCATTTTTGTAACTTTTAATTAATGTAAAATCTGCCAATCAAAGACGACTTATGTTTGTTGTTTTCCTGGCCATTGAAATTTGTAATTGTGTCAGAAAATATAGCGGGAAACATGTTTAAAATCGTCTGATTGTGCGCGGACCTGTTTACGTTGTGTCATTACACTGACGTCATTCGGTAACGTCACGTGACGTCATCCGACCAATAGAACGTCAGTTTTCACTTCGTTGTAACCCGGATGTTTGTTTGAGGTCAGTGTCTGATACAACACTATGTTGTCAGTCAGTACGTATTCGGTCGATACAGGACAGGTTACCTGATAAATATACGTATTGTATACTTGATGTTATCAATCTTTGTTTTGGCCGCATGTACGGGGCGCCATGCAGGACAGGTTAATTATGTGTACAAAATTGAGTTTTGTAACACTAAAAATCACAAAATTCAATTCTGTGTCACAAAATTCAATTCTGTGTCACAAAATTCAATTCTGTCAATTCTGTGTCACAAAATTCAATTCTGTGTCACAAAATTCAATTCTGCATACGTTTCGTATACAAATTCATTTTTGTTATAAAGGATTCAATTTTGTAAGACAGAATTGAGTTTTGTGAAGAAAATTCAGTTTTGTGGGACAGAATTCATTTTTGTCCACAAAAATTAGTTTGCGTAGGATAGTCTATATCATCTCTACATTGATTGGTTGAGATCGGTCTTAGTCCATTTTACTAGATGGTGGAGTACACTTGCAGGTTTAAATATTTCAATGCGAAAATATAACCCAATATATCAATATTATACTTCTTTATGGACAGTTATTTTGGTTATATTATCATTACAAATGAGTGGTCACACCATATAAGCATATATACTTTGAAGGAGAAATAAGAAAAATATTCAGAATTTTCCCTCAATTATGTAAACAGGGTCAAACATAAAGTAGCCGGGACATAGCTAGACCTGAGAGCATGCCCATATATAGAGAATACCAGGCTGGTGTATTTTGATATCAAGTTTATCAGGCAAGGCTAGGAAACGCGTAGGAATTCCGAGGCTTGCCGAGGAATTCCTACCGTTTCCGAGCCGAGCCTGATAAACTTGATATTAAAATACACTAGCCTGGTATTCTATTTATCAGGTAACGTTTTATGCTCGAAAATGACATTAGATGACGTCGTATTCTAACAGTAGATCTGACCTTGTGAAACAAATGGTATTGGATATGTGTCTACTAGTTGTGAAGTTACGTGTTCGCAACTATGTGTCTACATGCATTATTTGCAGTATAACACCATCTTAGTATACATGGTACTATACACAAATACTACAAATGGTTTCCTCAAATGGCCCAATACACACATTCTGTTTATAAACACAGACAGCAGTCAGAACACAGGTCACAGCGCGTGTATTATTGATTTAACTGGGGCAGATGTACCTTGCGATACACAATAAATGAGGTCAGTACTCGCGGGAGATCTACATGTACATGAATTATGTGTACAATTATAACGCAAATGAGTTTAAATACGAATGGGTTTGTCAACGTTTGACTGTTTGGAGATAGTTGAAGCAAAATGGCAGAATGAGAAATGAATCATCGGCAAAATGAGAAATGAATCATCGACATTGAATGTGTAGATCGGCGACCGTGACCCATTTCTCCAGTGCAGTTTCTGACCAATGGTAGTCCTTCTTACATGCGTGTGCAGAATTGACAGAATTGAATTTTGTGACACAGAATTGAATTTTGTGGCACAAAAGTGAATTTTGTGACACAGAATTGAATTTTGTGACACAGAATTGAATTCTGTGGCACAAAATTGAATTTTGTGAAGTGAATTTTGTGACACAGAATTGAATTTTGTGGCACAAAAATGAATTTTGTTGACAAAATTGAGTCATGTCCCACTTGGCGCCCCGTAGCATTCATACTGACTGATAACAAATTGTCGTATCCTGCATTGACTAAATGCGAATATCCGGGTTACAATGAATCCACGTCATAGTTCAGGGTATGGGATCACGTGGTTTCTGAACGTTTCCGACGTGACGTAATCTGTGACATACTTTTTACAGTAGTTTTTCTTCCTAACAAACGGACGGATTTTGATGATATATAGGCTTATAGCGCACCAGATACGATGGCTTGTGTGTTTTATTGGTGCTCCAAAAGTTCTTTACAATAACTTATATATTACTATGGAAATGGCCTGCTGCCAGATGCTGGAAAATATGTTTATCTCCTAATTAGGAGTTACTAATTATTAATTAGGAGACAGAAAGTCCTAATTATGAGATAACTCAGTCGTAATTCGGAGATACATGTAGTAAGTCATAATTATGAGATATTCATTCCTAATACGGAGATATTATCTCGTAAGTTAAGACTTATTATCTCCTAATTAGGACTTACTACTAGTATCTCTTAATTATGAGTTAATAAGTCTGAATTAAGAGTTAGTATCTCCTAATTAGGACTTAGTATCTATAGGACTTAGTATCTCATACTTATGACTTGGTAGCTACTAATTGATACTTAGTATCTCTCCTAACCAGGAGTTACTGCTGTAGTGGATTCAGGGGGGGGGGGGGCCCGGGGGAAATATTGAGCGTAGAATGCAGGAAATGGCTTCCTCAATTCAAAAAATTTCCGGGGGTACATGACCCCGGACCACCTACCCAACTCCCTCGCACCGCTCAGTCGACGAACGAGCATACCTCGTTCAAGTTCCATGTGCCCCACCCCCTTGGTGAAATCCTGGCTCCGTCACTGTACTGTATCCTAATTAGGACTTACTGTCTCCTAGTAACTCCTAATTAGGACTTAGTATCTCCTAATTAGGAGATTAAGAGTAGCTAGCCATCATATGCACTGGTGTGGAAGAAGGATATTCCACCCGTCGAATGACAGAATATGCAGTCAGAAACAAGGCTTTGCATTCGCATCCAATTCGTGGGTAAACACTTTGTTTTAATCCATTTGTTGACATGGCGAACCCGTTGTGCGTGTCAAAAGTCGCATAAATTCAACGCATAAAAACTTGAGTCTTATTCCGCATCAGATTCATATTTTGAGATTCGCAAATATGTTCTATATAGGGCGAGAACAGTATTCATCATAGTTAAAGCCTCATTTCTGACACTGGTGAAATATCCTTGTCCCACACCCAAGGTGTATGATCACTTGGTTACAACAACAACAAGGACTGAAACTTCCAGAAGCCCCCGATTCAAAGTACGTATTCTTTTATTTTGTCCTTATTATGTAACGGATTTTGATAATAATGGCGCATCAAACGCGTCTTGTTAAAGGTACATGCCCACGCAGTAGGCACAAAATGTTCTTTATAGGAATTAAATAAGTGTATAATTATGTCACTATTCCACCAGTTCTAAAAATTACGAGTGCCCGCTATACAAATATAATCATTTATTAATTATCAATTTACTGTTAGCGACGCGCGGCGGTAATAGTCTATTTTGATAATGTGCGGGGACTTTCACATCACGGCTTGCGGTGCGCATGCGCAGTATACTACGCGCGCTAGTAGGCTTCCCAATATGTAAACAAGAATATCAACATGTCGAAACGTCCAGGACGGAAATTGTATGAAACGGCGTCGGCCAAAAAAAAGGCGAAATGTCTGAGGGACAGGCAGTACAGAGAGAGAGTGTGGTTAATATTGGCGACCAGATCACCAAATGGAAAGATTTAGATTTGGACTCGAACAGAGATTTTTCTTCTCAACTTCCGATACTTCACTGCGCATGTCAAAGATGTGATATGATTGACCGTGTCACGTGACGCGTGTTGGTAAAAATAGCACGAGGTCGGAAAATACCCTTTCTGGTCGCGGCATATAAAATGCGATTTAACACCAATTAACACGCGCCGTAATTAAAAATAACTCGTTAGTGGGTAGACAAATGGCTCATATAACTGTATATATGGCATGACAGAAAATGAATAGTAGTAGTACAGTCGAACCTCCCCGAACGGCCACCTCTCTACAACAGCCACCTCTCTGTAACAGCCGCTATTTTGTATCCAAAATGGATGATTTCCTCTATATCTAACCCTTACACTGCTGAGCATGAACATTGTCGTTTGATGTTGATTTTGCATTCTTTCTCAATAAAAACATGTTTTGACAGCATTTTAGAATCATTTCCATTGGAAATGATTCTAAAATGCTGTCAAAACATGTTTTTATTGAGAATTATTGAAGAAAATAAATAAACATCAGACGATAAAATTGTATTCAGCATTAACCTCCCTACAACAGCCACCTCTCTATAACAGCCACTTTTGCCTCTTCCCATGGGTGGCTGTTGTAGAGAGGTTGCACTGTACAGTGTAACCTGCTGCGTGGGCATGTACCTTTAAGCTGCATTTGGTGGTCTAGGTACTTTGACCCAAACGTTTGTCGTTTTTGCGAAGAATCGATGTCCGTGTCTACCGACAAGGAAATCGGTTCTTCGCAAAAACGACATAAGTATGTGCCGACCTCCCGAGACCACCATATGCAGCTCATCAAGGCGCGTTTGCTGTGCCATATTTTATCAAAATCCGTTGCCTATTAAGGAAAATATATGATAATACTTACTTTGGAGTGGGCGCGCTTTCAACACTTTCAGCTATTGTTGCTTTTGTTGTAACCACGTGATCATGCACCTTGAAACCATTGCCTATGATTGATTCTCTTAATCTTCTAATTTGGAGATAATAAGTCCTAAGTAAGATATACTAGGACGTATTATCTCCTAATTAGGACTTAGGAGATAAACATATTTCAGCATCGGCACACGGACTTTCAATATATTACAATAAACTTTTACGAAATATCTGGCGCGGCACGGAAACGGGATGTGCTCGGCAGAGCCTCGCCCATCCCGTTTCCTGAGCCTTGCCAGATATTTTTTCCCATTCACGGCACTAACCTACTATTCTCTATAACTGTTATCAAAATGAATTAGCAATATTTCAGTTTGTGAAATTTTGTCAAATATTGATTTTATCGAATGAACAGTGAATCGTCTATCATGAGGATTTAAAGGTGCATGCCCACTCATTTTATATGAGACGTAAATTTCATTTTAATAGATCATTTCCAAGCTATCTAGTCAGGTTTCAGAGTTAATTTCCAAACTTGTTCGTTTTTCGACTCCCCATGCAGGTCCCTCAGCTCCTTTTACCCCATGTTAAATTCCCATAGAAAAGTCATTTTGGTAATACAATCAATATTTCACCAAATTTCGCGAAATAAAAAAAGGGCTCATTCTTAAATGTTGCTAAAATTTAAAGGTACATGCCCACTCAGTAGATGATTACAGTAGAACCTCGCTAAACCGGACACACAGAAAACACATGTGATCTTATTTTTTATAAGTTTCTTGGTCATTTATCTCAGGTGATAATGTCTGTTCGGGTCGCATACCACACAACTATGGCTCAGAATGATCAAATGCCTGTTTTACAGTGAAACCTCTCTAAGCCGGACACCCTGGGAACCTCCCAGGGTGTCCGGTTTAGAGAGGTTTCACTGTATATAAGGGGACAGATAGTTTTATTTATTCTGTAGATTTCAAATCAGATCAGCCTGATCCTGATAAGCCTATAGTCTGTTTCACGAAAGCTGCCCAAATTTTACGGCCATATAATCAATTCAAAAACCATATTTTTTTGGATAATATTAAATTAAAGGAAAATTTAAGAATGAGCCTTCTTTTTATTTCGTGAAATTTGGTCAAATATTGATTTTATTGCGAAAACAAAATTTCCCCATGTTAAATCCCCATAGACATCTTCACGGAGATTTAACATGGGGATTTAACATGGGGAAATTTTTTAGAATTTCAGTAAACCTGGACCGATTTTCAAAATTTAACTTTTGTTTTCTTAGTTAGATCATTTCCAAGCTATCTAGCTAGGTTTCGGAGTTAATTTCCAAATTTTTTCGTTTTTTGACCCCTCCCACACTCCTCTACCTCTTTTTCCGCCCATGTTAAATTCCCAGAGAAATCAATTTTTCGTAATAAAATCAATATTTGACCAAATTTCACGAAATAAAAAGAAGGCTCATTCTTAAATTTTCCTTTAATTTAATATTATGGAAAAAAATATTGTTTTTGAATTGTTTATATGGTCGTAAAATTTGGGCAGCTTTCGTGAAACAGACTATAGCTCTACACTGGTCGTAAATCCCGTAAACCCCATTCCTCCAGTCACAGCCACATATTCCCTGATGTGATACAAAAACTGTTTGTTAGATGAAAGATGGATTTCTCACTGACTGATTGACGAACTGTTCAGACCCTGATCAGACTGCACGGAGACGCAGACTGGTCTGGGTCTACACTGGCAGGAAATGTCATAATCTACATTTATTCATTCACCCACTAATACCCTCGGTTTTGTAAAATCGTGGTCCATATGAGACACGCCATGCCGTGGGATATTGTACCTTCGGACATCTACGTAATTTCATTAAATACGTTTACACAATTTACAATATTTTTCATAAATTAAGTCGAAAGTTACTCTGAAAACTATGTCAACATTTGACGCCATTTACCGAAAATATTGTCAATTTTGTAAACGTATTTCATGAAATTACGCAGATGTCCAAAGGTACAACATCCCATGGCGCGTCTCATATTGGATCGCAGTGGACACGGGGCGTTGGCCGGACGCAGGCTGATCAAAGAACAGATCGGTAGGCGTCCTGGCGGAGCCCGGCCGGTCCGGACGAGCGGGCCGCCCGGCCGATGTTGTACAATTCGTCCGGGATCCGTGAGGGGGCCGTGAGGGGGCCGTGAGGGGGCCGTGAGGCTATCGTAGAGTGGCCGTGAGGGGCCCGTGAAAATCCCACGGCGCCCGGCGGAATATTTTTCCAATACTATTCGTCAAAATCATCAGGCGGCCGCCAGATCACCGGTCGGTTTCCGGCATGCCGCCGGACGGGGCCCTAGTAGCGACGTGTCTACGGGCTTGCCACGACCTAAAATCGTGCTTGGAAAATCGCAGATTTGGGAGTCAGGTTTTCACGTCCACGGGGCCCGGGCGACCCCTAAAATCGCAGCGAAGCGCGTAGAAACCAGCGTTCGGCCGGACGACTCGCGAAAATGCCCTTTTTGGCATGTTTTAGGGTTCCGCGACCGATATGTGACGTCATTTCCAAACTATCTAGCCATGTTTCAAAGCCACGTTCCAATGTTTGTAATTGTGATGGGAGACACAAACGCGCACCTGCAAGGGTATCACTTCACTAAAGAAATGGATTACAAAGGCATACATGTACAGTCGTTTATTAATGACCACAATATGTGTTCTGTAACGACACTGCCGCTATGTAAGGGCGCTCACTCCACATTTGTGACATACTGTGGTAATTATCAATCTAATATTGACCATATATTATTCCCAGTGGAAAGTTTAGATACAATAATTTCATGTGACATTTGTGATGATAGTGAACTAAATGTGTCGAGGCATAGGCCTGTGATATGTAACTTTTTCGTGACAAGTGACACTGGATCTAGTAACATACATACATCTGTTCAAACAAATAAACCTGTCAAATGGAGTCGCGTTACTCAGGAAGTAAAATCAATATACAGTTATTATTTAACCTAATGCTGTCTGACCTCTCGTGGCTCGAATGCTACACATCACAACTTGAAACGGACTATTTGTACAAATATATCACAGAATGTGCACACATATTGTCTGAGAAACTGCTGCCGGAATCAAAATACAGACATTATCTTAAACCGTATTGGAACTGTGCTATTAAATCACTACATTTGTTTGTGAAAATAAAACGATCCGATTGGATAGCAGACGGCAGGCCCAGGGCAAGTGATAATGCGTCTTTCCGAGCCTACAAAAGTGCAAAATCAGCATTTCGCAGCTATCATCGGAATTTGTCAGCCCAGTATTTACAGAAACTAAATGACGACGTAGATGCGGCGGTGGGCGTTGATGACGCGTTCTTCTGGAAGCAGGTTAAGTCGCGGCAGAATAATCGTCCTAGTACTGCAGGCGGCGAGATGAAATTTGGCGGCACTGTATATCGTGACCCAGAAGATATCGTGCATCAATGGGGGCATTATTTCGGCAATTTATATAGTGACTCGAAGCGACCACAATATGACGACATGTTCTGTGATAAAATAACATACATAGTGAATAGCATACGATCGGGAGTGAACAATGATTCGTGTACGGAATTAATAACCAGTGACACTGTTGTTTCCGCATTAAAACATTGCAAAACAGGAAAGTCGTGTGGACTGGATGGAATTTACTATGAACACCTTATGTTTGGTGGAGATAAACTACATTGTGTGTTGGCCAAGTTATTTTCACTGATGTTCAACAACGCGTACATCCCAGACTCTATGAAGAAATGGGTCATAATAACATTACACAAGGGAGGTAATAAGAGAAAAGACGACCCCGATAACTTCCGTGCCATTACATTGTCGTCGTGTATACTGAAACTATATGAGCGCATTATTCTACAAAGGTGTGAACAGGCGTTAACAAACAAAGGGCGGGTTTCAAAAACAGTTAGGCTGTAATATGACGTCATATTTGTCACAAGAGTGTATTGCTGTTGCTGCGGAACAGCATAGCCCGTTATATGTATGTTTCCTTGACGTCCAGAAGGCATTCGACCGTACATGGCATGATGGGCTCCTGTACAAACTTATACACAATGGGAATACATTCCCAACTCTGGAAAGTGGTCGCGAGTTTACACAGTAATATGGAAAGTTGCATGCGGCTCAAGGGATATAAATCTGGTTTATTCTCCGTACTACAGGGCTCGCGTCAAGGCGGAGTAATCTCCCCTTTCACATATTTGTGTTATATTGACAGCTTGTTAGTTGACTTGGTAAAATCTAACGCTGGGTTTCGACTTAATGGACACTCGTTCTGTTGCCCAACGGTCGCGGATGATATGGTGTTAATTTCGCTTTTTAAGCATGGACTTGACGAGTTGATGGAAAGGTGTTACAAATACTCGTGTAAATGGCGCTACGAATATAATCCTTCAAAGTGTGCAGTGGTTGTATTTAATGAGTCTAAGCATCACTATCAGCAGTCAGGAAGAAAATGGCAATTAGGTCCAAACACAGTGAATGAAGCTGAGAAGTATACTCATCTTGGTAATCTTTGCGATAAGTATTTCAAGCTTGGACCTACTATTACAGACGCGTGCAAGAAACTGAAAGGCACATTTTTTAGTCTTATAATGTCTGGTTTTGTAGATGAATGTGGTCTCAGTGCCCTAACATGTAAACAACTTTATATGACAGTCGTTCTCCGCAGGGCGCTATATGGGGCGGAGTTCTGGAATAATCTGTGTGGCCAGCATATACTTACCCTGGAACGTGCTCACAGATTTTGTGTGAAACTAATACAGGGCCTCCCCGTACAAACACGAACGGACGTTGCACTAAGCTTACTGGGGTCGCATTTTTTAGAAGCAGAAATAGACAATCGAAAATTATCTTTCTTGGGTTAGATGTGCCGTCTTAAAAATGACTGTGCCTTAAGGAAAATGTTTCTGATACGGCTGTGCACGTATTACTCGGCCACTGATAGAGCTACTGGATTTAGTCCGGATGTATGTCGGTTATTGGTCAAATATAACTGCAAACATATACTCGACACGTTCATAATCCATGGAACATTCACTGTGAAAGACACGTGGAAACAAATTGTTAGATATAGGGTAAAAAACACGTCCCATGAATTGTGGAGTGAGCGTACATCAAGCAACTTTAAAGACATTCACACTGCTATAGAACCGCATAGATTATGGTATTTTAGTAACAAACATGTTCAATGCAAGAAACAGTGTAGATCAGTGATTCAAATGGTGGCTAGAATTGATGATACTGGTACATGCTTACGATGTGAAAGTGAGAATGTGGAATTAATTGACCACTATATTAATTTCTGCCCACAAAGTATGCATTACAGAGCACTATTGACTTATGAACTAAATCAGAAATTTCCGTCCAACATATCACGGTGCGTTAGTCCTGTTAACCGAACAATATTGTTGCTGTCCGGTGACCCCAGCAGTAGCATCCAACTCAGTAATGCTGATGAAATAGATGAGTTCGTGGTAATATGTGTCAATGTGTTGCAAGTTGTATGTGGACTAACTACATGCACGCTACTTAACACATTGACACATATTACACGTCCTGCCATGCGTAAGTCTGTTTGAAGATGACAAGTTATATTTAGGTGCTCGATCAGCGTAGTCCCAAATGATTCTGCGCATTTGTCCAGTATTATTCGGGCGTATTCTGCTCAGTGTGCGCTACTACACGATGTATATGCACTGTATAAACCACACACTCACAACATAATTCGTCTGAACCCGGAAATGTAATCATGCATGTTTGAAAATATATATTTTGTTTTTGTAATTTTCTTGTACTGTGACTCATATACACATACTTGTATTATATGTTATGTAAATGTTTAAATGTATGTGGTAATATGTATGTAAATATGTTATACATGTCTGACATGTTGGCTCTCCATAAATGGGGGAAATAAAGAATATATATATGTAATTCTACAACGTCATAAATCACCGTAAATATTTTGATAAATTTTGTTTAGAAATACGGTTGATTAACGTAAGATAACATCACGATGTAAATGATGCATGCATACAGCTAGTATACATACATGTATGTCGCTATACGTCGTACACGTATACAATGTATTGCATAATGTGGGCTTTCGCATAGTGCGTTAAAATACATAAATTAATGCAGTAGTGTAATAAATATGCAAATATGACCGCTACAGAAAGCAGATGGTCAGTACAGCTTCGATCAAATTTGCATATACATGTGCATGTATCTCTGTGTAGTAATACAATCTATCATTTGCGTAATATACTATCATATTTAAGCGGCCCTCACATATCAGCCGGCGTCCGCGCGATTTTTCTAATCGCAGGCGTCGACGGGGGATTTAGAGCCCGTGGATGAATCGGGCGAATTTCATGTCTGCGACGTGTGCCCTCACATATTAGACGGGGCCCGGGCGGTGCCCTTTGAACATTGGACATTTGAACGGGGCGTTGGCCGTACGCCGGCTGATCAAAGAACAGATCGGTAGGCGTCCTGGTGGAGCCCGGCCGGTCCGGACGAGCGGGCCGCCCGGCCGATGTTGTACAATTCGCCCGGGATCCGTGAGGCGGCCGTGAGGGGGCCGTGAGGCTATAGCCGTGAGGGGCCCGTGAAAATCCCACGGCGCCCGGCGGAATATTTTTCCAATACTATTCGTCAAAATCATCAGGCGGCCGCCAGATCACCGGTCGGTTTCAGGCATGCCGCCGGACGGAGTCAGGTTTTCACGTCCGCGGGGCCCGGGCGACCCCTAAAATTGCAGCGAAGCCCGTAGAAACCGGGCAGCGTTCGGCCGGACGACTCGCGAAAATGCCCTTTTTTGGCCTGTTTTAGGGCGCCGCAACCGATATGTGAAGGCCGCTTTACTAAGGCTTGTCGCCTGACGAGTTTGACTTAATAATTAAAATGTAATTTGTTTTTAATTACGTCATTTCCAAACTATCTAGCCAGGTTTCAAAGCCACGTTCCAATGTGTTCGTTTTTCGACCCTCCTGGCCACTCTCCTGTTTCTTTGAGCCCCATGTTACTAATATGTAAATTCCTACAGGAATTTATTTTTCGAAATAATATAGGCATGATTAACGCAGGACTTTGTGTATTTATTAATTTGATGAAATTCCATCAAATATTGATTTTATTGCGAAAAATAAATTTTGAGCATGTACTGTTAAATGCCAACTTGCAATCAAGAAATGTGATTGTCTGAGCCTCAGCTGTAGCACATGCACACGAATTAAACGTGGTAATCCAGAGGATAAATGTTGTCTTAAACCCTCGGTTGCTCTTATCAGGGTTCATCTCTCGCTAATATAAGCAGGAACGACCGGAAAACCTGATACTTTTGAACACGAAGCGAGAGGACGGTCTTTATAGAGCTCGCATACGGTCATCTATGGATAAATTTTAATTTATTCAGATAGAGCATCAATCAATGATATCATATCAGATTCAAAATTCATAGAACTGACCGTATGCGAGCTCAATAAAGACCGTCCTCTTGCTTCATTTTCTAAATGATCACGTTGTTATGTCATTCCTGCTTATATTAGCGAGAGATGGACCCTGACAAGAGCAACCATCCGAGGGTTAAGACAACATTTATACACTGGATTACCACGTTTAGTTCGTGAGTTTTGCTAGTTTTAAAGGGGAAAACATTAAAAATTGAAGCACCTACCTGTCACGTGTTTCCATGTCCGCCATCGTATGGGTGTCTCCATTTACCGGCCCGTACAGCTTACAGTACAGTTAATACCCTTAGCCGGAACTATGTTTACCTCGTAAAATAGTTTCTTCTAAAGCATCACTACTTTGTTTAGTTTATTTATAGTTTGTATATCTGTGAGGCCAAAATCATATAAATTGCGAGTGATGTACATATATAATAAAAAATAATTTGGTTTGTATATGGATATATGTCACTCGTTTCTCCGCGCAACGATAATTTCTCCTGAAGTAGTAAAAATATCGCACGCTACGTTACTCGTGCATTATACTCGTATGCACATACAAATTCCATAACATATAATTAGATCATAATAGAATAGTTTAGTGTATTGCATCGAGGCAACTGCCTCATGAACATACATACATCACTATGGTATACTATACGTACACTGCAAGATGGCGTACATGGGTAAACTACTAAATATAATAAATGCAGAAACACCACAATCGTGGCAAATAGGCAAATAAATTTCAGACCATGCCGCGACCACTAATACATATATCTGTAATTGTATCATACACTTATTTATATCGCACAGTCTCCGCTTACTGATCACAGTGGGTACTAAGTGTTATATATGTTTTTAACAATAAATGAGAAATATGCAGACATATATACACACCTAGACATAGATATGTGCACACACATGCATACATGCACATACACATATATGTACACACATATACGCACATATACACACCTATATACATATACATATATATCTTCTTTCTAAATGTGGTATAATAGTATTACATGTCTGTATACGTACATATAGACACATATACATATGTGTACATACACATACATAAAACAATGCACCAGTGGTAGCGTCATGGCATGAACGTTCTTTCCCTCAAACAGGAATACTTTGATCATACATTGTATTCCAATTGTCGTTTTAAAGTAATATTGCACAGATAATACATGTATGTATTTTCCGCACGAGTATAGGATATGTTAACGAAGCAAAGCATATAAAGCTTAATAGAAGTTAAGGAATGTTAACATTTCGGGAGAGTTTTTGTTTGTTGGCATATACGCTTTAAATCAGCCTCGCAATAGCGTAAAACAACTAGTTACATGAATAATACAGTCATGTACATTCACATATAATATATGTCTTACTGTAAACAAACGGTATATGGTTGTATGGTAGAAAATGACATAAATGGATATGCCGTAGCCCCAGATCAGAATTCGCGCAGCCTGTACTGAGAGTATACTATGCATTTTATATAAATATATCTATCTATAAATATCCACAATTGATTTCAAGTTATTTCTAGAATAAATCACTACATATATCTGTTTAGCTGAGCTATAATGTCGTTTCGTTTCTCGAACGCTCTGAAAATGAAATTATCAAGGTTTCTTATATCAGACGCTCTGTCTGAGTGAAACAGTGTTACAAATTTGACAGGTCTATTTCTATAGTATCGGCCGATGTAGCGTACCATCAAGTCATTGTAGACAGGACATATAAACAGGAAATTAAATTCATCTTCTAACACGTTACAGAATTTACATTTACGATCATCAAAGGGTGTACTAATTGGTCTATGCCATCTGCCGGCTTCAACCTCCAATCTGTGGGCAGATACACGCCGTCTGGTTAGAGCCACTCTAAACTTGTTTACACTGATGAAATCGAGATAGCATTGATATTCAAAAGCTGAAATATTTTTATAAAATAAAGCTCTACTAGATTCATTTATTCTAGTGTTCCAGTCTAGAACGAAATTGTCCGTTAAGCGTTGTTTTAATGCTGACAAAAATCGTGTAATTTCACCCACACCTTGCGAAAGCCATACATGGTAAAAACCAAGCTGTGTTAACATAGATTTAACCAGAGAGGCCCAATTGTTCACAGTTGGTGACCGTTCAATATGATTAAGCATCATGTGATATATTCATTTAATATATTTCTGGTCACTTGATCGATTGCTTTGAACCAATATATAATTATAATATATAAACGACCTGTTCTAAGCGATGTTCTGCCGAGTTCATCGTAAACAAAATCGTTGTGTGTTGATATTGTGACACCTAGCACGCGTTTACAAAATTTGAATGCACTCTTTCAATTTGCATGGACTGTGGAAACCCCCATACTTCACCGGCATAATTCAGGATAGGGAGGACAAGTTTATCAAATGATTTCAGCATATGCTTAGGGGATAAGTGCCTTTTGTGTCTGTCTCGATATGGTATGATTGGCCTCTGAAAAGGAGCCCCCTGGCGTGAAAACCACTCATAAGTATGAACATTGTGTTACTATCTCTATTTCGTAATTGTTATAATAAAATTTCAAATTTGTCGACCGCCTTTTCTAAAAATTATAATTTTATTTTTCTTTGTATTTACTGTAAGTATCCATTTTTGACAATAATTGTAAAATGTGTCTAGCCCTTTTTGTAAATTTATCCCGTCAACTCAGTGCGTATGTGCCGTGAAACACGGTGCCGTGAAACATTTTTGATATCCTGTCAATACGATTTGGAGATGCGACTAGGATTATTTTTTGCATTTTAAAGCTATTTGTAATGTTGACGGGATAAATAGAATAGTAGGTTAGTGCCGTGAATGGGAAAAATATCTGGCGCGGCACGGAAACGGGATGTGCTCGGCATAGCCTCGCCCATCCCGTTTCCTAAGCCTTGCCAGATATTTTTTCCCATTCACAGCACTAACCTACTATTCTCTATGTACTGCTGACGTTGCTAAAATTGCAATGTCATCTGCATATAATAACAACACCATATGTAGCATGCCAATATCAATCCCATCTATTCCGTTTAAATAGAACTCACCTTCTAAATAGTTTACTATAGGAATGAATTGCCTTTTTGTGGAATTTATCGGGGTATAAACTTGGAAAAGTCGCGGGAATACTGGACGAAGGCCGGAAGGCCTCGTCCAGTATTCCCGCGACTTTTCCAAGTTCCAAGCATTTGAAATAAATTCATCAAGAAAATGTGTTTATTTTCCGTTTTCTTAAGAATTATTTTAACTGCGCCTGACGGTTACGGAAAGTAGTTCGGCATGGAGTTTACTGGGATATAAATTTTGGACGGAGACTTGCAACGGACCAATCAAATGTTAGGGAATTGTGTAAATATTTTTGTGCTGGAATTATTAGTATATACATTGCAAATATAAAGGGTGATAAGCATTCCCCTTGACGCACCCTTAACATACATGTGAATTCTTCACTTAATTTATTATTAACTTTTACTTTTGATGTTATGAAGCTAAATGTGTAATGTTTGAAACAAATTATGACGTGTGTCTTTAAACGTACATGCCCACTCAGTGGACATTTTCTGGTCAAATAAACATTCATTCACCATTACCCCACGTATTGATTGGCATTATTATACATTTTATAGCAGACGTAAATTTCCACACTGATATCAGGGGCGATAACCGTGTTTCATTAAAATGTTAACGAACATTACTATTTATTCTCTGTATTTGAGTTTTCATGTGCAATGATCATACTATATAATCTGTCGAAAATACTATTTTTTTCAGGTGACGAATTTAATTAGTATAATAATTTAAAAAAATACCATGCCTCATTTGCATATGAAAATAGCCTGTTACCACTGCGCGTCACTATCAGTAAAATAAACATTACTAAATTATTGTATCTATATAGCGGGCAGTCGTAATTTGTATAATTGGTGAAATAGTGACACAATTATACACTTATTTAATTGCTATGTTGTGCCTACTGAGTGGGCATGTACCTTTAAATTATTTACTTTTTGAAGTAAAAAGTACAAGTTGGTGAATAGTTTATACGGACCGTGTTCAAGCAATATATGCACACACCAATTTACAAATTCCGTCGTATATTATTTTTCATTTTAGATATGAAACTATATTACCTTTTATTGAGATTGTAATGATATGGTTCACTTGTAAAAGTTAATGTACATTATACTCTGGTACGTATATGTGGCTGTGACTGAAGAAATGGGGCCTATGGGATATGCGACCAGTGTATTCCCAGATCAGCCTGCGCATCCGCGCAGTCTGATCAGGGTCTGCACTGTTCGCCATTCAGTCAATGAAACACCCGCTGTTGCTGCTAACTTATTGTTTTGATCCTTATTACGATTAAGAAGCGTGCTTGAACATGAGAAAGTTGAATCTCCTCAAATGCCATAATCCCCATTGTTCCAGTCACATCCACATATACAATTAACTTTTAGATCTAGTGACAAATAAGGATACATGATATGAGACATGGCTGTGATTTTGTACCTTCGGTCATCTGCGTAATTTCATGAAATACGTTTACAAAATTCACAATATTTTCCGTGAAAAGTAAACCCCATTTCTCCAGTCACAACCACAAATAACATACGCCCCATTTACAAGCCAAAGTCCACGAGATAGATTGGATACAAATGTTATAAGTCCCATATCTATTGACACCGCCACAATTAATTACACGTTGCCATAAAAGAAATGAGAAAATGAGTTACCCAAACAGACGCTGTTATGACCCGTTTGTATAATTATTCATTTTAATAATTATATCTCAGACACATCATGTGAGTTTGCACCTTCGGACATCTGCGTAATTTCATGAAATACGTTTATAAAATTTACAATATTTTCCGTAAAAAATGTCAAAAGGTAATACAATTTTCAGATTACATGCGGAACTATATTCGGCATGTACTCTGATTATTCTGTCAACTTTTGACTTTATTTATGAAAAGTATTGTAAATTTTTGTAAACGTATTTAATGAAATTACGCAGATGTCCGAAGGTACAACATCACATGGCGTGTCTCAATTATATGGCTCTGAATACCCAGACAAACATGCTCTACTGAACACGTATGGCGGGAAACGAATTATCACAATGATTCTATTTAATGTCCATTGGGGGAACTGAATACAGCAAGATGAAAAATTATATAGCCTACATATTCGTCTTTCACATATATGCAATTTTATTCAAATTAATATATAGAGAATAGTAGGTTAGTGCCTTGAAAATGATGAATGGGAAAACATATATGGCAAGCCTTAAGAAACGGGATGGGCGAGGCTCTGCCGAGCATATTCAGTTTCCGTGCCGCGCCAGATATTGTTCCCATTCACGGCACTATGCTAGTATTCTATTTATCCCGTCAACACCTACAAATGGCTTCTAAATGAAAACAATTAACCCCAGTCACCGCACATATGCATACGCAGTGATTAGGTCGTATTGACAGGATATCAACAATGTTTCACGGCACCGTGTTTCACGGGATATACGCACTGTGTTGACGGGTTAAATTCTTTTTATTGTGTGTTCATCTCATGTAAGTAAGTCGCACATTCTAGATATTATATAACACATGAAGGGGTTAGTTGAAGAACGGGGCAAATGGTACGGAGCTATCTTATGGTACTTTGACCATTTCTTCTACTGACACCTTCATATTATATTGCAGAGACCGACACACTTATATAGTTTATAGTTTTCAATACAAGCCCCATAGCATATCGCGTCTCAATACATATTCCATATCGCAACATACGTCGGATATATACAAGCTGCACGCCATAAGTTATCAGTGTCAATACAAGCCCGCTATCATAACATATCTAGTCTCAATACAATCATCCACATATCATAACATACCCCGTGTGAATGAAAGACCCATAACATTATATAATCCGTCTAAATACAAGACCCATATCATAACATGCACAAGCCCCATATCATAACATGCATGGTATCCATACAACCCTATAGCATAATATATTTCGTCCCAATACATGCACACAATCCCCGTACCATGACATACATGTACGCGGTCTTAATACGATACCAATATATCTGTCATATAACCAAAGACAGTTGTCCCAATACAAACCCTATATCATAACATACCCCGTCCCAATACAAGTCCCATATATCATGAGATGCCCAGTCTCTATCCAGGCCCAATATCATAACAAACTGCGTCCCAATAGAAGCCTCAAATCATTGCATACCCCGTCCCGATAGAACCCACAACTCATAACATAATCCGTCCCAATACAAGCCCTAAATCATAGCATATCGCGTCCCAATAGAAGCCCCAAATCATAACATATACCCCGTTCAAATAGAAGCCCCAACTCATAACATTCCCCATCCCAATAGAAGCCCCAAATCATAACATACTCCGTCTCAACAGAAGCCCCAACTCATAACAGCCCCCGTCCCAATGGAGCCCCCAAATCATAACATACCGCGTTCTAATAGAAGTACCAAAACATAACATACTCCGTCCCAATAGAAACCCCAGCTCATAACATACCCCATCCCAATAGAAGCCTCAAATATTATAACATACCCCATCCCAATAGAAGCCCCAAAACATAATATACCCCGTCCCAATAGAAGCCCCTAATCATAACAAATTATGCGAGTTGTTCTTAATATTGCACCTAACGGCCACATGTGTATTCGTGTTATACACATTATTTGCTCCTTATTTGTGTTATGAGTTGTGTTGCAAATATTGATTGCTCCTGATTGACATGTGTATTTGTAGGTGTATTTATATTATATTTGCTCCTAAATCTTCGTGTTACATAGTAATGCATGGGAATCATGTTATGCATGAAACTCATGTGTTACATGATTTCTTGGAGAGTTATTAAGTACATTTGCTGCTACTGGATCCGTGAAAATCTCTTTGAGCATGTGTCTTGATTTTCACATGCATTTCATGTGGATTTTGACGGGAATTTCTAAAGGTATATAATGGGAAAGCACATGCTAATCAGGAGCGCTTATTCAGACCAGTTTTGGATTTTATAGATATGTGATATTGGATTGAGTAAAATTGTGAAAAGTGCGGAATTATTGTGTTCTTTGTAAACCCAAATACATTAAACTCAATGTGGTGAGGAAAGCGAAATGGAAAAGGAAATAAAATAAAAAGGCGGTTTTCTTCGCTACATTTATGGTGCCGAAACCCGGGAGACATCCTGCGGGAAAAGATCTTTGAAAATGTGAAAAAGGAGCAAATCAATGGATTTATTCAAGTGTGGCGATGAGACCAAATGTGTGATATTTGGATTAACGTGTTTATATGTATCAAAGTGAGACGTGAAAGTGTATGTGTTAACAGTTGCTGTTGACAATTTCCAGTCTAAAGTATTTGAAAGGAGTACGTACAACGTATTTTCATACCTTAGAAAAGGATGTGAGTGATGCTTCATTATTGCTGGGAAAACCAACAGACGAAGCTAGCAGTGAACTATTGGGAGTGTTTCAGTGTGTATAGAACGAATAGAGAAATATGTATCGAAGCTAGAATTACAGTCTGAGAAAATGGTTGCCGCAGCTGATGCAGTTGAGGAACTTGTAGAATAAAAGCCCCATATCATAACATACAAGGATCAATACAAGCCCCATATCAAAACGTACACGGCATCAATAAAAGCCCCATATCATAACATACACGGCATAAATACAAGCCCCATATCATAACCTACACGGCATCAATAAAAGCACCATATAATAACATACACGGCATCAATACAAGCCCATGTCATAACATACACGGCATAAATACAAGACCCATATCATAACGTACACGGCATCAATACAAGCCCATATCATAAAATACAGGGGGGGGGGGCATCCATAAAAGACCCATATCATAACATACACGGCATAAATACAATACCCATATCATAACACACACGGCATCAATACAAGCCCCATATCATAACATACACGGCATCAGTACAAGCCCCATATCATAACATACACGGCATCAATAAAATACCCATATCATAACATACACGGCATCAATAAAATACCCATATCATAACATACACAGCATCAATAAAAGGCCCATATCATAACATAAACGGCATCAATAAAAGGCGCATATCATAACATACACGGCATCAATAAAACACCCATATAATAACATACACGGCATCAATAAAAATTCAATATTATAACATACACGGCATCAATACAAGCCCCATATCATATCATACACGACATCAATACCAGCCCCATAGCATAACATACACGGTCGCAATACAAGCCCCATAGCATAACGTACACGGCATCACCACAAGCCCCATACCATAACATACACGGCATCAATAACAGTCCCATATCATAATATACATGGCATTAATAAAAGCCCGATGTCATAACATACACGGCATCAATAAAAGACCCATATAATAACATACACGGCATTAATAAAAGCCCAATAACATAACATACACGGCATCAATAAAAGCCCCATATCATAACATACACGATATCAATAAAAGACCCATATCATGACATACACGGCATCAATAAAAACCCAATATCATATCATACATGGCATCATAAAAAGTCCCATAATGTTTAACATACCCACTGGCAACAATACAAGACCCATAAAAATCATAACATACACGGCATCAATACAAGCCCCATATCATAACATACACGGCATCAATAAAAACACAATATCATATCATACACGGCATCATTAAAAGTCCCATGTTGTAACATACACGCCATCAATACAAGCCCCATATCATAAAATACACGATCGCAATACAAGCCCCATATCATAACATACACGGCATCAATAAAAGACCCATATCATAACATGCACGGCATCAATAAAATACTCATATCATAACATACACGGCATCAATAAAATACCCATATCATAACATACACGGCATCAATACAAGTCCCATATCATAACATACACGGCATCAATAAAAACCCATATAATAACATACACGGCATTAATAAAAGCCCAATATATAAGCCCCATATCATAACACACTGAATCAATACAAGTCCCATATCATAACATACTCGGCATCAATACAAGCCCCATATCATAACGTACACGGCATCAATACAAGCCGCATATCATTACATTAGTCTGGAGGAAGTTCGCTACACCCAAAATTGATGTCTACACGATTTTTTTTACAGTTTCCTAATGTTCAACATATTGTCATTCAGAATCCGAAGGGTGCCACCTTGTCACCCTTGAAATACACCACCACATTTATTACTACTATTACTAAGTATTTTAATCACACATAATGACGGATTGGATTGTAATACACCCGATCTAGATGTATAGTCCTGTGATTTTGGCCAAATTTAGAGAAAAAATGCCATAACAATCATTACAACTGGTAATAAAAAGAAGTATGCTTTGTAAAGAATGTGTCGTTATGTAAATTAATCTAATTTACTCTTCAGTCATGGAAAGTTGTCAATAGCGTACTTAAAATTACCTATCACTCCGAAACAACGCTGTGATTGTTTCGCTTCATTTTGGACTTTGCGCCCTATAATATATCCCCTCAACACCCTGCATCGGCCGTAGCTACTTGCTGTTAATAAAGCATATATATTTGTACACACTCACACATTATTTAATCAGTATAAGGTATGTGATTTATGGAACTTCAGTGGCTGAATGACGAACAACATGGACCCTGATCATACTTCGGATAGGCAGGTAGATCTGGGGCTACGCTGGTTACCGATGTGCTATCCTTTTTTTCCCACCAGCGGCTCATATAAGCCAAGTACTACGACGTAGAAGGGGACTGGTCTCTCAATTTACTAGCTGTACATGCAATGATGCCATACTTCTTTGCGGCAGGGCATGTCAACTACGCAAGGTATGGCCTATACTATCTGCGATCGTTGGAATGTCTGAACAGATTTATGAAATGTGAGCATGTGATGCGCCACACAGCTGGAATATGGAACGCCATATGGTCGGATATGTTTATCGAAACGACGTTCATGCGATATGGACACGGACCTGGTGGACTGGTTGGTATCGCGCTCAATCAGTTGGCATTAAAGAGGTGGGCGTTAAGTCTACACACGTGCAGTCGCCTCATCAAGGATGTTGCTGAAATGAGAGATGCCACTGGGACACAGTCAATGATGAAGCACAAGGAAGAAATGAAAGGAAAAAAATAATAAGATGCCAGGGACAGAATGAAGATCAGGGATATGCTGGAGACATGTGTGGATCCACTGAAACCTGATGACCATCCAGATGGTATTATGAACATTGTATCTGGACCGATAAAGTAAAAGTTGATGATTCGGTTCAGATTGGTACACAGCAGTTGACTGATTACGTAGCGAGTTGGCCGAACGGTTTTCACGGAGCACTGACAAACAAGGTTTTAAATGTGGATCTGGTGAAGTATTTGATACACAACTGATATATTGAAGGTTAATGGGCATCATTACTACTCGTGACATTGACCTGAAGAGCGTGTTCTAGCATCACCAATCCCAACATCAATGTTGGAAGATGGTAGGATGGAAAAGCATCCAATCAGAGATAGACTTACTGAAACTATTCTTCCTAGGATCATTGTACCGTCTACCGATCTCTGCTCTAACTCGAAAAACATTCAACGCCCGAATTTCGCTATTTGTATGCCGAACTGATACACACCAGTGTGGCTTCATTCCAGATGTTGTCTCAGTACTAGCCAGATACGCGCCCTCTCACTTTTTAATTTCATATGTACAGAGCGGAATATTTCCTTCGAAACACACGTGGGAATGTACGTGCAAGTCATCAATCCATGCGTTCGAAACGTCCGCCTGGAGAGAGCGAATACATAGTGATACAGTTTTCAGCGGTTTCGATTACTCCACACAAACATTGAACCGGCCATATTATGGGAATGTGCCACCGATTATGAGAGGTCTACGCACATCGCATAATGTCAGTAAACTTTGGATTGATCAGAGCGCTCCGGAACCCAGCAGAAAATTATGTCATATATGTGGCACACTATTTCAAAATGAGTAGTGAATTTATCGAAACAGCACGAAACATAATTGGGCAAGCCACATTAGATGAAGTATGGTCTGAAAACCATGAGACCAAGTTACAATACATGATAGGACGTAACCTCAGAACAGTGGTAGATAAAAAGGTACACAAACACTTTCTTAGAATAGCAATTTCATTCATATCAAGGTGTATCTTCATTGCTAAAATATCCTTTCACTGAAACAATGATATTAAAATGGCTGCAGAGTGAGATTATGAACTGGTACATACACAAATTACCCTGTAAATATGTTCATGATGAAATCAACTTACACCTTTATGTATTTTCCCATCAAAAGCATATATAGTTGAGATCGGTGTGGAGTAAAATCAGACTGCGCTAATGCGCAGGCTGATCGAGGTCCACAATTTTACTCCATTACCTTACATTCCCAGCTTTCGAAGGTCAAATGCAAAACGCTGTTTGTTGACACACTTTGCTTTTGTTCCTACTAATTATTGTTTATTTTTCTTCATGTCATTTAACATGGTTCTCTATCAGAGGAAATAAAGAGAATAATAACAATAATAATAATAATAATAATAATATGAGAATCATGAAATCAAAATCGACATTAAAAACGAAGCTCCAAGTCGAGCACTCAACGCGAACAATGATGAAACCGGATGTCATCATTGATGGATGCGCGATTCTTTGGTGTATCCACTAGCCAGCCACTGGAACCGTGCAGGACTTTGTTGACCAATAATGTACATATGTTCATAGGAAACTTCAGAAATCTGATGTTTTTCTTGTTTTTGATCGCTACCATGAGTACAGCATCAAAGGTTACACACGAAGGTCTCGATAATTTAGGAACGCATATACTGGACTCAAACTGAGATTAAAAGCACCTCTGCCATCACAACATGCGATCCTGACCACTACAGAGAACAAGGTTCAGCTTATTGATATCCTATGCCAGAAGATCCAGGAAAATGCAACCGATGAATGTTTCGAACACCGACTGATAGTCACAGGTTCTAGCAACGCATCAACAGAGATTCATCATGGGGTCGTGATAACAAGAAGAGGCAGATACAATTATTGCTCAGCAAATGGTAAGCGCTGCTACCCAATATGCGTCCTGTATAGCTGTAGTATGTGATGACACAGATGTGTTCGTTCTATTACTACACTACTACCAGCAGTAGAAGTTGACATGCACGCTTCTCATGGAAGGCACCAGCTCACAGAGAACTGTTGTTGACATTGGCGCAACAACAAGCGAGCACACTGCAGTAGTAGAACATCTCTTGGCAGCCCATGCACTATCTGGTTGCGACACGGTAGCACAAATGTGTGGGATTGGAAAGGCCAATGATGTACATTGGTGAACCTTGGCAATCTTCATGCGAATATACAAGATGTTATTTCAGAGGCCACAACATTCATATGCATATTGTTATGGATCCGAGATCAAAGGCAGTATGTCTGACATTCGTTTCGAAATATGGTCAGCAAACACAGCGAGGAGAAATATCCGCAAGACTCCAGATTTGCGATCACTGCCGCCAACATCGGAAGCATTTGCAGAAAACGTCAAACGAGCACATCTACAAACTGCAATTTTGGAAGGCTGCCTTGGAGCCAGATCCCCCAAACCTTGTCGCCATAGAGTGGGGTTGGTTCAAAGACAACCATTCAAAAATGCTTTTAGCAGTGACTCTGCCTTCAGACAAACTACCAGCCCCAGCAACAACCATGTGCGACCGCCAGATGTGGATGTTACACAGCTCAGTTAGCGTGTACCATCTTCTGCAGCTGTAGCAGCACAGGCCATTGTCAAAACCGATGGACGAAAGATGCCGCAGATTTTTGTGACAACGATACATGCAACGAGACCGAAGAACCAGATTTCGCCGATGAATGAAGCCATTCCTTTAACAACGCCCATCACTCGTAATGTATACGAGCAACCACATTGCATGATAATCATTAGTGTCTGACGAGTATAACATATTTGTGCTAATGTGTATAAACCTGCTGCTGTGGAGATTGTCTCCGCCACAGGTATATGTATACAGCTGGCTCATATATTTTATATTCCGAGTGTGTTGTAAATAGCAATTGGTGGGCGCTTGGTATCTTGCAATGATAACTTAGGTAAAAACGTACTACATAACTATTGATATATGCTGTACTAAATATTGACACGTGAATATATAATAGGTCCGATACTGTATACGCTCTTGGTGCTGTCCCGCCACAGACATACGTACTATATACTATATTCATGATTTTCATTAATTTTCCATATATTTTGGCGGCCATCTTGAATTTCCATTTTGGACAAGACAGTAAAGTGGTTAATGCTATCAGTGTGTCATTGAACGAATAATATATACGAAATTGATTGGTCTAATCCGAATAGCAAACACAATACGACATTGATTATATTTGTTTATATATGTGGCGGCCATCTTGAATTTCAATTATGGAAATTCCAATTAAGTAATTAAGTGCCCAATACTTTCAAGGTATCATTCCACTTGAAAAAATGAATAATATACACCAAAGGGGTTGATCTAACAAAATACGACATTGATTATTATCTTTTATATATATATGGCGGCCATCTTGGATTTATTCAATTTCCTCAGGGGTGCCAAGGTGGCACCCTGCGGTTTTGCAATTAGTAGACAACCAAGTTATCAAAACCATCAAAACATTTCGTGTGGACGGTAATTTTAGATTAAGGTTCAAATTGCTGTTTGGCATCTGCACTACATACACGACATCAATAAAAGACCCATATCAACAGCATCAATAAAAGCCCCATATCATAACATACACGGCATAAATACAAGCCCCATATCATAACATACACGGCATAAATACATGCCCCAATTTCATAACGTACTCGGCAATAATAAAAGCAACTTTAACAATACACGGCATCCCAATTACAAGCCCCATATCATAACACACGGAATCAATACAAGCCCCATATCATTAAAACATACTCGGCAATCAATATATACTAAGTACCATATCATAACGTATTACACGGCTATCAATTATAAGCGGATATCATCAATTTAAAGACCGAATCAAATTAAAAAAGCCCCATAATTCATAAATACACGGCTATCAATACAAGCCCCATATAAACAACGTAACACGGCATCAATAAAAAGCAACCAATTTCATCAAATTAAATACACGGCATTCAACTACTAAAGGGAACCCATTATCAATTAAGGTAACGACATCAATTTAAAAAGCCCCATATCATAAAATACAGGGCGGCATCAATAAAAAGACCTTTTATATTGTTTACATTACCACGGCATCAATAAAATCCCAATAGCATAACTTACACGGCATCAATTACAAGGCCCATATCATTCATACCCGACATAAACAAGACCAAATATCATAACATACACGGCATCAATTACAATGCCCCATATCAATGGGATTCCAACGGCATCAAAAGCCCCATATACATTAACATAACACGGATCAATTCAAGCCCCAATATCATAACATACACGGCCCTATAAATTACAATGCCCCATATCAGGAACGTTACACGGCATCAAAATCCCCATATCATAACATACACGGCATCAATACAAGCCCCATATCATAACATACACGGCATAAATACAAGCCCCATATCAGAACGTACACGGCATCAATAAAAGCACCATATCATAACATACACGGCATAAATACAAGATCCATATCATAACGTACACGGCGACAATAAAAGCACCATATCATAACATACACGGCATAAATACAAGCCCCATATCATAACGTACACGGCATCAATAAAAGCACCATATCATAAGATACACGGCATAAATACAAGCCCCATATCATGACGTACACGGCATCAATAAAAGCCCCATATCATAACATACACGGCATAAGTAAAAGGCCTATATCATAACATACACGGCATAAATACAAGCCCCATATCATAACGTACACGGCATCAATAAAAGCACCATATCATAAGATACACGGCATAAATACAAGCCCCATATCATGACGTACACGGCATCAATAAAAGCCCCATATCATAACATACACGGCATAAGTAAAAGGCCTATATCATAACATACACGGCATAAATACAAGCCCCATATCATAACGTACACGGCATCAATACAAGCCCCATATCATAACGTACACGGCATCAATAAAAGCCCCATATCATAACATAAACGGCATAAATACAAGCCCCATATCATAACCTACACGACATCAATAAAAGCACCATATCATAACACACACGGCATCAATACAAGCCCCATATCATAACGTACACGACATCAATAAAAGCCCCATATCATAACATACACGGCATAAATAAAAGCCCATTTCATAACATACACGGCATCAATAAAAGACCCATATCATAACATACACGGCATCAATGCAAACCCCATATCATAACATACACGGCATTACTAAAAGACCCATATAATACCATACACGGTCGCAATACAAGCCCAATATCATAACATACACGGCATCAATAAAAGCCTCATATCATAACATACACGGCATCAATAAAAGACCCATATCATATCATACACGGCATCATTAAAAGTCCCATATTGTAACATACACGGCATCAATACAAGACCCATATCATAACATACACGGCATCAATACAAGCCCCATATCATAACAAACACTGTCGCAATACAAGCCCCATATCATAAAATACACGATCGCAATACAAGCCCCATATCATAACATCAATAAAAGACCCATATCATAACATACATGGCATCAATACAAGCCCCATATCATATATACACGACATCAATACCAGCCCCATAGCATAACATACACGGTCGCAATACAAGCCCCATATCATAACGTACACGGCATCACCACGAGCCCCATACCATAGCATTCACGGCATCAATAACAGCCCCATATCATAATATACACGGCATTAATAAAAGCCCCATGTCATAACATACATTTCATCAATAAAAGACCCATATAATAACATACACGGCATTAATAAAAGACCAATAACATAACATACACAGCATCAATAATAGCCCCATATCATAACATACACGGCATCAATAAAAGACCCATATCATAACATACACGGCATCAATAAAAGACCCATATCATAACATACACGGCAACAATACAAACCCAATATCATATCATACACGGCATCATTAAAAGTCCCATATTGTAACATACACGGCATCAATACAAGACCCATAGCATAACATACACGGCATCAATACAAGCCCAAGAAAAGCCCGGATATCATAACATACACGGCAATCAATTAAAAACACAATATCAAATATCATAACACGGTCATCATTAAAAGTCCCATCTGTTGTAAACATACACGCCATCAATACAAGCCCCAATCATAAAATACACGATCGCAAAATATCCCAAGCCCCCATATCATAACAAACACGGCAATCATAAAAGACCCCATATCAAAACATACACGGCATCAACTAAAAAGACCCATATCTAACATACACGCTTCCAATACAAGGCCTATATCCAAACACACTGAATTCCAATACCAAGCCCCATATCATAAACACAGAATTCATTACAAGTCCATATATACCATACTCGGACATCAATAGAAGCCCCATATCATAACATACACGCTTCAACTAGAAAGCCCCATATCATAGCATGCACCGTCGCAATACAAGGCCCATATCATAACATACACGATATCAATACAAGACCCATATTATAACAAACCCCGTTGCAATGGATGTGCCAAATGATAACATACCTGATTTCAATTGAAGCCCCAAATCATTACATACTCTGTATCAATACAAACCCCATATACATACTTCGTCCCAATACATATTAGCCCCATTATATCATCACATATAGGTACCACATCCCAATACACAATACACAATATCACAGCATCCCGACCCAATACAAGCCCTGGTTCATAACATACATTGTGCATACGTGGCTGTGACTGGAACAATGGGGCTTATGGGATTTGTGACCTGTGTAGCTCCTGATCGAATAGCACATCCATGTAGCCAGATAACGATATGTACACTGTATTCCTTGTTAGAAGCATGAAATGTGTTTCGTTTATAGAATGGCGAACTGTACAGAGGATCTACACTGGTCACAAAACCCATAAACCCTATTTCTCCAGTCACAGCCACATATCGGCCCGATCGGAGGATCAAATCGTTGATCTATCAGTTGCGAGGCGTATGTCTATGCCTCTAAACCACAACAAATGGTTTAGTCACCCAAGAAAATTATTTGAAAGTGCAGTATTGACTTATTGAGAGCTATATTTAAGAGACAAACCATGTGATTTTGTACCTAAGAAGATGTGTGATTTTTTTTATGAGAAATATTTACAAAAACTGTAATATTGTTCGTATGGTTGTTGAAATTTTCACAGGAAAATTCCTCATTTGCTATAAAAATTTCGTCAACTTCATCGACCTCATTTACAGATTATATCACAGTTTTTGTAAATAGTTTCTCTCAAATATACTTTTCAACATAGCGAAATCATATAATAATTTGCCGTGAGACACGAGTTAAAAATCAACTTAATAGTGTATGTACACCAATATAGACCATCATCTGAAGAGAATGTGTGTGTAATTCATTTTTACCTACCCGGTCATCTCATACAAGTGTGTAGGTCACGTGACACGATCGGGCGAGATGTGTAGACCCTGATCATGCAGAACGAATACATGCAAGTTCGCGAGTAACGCGGCGGTAAATACCGCAAGGTCCCTAACATCAAAGCGCCAATACTAAACCTAGTGAAGTGCAAACTTCAATTTCTTGTGTCATGTGTGACAGCGAAACTAACTACCGCCGATAATCTGGTATATAAGGATGCTAGTCACTGCTGCTCTCTACAGTTAATCTTCTGATTTACATACGGTAACTGCTTACCGTAATTTCGATACGGTGTTCTATACTGATGACCATATTGACTGGGCGGCAGACCCTGTGATTGACTATTACACTACCAGTGGGCACGGGCAAGGACTAACGGACTGTGCCGGGGTGTGACTTGTGACTACCCCATTATGGGGACGTTTTGGTGGGTCAGCGGCCTCGTGGCTGTCGTTCTGGTAACCACTACACAGGGGCAAGAAGGTAGGTGTTTAGGTGGGCAACCACCATTGATTTTTCCTATATAACCTAGCCATTTATCACATATTGTAACATGACTGCCGTTGTTTGACACCGCCCATATCCGTGTTCAAACGTACAGCGCGTGCTGTTTGACCATAGCTGTAGACAATGCTCATACCGGGGCCAAGACAGCACCTACGTAATGCATTAGTATCATGGCGTTATTTGAACGCGCCATTACGTCACCAGACCAGTTCACAACGGTCACACTGAAATTTTGAACTTGATGCGGCTGCATCACGCGACGTGTACTGCGGCCCCGAAATATGTATGTGTAAATCAGCTGTTTGAATGGAGCAGATTTTCAAAGTACGGAAAGTACTGTATATATATGCTCATATTGCACGATATTTCCGACGGAAATGTAACATTATCGTTCGATAATGTCCAACCGTGGGTAAACGTCTGCCGTAGCACTCGGGAACTGTTTGACGGCCTACGATCTTGGGATTCAAACCGTTCCCATTATCGAGCCTTATATTTTGCACCGGGTATGGAAGGTGTTCCAGCTAATTCCCACCCTAAAATATGAGCCGAATGAATTAAATATTTGGCTATTCTCTGCTATTTGTATTTTAATATGGATATTGTGTGACCTATTTACCCATAACCTGCACCGCACCCATCCTGCTCTGGATATTCACTAATTAAATATATGATTTATTACTGTAAATTGAAGCTTCTGTGAGCACCCTGATAGTGGCCCAAAATGTCAGGGGCTGGAAATGGAAACTACGCCACATGATAAACATATGCAAAAGTAAAACATTGAACCTAAAGTGTATGTTTGAAAATGATGTTAACCCTTACACCGCTATCTTATTTTTTGTCGTCTGCTGTTTATTTTCTATTTTCCATTTTCTACAGCACTTTAGAATAATGTTCAATATGATTTGACAGCACCAAGGCAAGATATAAAAGCAACAGCAGACGACAATTGGCGTGTGTGTGTGTAGCGGTCTAAGGGTTAAAGGCACAGTAACACGCGTGTAATGTAGATTAATACATAAATATACCAGGCCTGCAAGCAAACATTGTCTATGGCATTAAGCATCTTAATTATTTTCTTTACCGTACTGCACAGCGCATGAATATCTGTTTAGATTTAGTGTGGTGCACACACTGTTCTTAATAGGAATTAAATAAATGTATAATTGTGTCACTATTCTACCAGTTCAAAAACGTTCAAGTCCCCGATATTCAGATGTAATCGTTTAGTACTATTTATGTTACTGATAGTGTCGCGCAGTGGTATCAGGCTATTTTAATAAGCAAATGAGGCATGATATGTTTTAGTTATTTATACTAATGAAATTCGTCACCTGAACAAAATATTTCGACAATTATCAAGTTGCACATCAAAAAATAAATACGGAGAATGAATTGTAATGTCCGTTGACAATTAAGGAAACACGGTTTTCGTCCTTGATATCAGCATGATCAGTGCGGAAAGTTACGTCTGATATATCATGTATAATTTAATGTAATATAAATGTATAATAATGCCAATCAATACGTGGGATAATGGTTAATGAATGTTCATTTTGCCTGAAAATATCATATCTACAGAATATACAAAACCATCTGTCTCCCT
This sequence comes from Conchocele bisecta, assembly GCA_029237695.1. Lineage (NCBI taxonomy): Eukaryota > Metazoa > Mollusca > Bivalvia > Lucinida > Thyasiridae > Conchocele > Conchocele bisecta. The sequence goes on along the minus strand of CM055272.1, from coordinate 14,204,290 downwards.
ATATTATAACCTGGCATGTGGGACCCCAGCTTTAAAGGTACATGCCCACTCAGTAGGCACAACATGTTCTTTATATCAGAGACATCATCTGAGACATTTTCTGGCAAAATCAACATGCATTCACCATTACTCCACATAGTCATTGAAAGTAGTATACATTATATATCAGACGCAAATTTCCACACTTATGTCAGAGACGATAACTGTGTTTCCTTAAAATGTTAACGGACATTACTATTTATTCTCTGTATTTACTTTTCGATGTGCAATGATCAACCTTTATAATTTGTCGAAAAAAATATTTGTTCAAGTGATGCATTTAATGAATATAAATAATTTAAAAACATCATGCCTCATTTGCATATGAAAATAGTCTGATACCATCGCGTCACTATCAGTAAAATATATATTACTAAATGATTATATCTGTATAGCAGGCAGTCGTCATTTTTAGAACTGGTGTAATAGTGACACAATTATACACTTATTTAAATCATATAAAGAACATGTTGTGCCTACTAAGTGAGCATGTACGTTTAAGCCTATATTGCTAGTTGCGGGCATTAACTCCGTCCGTACGGGAGTTTTGCAGAGTTACTGTCCGCAACTAGTATATTTGTTGCATGATCATGATTGTAATTATTGTGGTGATGCGGTGTGACTGGAGAAATGAGGATTATGGTCTGTCTAGCTCCTGATCTGTTGGTAATATTATAATAAGTATGTAGCTGTGACTTGAGAAATGGGGATTGCGAGATCTTTTGACATTGATCTTGATATTTTAGCGCACCTCTGCAATATGATATTGGCTGTGAGTTGGGAAGTGGGGCTTGTGTGATTTGAGGCCAGTCTATATATCCTGATTTTTTAAGCGCTCCTGCAAACTTTATACATTTTATGTTGCTCTGTGAATAAGTGGTGGCGATGTGATCGTTGGCCACTCTAGCTCTTGATCATTTAGTTCACTCATGTGACCTGATATGTGGCTGTGTCTGGAGAAATGGGTTTTTGTGTCGCACATTTCTGTTCAGAGCCAGCTGGCAAAAGTTGCGATGGTTACAGCATCATTGTCCGTCAGTTTTTGTGGGATTTGTGATCAGTCTAGATCTTGATCTTGAGAAGTGTGGCTTGTGTGAGTTGTTGCCAGTTATATCGGTCTTCTAGATTACTCCAGAATGTTTCAGATTGAGCTCCTCAGCTACGATCAGCGACGCGAATATTTCAAATTCTCAGTTAGCTCCTCAGCTAACGATGAATGATGCGAATATTTCAGATTTTCTCTGCTAACTCCTCAGCTAACGATCAATGATGCAAATATTTCAGATTGTCTCATGCCAGCTCCTCAGCTAACGATAAATGAGGCGAATATATCAGAGTATCTCTGCTTGCTCCTCAGCTAACGATCAATGACGCGAATATTTCAGATTGTCTCTGCTAGCTCCTCAGCTAACGACCAATAACGTGAATATTTCAGATTATCTCTGCTTGCTAACTCCTCAGCTAACGATCAATGATGCGAATATTTCAGATTCTCTCTGCTTGCTCCTCAGCTAACGATCATTGATGCGAATATTTCAGATTCTCTCTGCTTGCTCCTCAGCTAACGATCATTGATGCGAATATTTCAGATTCTCTGCTGCTGCTCTCAGCTAACGATCATTGATGCGAATATTCAGATTCTCTCTGCTTGCTCCTCAGCTAACGATCATTGATGCGAATATTTCAGATTCTCTCTGCTTGCTCCTCAGCTAACGATCATTGATGCGAATATTTCAGATTCTCTCTGCTTGCTCCTCAGCTAACGATCATTGATGCGAATATTTCAGATTCTCTCTGCTTGCTCCTCAGCTAATCGATCAATGATGCGAATATTTGATGAATAATTTCAGATTATCTCTGCTTGCTCCTCAGCTAACGATCAATGATGCGAATATTTCAGATTCTCTCTACTGTTCCACGTTTTGCTGCCGACGAACTTTTGGACATTCAACACGTTAAATATAAAAATCTAAAAACAATATTTAAATGTAAGTAAGTTTTTCATCAATAACAAAAAAAGTCACCCACCCCATTTTTTTATTTGATGAAATGCCATCAAATATTGACTTTATTGCGAAAAAAACAACTTTCCTATGGGAATATTAACATGGGGGCTAAAAATAGATTTTTTAAAAATACTTTTTGAATTTGTGGACTGATTTTAAAAAAATAACTTTTGTTTTCTTAGTTACATCATTTCCAAGCTATCTAGCCAGGTTTCGGAGTCAATTTCCAAAATTCGTTTTTCTATCTGCCCGTCATCGTCCACCTCCTTTTTGCACCATGTTAAATTCCCATAGGAAAATATTTCGCTATAAAATCAATAAATGTGTGTGACTTAGTTCTTACATTTAAATATGTTTTAGATCTAATGCGTTTAATCGACAAAAGAACAGACAGTAATTATATTTTCCAGTGCTGAATTTGGCATCAATCGTAGAAACATCCCTTTAAAATGGGCAGATTTGAACATTCTTTTGAACAATATCTCGACCATGAAAGCGCACGGCATAACTTGCACTCCAATTTCTACTGCAGCATGAAAAGCATTTCTTTTGGGCATTATCGGCATACATTTTAGTCTAGCGCACATGGTGCACCTAGAAGCGATTGCTTACGGATAAATATCATGATTCACCAGTGCAAAAATTAGCATATAGCATGCATAGGTAAATACAGTGTGGCAGGGATGGTAAAACGGTTCAAAGTTTCCTAATTAATTGTTTCGAAATCAGCAGAAAGTCAGAGAAACAAAATGTGTTATGAACAAAAAAAGGAATCGCTAAATGTGATTTGCAATAACTTACAACTTTCACGAAAAATCGAGTATCATTTATTTATGGAAGCGTCCTGGTGCCAATGCTAAAATATTTGTATAACTCCTAATTAGGAGATATTCAGGAGTTAGCATCTCGTAATAAGGACGTAATATCGCCTAATTAGGACTTCGTAGGAGTTAGTATATCCTAATTAGGACTTACTATCTCCTAATTAGGAATTAATATCTCCTAATTAGGACTTACTATCTGTGGCAATGCTAAACTATGTTTTTACTAACTATGTTTTTACTAACTCCTAATTAGGAGATACTAACTCCTCATAGGATATAGTAAGTCCTAATTAGGAGGTATTAACTCCTAATTGGGAGATACTAAGTCTTAATTAGGAGATATTAACTCCTAAAATAAAAGAAAATATGATGATTTTTTGTCAAGTTTCCCAGCATGCAAAGAGTTAAAGCCAACTGTACAATAAAGACTCCTGGGGCCCGTTTCACTAAACTTCGTACGACTAAAATGTTCGTAAGTGCAAATTTAGAATCGTCTGGAAATTTCAATTGATGGATTTACATTTATTGAGCATAGGCTGCATATGCAGCCTATGCTCAATAAATGTAAATCCAATAATTGTTTACAAGAAAACATTGTTAATGTTAAATTTACAGACTTTCATAATTTTGCACTTACGAACATTTTAGTCGTACGAAGTTTAGTGAAACGGGCCCCTGTTCCGCATTTGATGTCCTATGTTATATAAATTGCTACTTTCTATAAAAATCTATCATTCCATTAGAAAGATATTAAATAAAATCTACTCTAAATACATCTAAAGTTTAGTGAGACGGCGAGTCGAAAGTACTTGATCTAAATGTACTCTTCACCTCGTTCGTTCACGCATAATTCACCGCCATGTCTTTATAAATATCAGCGTGGATGGCATACAAATTCTTTTCAACTATTTCAATGTATGCCGGCGCGCCCAGACTTTCAATAGAAATACAAATTTTTAATTTGTTACAGTCATAAACACGGCAACCAAGAGCGAACAACATGTTATTTACCTACCGAATGCTGTGACGCGCTTAGTATGTTTGACGTCACGAATGTCAATTCTATTATCAGGTGTTGGAAAAAAAGTTATATTGAGACACCCGTGGATACTAAGGTCAAACTAATATGCTGATTTAATAATTTGTATGTCGCAGTATTTTGAATATACAAATTTGTTTCCGCTAACACCTGGACAAAAAATAGGGTAGGTAGGTAGGTAGGTAGGTAGGTAGGTAGGCGAAACTTTATTTTTTCTCGATTTTTTTTTTTCCATTCACGACACACTTTTTGTACTGGATATGTTAACCCTTACTACGCTGAATTAAATGTTGTCGTCTGCTGGAAATTTTTTATTTTCAATATTTCTCGACAAAAACTTGGTTTTGACAGCACATGAGAATCGTCTCCAGTGGAGACGATTCTCATGTGCTGTCAAAACCAGTTTTTTGTTAAGAATTAAAGCAAAAATGAAAAACAGCAGACGGCAATTTCCGTCAACAGCTTAGGAAGGGTTAACCCAATATGGGTTAGTGAAAATATACTGTTTTTATAAAATAAAATACCGATATGACGAAAAAAAGTGTAGGGTCGGCGGGACAAAATAGGGTCGGTCGGGTTAGTGGAAACAAACAATTATTTTTTTACGCCTTATTGCATAAAGGTGGCTTTCGCAGTATACGTTTCACGACATGTTGCACAGTGCATTAATTTAGCACTCATATATGTAGTAATATAAATTACTGTCTGTTTCACAAAACCTGTCCAAATTTTACGGCTAATATATAGCTAATATATATAGCATAGTTTATTCAAATTTAAAAAAGAGACTTCTTTTTATTTCGTTAACTTTGGTCCAATATTGATTTTCATTTTATTATGAAAAAACAATTGCCCCATGTTAAATCCCCATAGACATCTTCACAGGATGAATATGTCTATGGGTTTTTTCATGGGGACAGTTTACTAATTTCAGAAATAGTGAACCGATTTTCAAAATGTAACATTTGTTTTCTTAGTCAGATCATTTTCAAGGTATCTGGTCAGGTTTCGGAGTCAATTTCCTTTTATTTTTCCTTTTTTAGACTCCTCCCCCAGCTCCCCCACCTTATTATCTCCATGTTAAATTCCCATAGACAAATCCGTTTTTCATTATAAAATCAACATTTGACCTAATTTCACGAACTAAAAATAACGCTCATTGTTAAATTTTTATATAATTTAAAATTATCGAAAAATAATATTGTTTTTGCATTGTTTATATGGCCGTAAAATTTCGTGAAACAGAGTATAGTTTATTAATATGTACGTGAGACCGCTATAGAAACATGTGATCATCGCCTCTTAAATATATGAAGCTGTACTTATGCAATACATATAAGACAACACTTGTGTTGCTTTAATATGATGCTTAAACCCGTTGACTGATTTCATATTAACTTAATGAATATAATAGTAAATCATCACCGAAGAAAGATTCTCTATATGTTCATTCCCACGAGATTAAACAATACTTCAAGCATTTTGTGCCAGCGAATTAAAGTTGGGGTCCCATCTGTTAGGCACAACATTTTCTTTATAGCAATTATATACGTGTATAATTGTGTAACTATTCCACGAGTTTTAAAAATACCGGTGACCGCTATACAGATATAGTCATTTAGTAATCTTTAATTGACTGATAGAGACGCACGGTTGTATCTAACTGCACATATTCCGCTTTATAGGCTACATGTTGTCTTATGTAGTACAATGTAATGAAATGTAATTAGAGTTATGTACTCAGAACAAGGTTGTATCAGGCTATTTTGATATGTAAATGAGGAAGGATATTTTTAGATTGCATTGTATTTATATCAATATGGTATATATATCATATTTTGTATCGACACATTGTAAAGTATGAGCGTTGCACATCAAAAATAAATAGAGATAATATATAGTTGTTTCCGTTAACATTTTACATGTCATCTAAAGAATGGACGAAATAATGGTCTCCCGATATTACAACCTGTGAAGTTGGAGTCCACCTTTAACATACTACGTCATGGACACGTCATAGGAACGATGTAATAGTGGTTTGGGCGGCAGAGTGGGGGCGGGCATATAATTGAGACACGCTATTTGATTGTGTACCTTCGGATAAATATCGGCATAATTTCATGAAATACGTTGACATGGCGTGTCTTAACCCTTACTACGCTGAATTAAATGTTGTCGTCTGCTGGAAATGTTTTATTTCCAAGATTTCTCGACAAAAAACTGGTTTTGACAGCACATGAGAATCGCCTCCAATGGAGACGATTCTCATGTGCTGTCAAAACCAGTTTGTTGTTAAGAATTAAAGCAAAAATGAAAAACAGCAGACGGCAATTTCCGTCAACAGCGTAGGAAGGGTTAATTATAATGGGTGTCTCTACCTCCTTCACATCTCGTTCACCGGATCTTCCAAGTTTCAACGCTGTATAATGATTGTTAGAGGTCTTTCACCCTCAGTGTACGACTTATACAGACATATCAAATTTCGCCTAGCCATTTTGAAACCGTTCATATCATGTGACAGTTGAGACCGTCTCAATGCCTCAGACGACATACTCGGATAAGAAAACGGACCTTAATAAGATGTGCGACCAGCGTAGTCCCAGATCAACCTGCGTATACACGTATCCACGCAGGCTGATCTGGGCCTACACTGATCGCCACCTAGTGAATATAACTGGGCATATATATCCAACCACAATTAGCTCTGTTGATCAGGATACTGACTGACTACAAATGGTGTGAATGATCTACTCTGTCCATACGTGTCATACCGTTCCTTTTCACAGCCGGAGACAAAATTGTATGTCGACAATGCCTCGCCATAGAGAGGTCGTCTGTTGTCGAGGACCCAATAGCATATATTTGCATAATGATTTAATTTTGGATAGCGACTAATCAAAGCAAAGTACTGAAAGAACTGAAACTGTATCGCCAGAAACAAAAAGTAGGAAAGTGTGCATACCCCACCCATTGACAGCATTTATAACAATCTTGATCTGGGTCGGGGTGCATTAATTACACACGTCGTTGACATACATATTATACATATGTATACGAAATTGGAGCATAAAATCATACCTTTAATTTGATATATTTACCATCAAAATATGTATTATGAAATATGAATTATAACCGTTTATAAAAGTTCCGTATTTTTACCATTTTAACAAGAACACGAGTTTCGGAAAATAAACCTATCCGCAAAAATGGCGAACGAAAGCCATAGATAATGATACTAACAATTGATAAAAAAAATGGCGATACCTAAAAATAGCAACATACATCGGACGCTGACATAACTGTATCTATTTAAGGGTATGCATTGGCTCGCTGACCTTCCAAACCCGGGCAGATGAGCCCAGAAAATGTGTCAAACCAATGCATGGCCGTTGGCCCGTTTTTCTTTCCGAATTTAGTATTTGTTGCAATGCAGTCGACATGTGTGCTTTAAACTAAGGTTATGATACAGTTAGTTTAACCTAGCTAGTTCATTTTCCTACCACACTGTGCCAGTATATCGATGGTCTAGTAACATAAGGTCGTAAGTGCTATGCTTTAGCATAGCAGTTACGACCTTATGTTACTAGACCATCGATATCAGACCGTGTTAAGGGCTGAGTATGAGTGCATGTGATATATGCCGTAATAGTGTTATTCTATGTATTGAAGCTATTTGACGGTTGGTCAAGGCGAAGCAGATCAAGGAGTGAATGATCCATATGAGGTTGGGTTATGTAAGCTATGCTATGACATGTACAGTGCAACCTCTCTACAACAGCCACCCATTGGGAAGACGCAAACTTGGCTGTTATAGAGAGGTGGCTGTTGTAGGGAGGTTAATGCTGAATTAAATTTTATTGTCTGATGTTTATTTATTTTCTTCAATAATTCTCAATAAAAACATGTTTTGACAGCATTTTATGATTCTAAAATGCTGTCTAAACATGTTTTTATTAAGAAAGAATGCAAAATCAACATCAGACGACAATTTTCGTACTCAGCAGTCTAAGGGTTAGATATAGAGAAAATCATCCATTTGGCATATAAATTAGCGGCTGTTACAGAGAGGGTGTTGTTGTAGAGAGGTGGCCGTTCGGGGAGGGTGGACTATACTAATCAAACTATCATGTTTTCTATGTTATACGTCGAGTATTATCAAGTAATATTTCACCCTGGTAATTACCTGTTTGGCACTCCCAACCCACGCACACATTATCACGCAAACACGCACGCACGAAAAGCAAATTGTACAGTACACACGCCATGCGATTTTTTACAATATTTTTCCTACATTAAGTCAGAAGTTGACAACATTTTCAGAGTACATGCCGCATGTGAACCATTGACTCAAAATATTGTAAATTTTGTAAACGTATTTCATGAAATTACGCAGATGTCCGAAGGTACAAAATCACATGGCGTATACCATATTATCATCTGTGAATACATCCAGCATGAACATTTGATTCGTGTCTATTTACCTGAAGAATTACATTTAATTCACATTTTATATAATTATATAATTATGTTAATTTGTGCAACCGTCAGCATACGTATGAACGGTTATGTGGCTGTGACTGGAGAAATTGGGCTTATGAATTTGGCCGGCTTTGCGATCAGTGTAGATCCAGATCAGTCTGTACATCCGCTGTTCGCCATTCCATCAATGAAACAACCGCCATTCTTCAACATGCAACAAACAATATAGCTCGGTATCAGGCTGCTTGACTGCGATATTTGATCAGGAGTTACACTGGTCACAAATACCATAAGCCTCATTGCTCCAGTCACAGCCATACATAAATTTAGACCGGAAACCGATGAAGCCATTACACCGTCTGCAAATTTATTTCAATAGAAATATTGACAAAAAAAGTATTTTGAAACGTAAAATACGTACATCTTATATATTCGTATATTACACAACCGCCTGTGTTAATATTTCCAAGATTATCAACGTTTCTGAACATCTATTGGCAATGCCAACGCGCAATCAAGCAGTTTGATTGTCTGAGCCTGATCTGTAGAACAGCTCATAATCTGCATAATTTCAAGCACACTTTTCAAGTACATATTTGGAAATTGAGGGGGCGGATCTGGAGGGGGGGGGGGGTGCCGGGGTTGCAACCTCCCCCAACCCCCCCCCCCCCCCAGTTCAGCCACGGAGTTTATATATATCACAGTTTACCACCAGTTGAAGTCTGAATTTAAATGCCGCAAAACACAGGAAAGTGCATTTCGAAAAATAGGACAACCCCCTAGTTGCGAACGGTCACTCTCGCAATTACTCCCGTACCGTCCGTAGCTACGGACGGTACGGGAGTAGATTGCAAGAGTTACCTTCGCAACTAGACAACGCCCCGTTCCCCAAATGCTGGATCAGCCCCTGGATAGTGTTGTATATTATGTAGATATGTAATTGTCTGGCAAAATAAACATTCATTCACCATTACCCCACGTATTGATTGAAATTATTATACATTTTATATCGTTGTACTGGTCACCAAACCGGTTTTATGTAACAAGCTAATTGGCACATTTATTACACTGATGTATTATGATTTTTATTACACTGTGTTAATACACTGCGAGCGTCCATTTTATGCAATACATATTTATATAATGTAAGGAATTGTACGTGATATGATGTATATTAAACTCGATATTTTGTAAGAAATGAGGCTAAGCCGAGTAAGTATCAGTCAACGTGTTTAATTAACATCATATCAAATCAACACAAATATTATATTCACACATGAACACACACATAAACATAATACACATACATATGTTGCAATGTGTTAATGTATTTAACATATGTTTGTACAGTCATATGTTTATATATTTGTTGCCATATTATGTTGTTATTTGTTTTGGTTACCATATATGTATGTATATATGTTTAAGTTACCATACATGTATGTGTACGTTTATAGAGCAGGTTTTTGTAACCCCCCCCCCCCCCCCCCCCACGCCCACTCCGGTTACAAAATCCTGTGGTTAGACAAACCGTTGAATCCCGGTTACAAAACCCGGTGGTTACACAAACCGTTGACGTACGCGCCGCTTTTTGTAACCCCATATGCCGTGAAAAGTTATTACATTTTCTGTCACTCACATATATGTAGTGTATCCAAAGTTGGAAAAACGAGAGTTAAATTTTACGTTGCCGGATTAGCTCAGTGGGTAGAGCGTCGGACTGTGGGAGACCCCGGGTTCGATTCCCACCTCGACCCGCTCCGAATGGCTGATTCGGCGTGTCCTTGGGCAAGACAAGTCCTATCGGATGGGGACTTAAATAGTCGATCCAGACATGCAAGGTCATCGAGCCAGTGCCGTCGTTAAATCAAAGCATTTACATTTTAGAGTTAAATTTTCACTCGGCCACAGCCCAAAAGCTTAAGTATCGAACTTGGAACGTCGTGTCAGGCTCAAACATACTTTATTTCAAGTTTGAAGCAAGCATATCTCATGTATCGAAATATTAATATTTGCGGTAAAAAAACCGGCGCGTACGTCAACGGTTTGTGTAACGCCCCGGTTTGTGTACATACGCTAACATGTTCCCAACTATAGCTACTCATGGCGTAGAGTGGTTAGCAACAGCATGCACCAGGTGCTGTCACCTGGGGGCCGTTTCACTAAATTTCTTACGACTAAAATGTTCGTAAGTTCAAATTGAGGATCGTCTGGAAATTGCAATTGATGGGTTTACATTTATTGAGCATAGGCTGTATATGCAGCCTATGAGCATAGGCTGCATATGCAGCCTATGCTCAATAAATGTAAAAACATTGTTAATGTGAAATTTACGGACTATCATAATTGTCCACTTACGAACATTTTAGTCTTACGAAGTTTAGTGAAACGGCCCCCTGTAGCCTATTTCACCAACATTTCAAAGTATACTTTTCTAGTAAAGTATACTTTGAGGGAGAAATTTTCAATTTTAGAATAAATTTATTAATTTTTATTATACTGAATTTATTACATTATCACAGCCAATTGGCTGTGATAATGTAATAAATTCAGTATAATAAGTCTGCATACTTTTAATCATCAAAATATATGCATTTTTTAGTTCTATATGAAATAATGCATTTCACGAAAAATAAATGAATTGCTAGAAAAGTATACTTTGCACTGTTGGTGAATCGGCTACAGAGCAATGTCCTGTCATGTGAAGTGTGCAGTTTACATGATTTATGCACACATGTAGTTACCACATGCAGGTTTATATTTAATATTTGAGACGTTATTATAATATTATTTGAAATGATTTTCTAGGTGAACACACACTCCGTGATCAATATGTGCATAATGTTAATGTATAGTTAAAGGTACATGCACACGCAGTAGGTTATAATATAGTGCGACAGATACTTTTGTATATTCTGTACATTTTCTGGCAAAGTGAACATTCATTCACCGTTACCCCACGTATTGATTGGCATTATTATACATTTTATATCAAACGAAAATTTTCAAACTGATATCAGGGGCGATAACCGTGTTTCCTTAAAATGTTAACGGACATTACTATTTATTCTCTGTATTTATATTTTGATGTGCAATGATCATACTTTATAATCTGTCGAAAATATTATTTTTTCAGGTGACGCATTTCAATAGTATGAATAAGTAAAAAAATAGCATGCCTCATTTGCATATGAAACTAGCCTGATACCATCGCGCGTCACTATCAGTAAAATAAATATTACTAAATTATTATATCTGTTTTGCAGGCACTTGTAATTTTTAGAACTGGTGGAATAGTGACACAATTATACACGTATTTCATGAAATTACAAAGGTACAGTGGAACCTCTCTAAACCGGACAGGGTGTCCGGTTTAGAGAGGTTCCACTGTAAATCAGACATATGACCACTCGAAGACATGTGTTCATGATTTGCGATTATGAACACACATTACCATAGGAGAAAAATAACAAAATAACCCAAAAAAATAAAATAAAGCAGTTTGCAGGGTGTCCGGTTTAGAGAGGTTTCACTGTACAACATCACATGACGTGTCTCATATTATCATTATAATGTGATATATGTGAATACATCCAGCATGAACATTTGCTTCGTGTATATTTACCTCAATAATTACATTTAAGTCACATTCTATATAAATATGTTAATTTATGCAACCGTCAGCATACTTATGAACGGTTATGTGGCTGTGACTGGAGATATTGGGCTTAAGGATTTTGCGATCAGTGTAGATCCAGATCAGCTGTTCAGCATCCGCTGTTCGCCAGTCCATCAATGAAATCCCCACCATGCTTCAACATGCAACACACACTATAGCTCGGTATCAGGCTGCGTGACTGCGATATTTGATCAGGAGCTACACTGGTCACAAATGCCATAAGCCCCAGTTCTCCAGTGACAGCTTTAAATAATTTACAGCTGAACGTCAGCACGTATCCAGAACACCACGCACCCCATTAACTCGTTCAACACCACAGGCCTGTATAGTGGTATTGGCAAAAAGTGTATATCCAGATGAGCCGGCTCGTGACGAGCCGTCTCATCAGAATCTGCACTTTTTACAAGTAATTTTGTGATGATTGGATTGGTTGCAAAATTAACATATCAAAATCCATTAAAGTTACTTTGGGGTGAACGGGTTAATCTGCCGAGGTATGTCCGTGGTTGTGCAAACGTGTTTTTAGCCCTTAGCGCCGTCGATAACGCACCCCGCTAAATTTATTCCTGCATACGGGCCTGAACACGCAGATACTCCCAGATTTGTCAATAGAATGCTCCCGTCTGTGCGGCACATTTGCACGGAGCCCCGCAGGGGACATGGATTTTTTTTATTAATTCGATCCCACGAAATAACACTTCGTTACCTCAATTTAACAATTCGTTCCCAGGATATAACAATTCGTTCCCTCAATTTAACAATTCGTTCCCTTCGAATTAACAATTCGTTCCCACGATATAACAATTCGTTCCCACGAATTAACATTTCGCTCCAGTGGGAACGAATTGTTAAATTGAGGGAACGAATTGTTAATTCGTGGGAACGAATTGTTAAATTGAGGGAACGAATTGTTACTTCGTGGGAACGAATAATACAACAAAAGAATTGCTCCGTAGATTTGCGATGTATTTCACGTGGTTTAGTTATTATAAGAGACTAGCAATGCGATTTCGTTAGACTATACTCTGTTTAGCGAAAATTGCCCAAATTTTGCGGCCATATAAACAATTCAAAAACAATATTTGTTTCGATAATATTAAATTAAATGAAAATTTAAGAATGGGCCTTCTTTTTATTTCGTGAAATTCGGTCAAATATTGATTTTATTGCGAAAAAACTCTGTGAAGATGTCTATGGGGATTTAACATGGGGAAATTTTCTAATTTCAGAAATAGTGGACCGATTTTCAAAATTTAACTTGTTTTCTTAGTTAGATCATTTCCAAGCTACATGTATCTAGTTAGGTTTCAGAATCAATTTCCAAATTTTTTCGTTTTTCGACTCCTTCTCCACCTCTTTTTTTCCCATGTTAAATTCCCATAGAGAACTCATTTTTCGTAATAAAATCAATATTGGACCAAATTTCATGAAATAAAAAGTAGGCTCATTCTTAAATATTGCTATTATTTAATATTATCGAACAAAATATTGTTTATATGGCCATAAAATTTGGGCAGGTTTCGTGAAACAGACAGTAGTCAGACATCGTATGTGGCTACGCAAGTACAATTTTTTTGTGTCAGTTAGTACATTGACTTTGTCAATATTTGGCAAGCTGACATTTGTATCTGTGTCATAATCCATGTCGACAAAAGACTGAAAGGTAATACAGCACCAACCTTCAGCTGAAACGGCTGCTTTACTTTGCATTCGCACTGATTTACGATTCAATACACTGCATGTATGCCAATGTGTATGATCACGTGGTACTAACAACAACAACAAGTACCGATTCAAATTATGTATTCTGTTATAGTGTCCTTATTACGTAACGGATTTTTATGTAATATGGCGCATGCATCAAACGCGTCTTGCTAAGCTGCATTTTGGTGGTCTCTTTATTTTCGCCCAAATTTCTGTCGTTTTTGCGAAGAATCGATTTCCGTGTCTCCGACAGGGAAATCGGTTCTTCGCAAAAACGACAGAAGTCTGTGCCAAACTCCCTAGACTACCAAATGCAGCTCATGAAGACGCGTTTGCTGCGCCACATTTCCTCAAAAATCCGTTGCATATTAAGGAAAATATCAAGTAATACTTACTTTGGAGTGGGTGACGTTCTTGTTGTTGTAATCACCACGTGATCATGCACCTTGTATTTTCAGAAACATATAATTAAATTGGTATAATTCCAGCACAAAAATATTTACACAATTCCCTAACATTTGATTGGCCCGTAGCAAGTCTCTGTCCAAAATTTATATCCCAGTAAACTCCCACGCCTAACTACTTCCCGTAACCGTGAGGCGCAGTTAAAATAATTCTTAAGTAAACGGAAAATAAACACATTTTCTTGATGAATTTATTTCAAATGCTGGAATTATAAGGAATGAATGGCGTTTTTGTGGAATTTATCGGGGATATAAACTTGGAAAAGTCGGTTTTCCCGCGACTTTTACAAGTTTATACCCCGATAAATTCGACAAAAAGGCCATTCATTCCTATAATGCAGCCGTCACGAATGACATACGAGACACGCTATTTAGTGTGTTGAGTTTATTGAGTTCGCGATACCTTCGGACATCTGCGTAATTTCATGAAATACGTTTCCGTAAATAGCGTGAAAAGTTTTCAAAACTTTCCGAGTACATGCGGAATTATATTATGTTATCAACTTCTGACTTTGTTTATGAACATTATTGTAAATCATTTGTAAACGTATTTAATGAAATTACGCAGATGTCCGAAGGTACAAAATCATATGGCGTGCCTCGTATGTGGTTATTGAGTTCGCGATCAGTGCAACGTACTCCAGATCAGACTAGGGTCTGCAACGTACTCCAGTAGCCGATTTCATCAACATTGCAAAGTATACTTTACTAGCAAAGTATACTTTGAGGGAGAATTTTTTTATTTTTTTTTTAATTTATTAATTTTTATTATACTGAATTTATTACATTATCACAGCCATTTAATGGCTGTGATAATGTAATAAATTCAGTATAATAATTCTGCATACTTTTAATCATGAAATATATGCATTTGTTAGTTCTATATGAAATAATGCATTTCAGGAAAAATAAATGATTACTCCCTCAAAGTATACTTTGCTAGTAAAGTATACTTTGCAATGTTGATGAAATAGGCTACAGATCAGACTAAGGTCTGCACTGTTCGCTATTAATATTCGGGTATTAACCCTTAGAATGCGGGAAAGAAAATTGTCGTCTGCTGCTGTTTATATTTTACCTTCATTCTCAATAAAAACGTGGTTTGACAGGACTTTAGAATAATTTCAATTTGGAATTGATTCTAAAGGGCTGTAAAACCATGTTTTCAAGAATGGGAAAAAAAAGGAAAATTAAATTAAACAGCAGACGACAAAATATAATCCTGCACAATTTATGCATAAACACAATTTCCAGATCGACGCCGCGTACCGACTCGTATTTAGGAACAGTTCATCTCCGTTTCAATGTCGGGTGGAGACGAACTTCTAACAAGCGTTAACCCTTTCACACCTAAGTAATTTCCGGACCAATCGAACCGTCGCAAAATGATTTTAAAACTACTCCATTTATGAAAAGGAGGTGTTTTCGTTCTAAAAAATGTGATAGTTACTTGCAAAAAGTGCAGACCCTGATGAGACGGCTCGTCACGAGCCGGCTCATCTGGATATACACGTTTTGCCAATACCACTATACAGGCATGTGTTGTTGAAAGGGTTAAATTGCTTCGGTAAGCCACAAACACACTTTCTACAGTCGTGGCCATATAATGTACTTGTGTGTAGAGGTGAGCGCAAGTGAAAGGCTACATAAAGGTTACGACTAATACCAGGTGCAAGTCTGAGGATTTTCTATATATACAATATGCGTTCTATTTCTTGCAATAGTCCTATATCATGAAAGACCTACTTGTGTGCTTTATTCCCATAGTAATGAGATTATACGTTCAATACCAGGTTTGAATGACGAACGTCATAATTAATTATCAATAAAACCGATATCTCTTTCATTTCTTTAAATGATACTATTTGACATTAGTTAAAAACTTATTAATGAATGAACTGAATGCTGAAAACTACGGAGCCCCGCAGGGGACATGGATTTTTTTTGTATTAATTCGTTCCCACGAAATAACAATTCGTTCCCTCAAATTAACAATTCGTTCCCACGATATAACAATTCGTTCCCTCGAATTAACAATTCGTTCCCACGAAATGACAATTCGTTCCTACGAAATGACAATTCGTTCCCTCAATTTGACAATTCGTTCCATCGAATTAACAATTCGTTCCCCGATATAACAATTAGTTCCACGAATTAACAATTCGTTCCCGTGGGAACAAATTGTAATTTCGTGGGAACGAATTGTTAAATTAAGGGAACGAATTTTTGATTCGTTGGAACGAATTGTTAATTCGTGGGAACAAATTGTTAAGTAATGTAGATGGGTTCCAATATAAATTATTTCATTGCAGCGTCTGATTGAACTTCTTCCTTGAGTCTAAATACGATCTAGATTGCATGTTAGTTTGCTTTATTGAAGGAATGCCGAAAATTGCAGATCCTGTTCAGACTGTGCCGAAGGCTGAACTGGATCTACACTGGTCGCCAAACGCCCTATAAGCTACGTGTCGCGTTTGGCTTATTGGACCTTCTCAGTCGCAGTGTACAGCGGATGTTGACACAATCTCAAACAACACCCCACCGCCGTGGCAATTAGAGCGACCAATTTTCCCACTGCTCTCACCCCGGTCTTTCCTTAACTGACCCCATGTACAGCAATATTTTTGATTGTAGCTGGACAATGGCCTGCAAGAATGACGTTATGACAGTTTGACCAGCATAGCACCAGATCTATATATGCACCTGTCAGCTCTGATAAGTGTCTACTCTGTTGCCCGTCTGATTTAGCATTATATATAAGTACTATCGGGGAAAACATACATTGTAACCTGACGATGTAAATATAAATACATGTATATCTGGTATCCTACAACTGTTGAAAATTGCACAGTATCTCCATTTTGTCACCCACTTTGCCATTTCAGTATGTAATTTGTAACTATATGTAGGTCATTCTTATATTTTTACAGTACAGTACAGTACAGTACAGTCCCATATATTTATATCAGCGATCTAATAAACTGGAGTTCGAAGTAGACTGTTGAACCACAGACATAGAATGCATACATATATTCTATGTCTATTGTTGAACTATTATGTGTAATAATTGTATAATGCATAAATTTCGAAATTCCTACTGAAACGTCATATACCCACGTGACGGAAAGGGAAATAACTGTGGTAAGCAAAATATGGGGAAGTTAGTCATGCAGTGACGGCTGGAAAAACTGGCTGTCTGGAATGTGAAATCCGTAAATGAAGGGCACATACTGGTCGGATTACTGTAACAATGGTTTAATTTGATATATAAATGATGAATACATAAGCGTATCGCGAAAACAAAAGCTTGTTATGTCTCATTTAAGCTATATATTATAGAAACATAATAATAAAATTACATGTCCAAAGTTGCATTTTGGCTTTGTAATTTTCAGATTGTGGTGAGGCAACATGGCAGGATGCAGACATCAGTGCAATAACCGGAAGAACGTTCGAGTCGACGGCAACAGCTACGTGTAAGGTGGGGTTTGACGGCGGGTCGACGACAATATCGTGTGGCGCCGATGCCAATTGGGTCGGTGGACCGTCGTGTGAACCTGTAGGTGAGTATAAACACAATACTGTTTTGGCGAGAGTTCATTGCTGTATATGACTTATATTTACCCATGTCAAAATTTAGTTAACTGTATATTGTTTTACCTTTAAACAAATACTCTTTGATGTAGAACTAGTAAATTGCCCAAAATAATAGAACAGGGAAATCATTTTCCCATGGAATCCATCTTTTCTCTAGTTGTTGTTAAACATTCAACATAACGATACAAGATGCATGTAAATGTCAGATAAACACCTTGAGACGGTCAAATAACCAATTTCTGCATGTACATGTTTTTTATTAATACTTTATTGATACAGCATTGACAGTTTTATATCGCTAACATATCAAACACGCCAGATAATTGATTTGAAAAAATCACTCTTCCATGCGTTACATTAAAGAGATGAGGTTAAATTGCTACGCTCACAGAGGTGTGGAGCGGGGTAGCAATTTTGTCTCTAGTACGGAGCTAGCAGTAAAATGGGGGCGGGGGGGGGGGGCGGTGAACGATTTTCTATATATTTCAGTACTGACCATGCAAGTTACACCAGTGTGATTTACAAAGTTAACTTACCCCACACACCGATCAGTTTTTGTGGAGATAACATATTTCAGTACTTTGATTTTACAGTTTCAGAATGTGACATGGGGTTATTCTCCGAGTGTCTGGAGAAGTTGTTTCCTATCGCCGTCAACGTACACGACCAGGAGGGTCAGTGGCTCTGCAAGTAAGTCTACCCAGTATAGTCAGTGGCTCTGCAAGTAAGTCTACTCAGTATACAACCGCCTGCGTTTACCCTTTTACCACCAAGTAACTAGAATGGATTTTGATATGTTAATTTTGCAACCTATCCAATCGTCACAAAATGATTTTCAGACTAGTCCATTTATGAAAAGGGAGTGTTTTTGGTCTCAAAAATATGAAAAATACTAGCAAAAAGTGCAGATCCTGATGATCGTCACGAGCCGACTCATCTGGATCTACACTGTTTGCCAATACCGCTATACAGGCCTGTGGTGTTGAAAGGGTTAAACTTGCTGAGATGTCAACGTTTCTCAACAACTATTGGCAATCTCAGCCCGTATTCAAGCAGTTTGATTGGCTGAGCCTGAGTTGTATCACAGCTCAGGCTTAGTCAATCAATGTGCTTGATTTCAGGCACAATATTCAATCATTCTGAAAGTAAACAATTGACAACTATTGGCGAGATTATCGCAGATGGTCGTGTATTATGTGACTCTGACTGGAGAAATGGGACTGGTGTTTCATTGATGGAATGTCGAACGGTGCTGGGGTCCGTTTCACTAAACGCCCTACGACTAAAATGTTCGTAAGTGCAAATTTAGGATCGTCTAGAAATTTAAATTAATGGATTTACATTTATTGAGCATAGGCTGGATATGCAGACTATGGTCAATAAATGTAAATCCGTCAGTTGTTTATAAGCAAATATTGTTAATGTGAAATTTACAGGCTATCATAATTTTACACTTACGAACATTTTAGTCGTAGAAAGTTTAGTGAAACGGCCCCCAGATCCTGATCATACTGGATGGATGAACAGGTGACATACTGGATGGATGTTCCAGGAACGCCAAATCTACATGAACTCAAACAATTAATGCTAGCCTGGGACGATGATGTATGTATGTATCGGGTCCCTGTGCTAGCTCTACATATTAAGAGCTAACATTAATTATTTGAGTTTATGTAGATTTCAATGTGTATGATCACGTGCTACTAACAACACCAACAAGTACTGAAACTTCCAGAAACTATCCGATTGAAAGTACGTATTCTTTTATATTGTCCTTATTACGTAACGGATTTTGATGAAATATGGCGCATGAAACGCGTCTTGTTAAGCTGCATTTGGTGGTTTCTGTATTTTCGCCCAAACTTCTGTCGTTGCAAAATCGACATATGTCTGTGCCAAACTCCCTGGACCACCAAATGTATCTCATGAAGACGCGTTAAATGCGCCATATTTCATCAAAATCCGTTGCATATTAAGGAAAATATCAAATAATACTTACTTTGGAGTGAGCGACGCTGTTGTTGTTGTAACCACGTGATCATGCACCTTGGATTTGGCGTTCATATATTATACGCTCTTGTTTGAATCCGTGCTTTGTGGTGGTGCGATGGGTCCGTACACTTAATCTGCTGCGGTCCGCTCGTCCAGACATGGACATTCATATTGACGCTACATTCTACTGGATCCAAATAATACATGTATTATTGGGACCAATGTTTCTAATAGAAATATCAATAAAACAAAAAAAAAGTATGGGCTACATGTAGATGTGCACTACCGTTTTATTTTATATAATTAATGCAGTTTTCGCAGTTACGACGAGTAGTACTTTTTTCGGTGTCACGGATCCGTTTTCATAGACACATGCCAGGTAAGGCTAAATTGTTGTTATCTCCCTTGTCTCTTTGACTCGCCATTTGTTACCGAGTGCAGACAACAAACACAATGTGCACATGCCGCTGTAAATTAGTTTCCAGGCCCGATACTGGTACACCAGAGCTGCAGTTAAGGTGCGTAATTTGGAGGTAAATTTCTTATTTCTCCATCTAAAATGGCAAGTTGGGAGTGCTTTAGAATCGTCTCAATGAGACGATTCTAAAGCACTCCCAACTTTCATTTTTTGATGAAGAAATAAAAAAATTCGGTAAATTTCTTATTTCTCCATCTAAAATGGCAAGTTGGGAGTGGTTTAGAATCGTCGGCAATATCACGTCGTAGCCCCATATGCAACTTGGTACACTAGGTTTATTCCGTAAATACTGTTCCAAATACTTCGTATAGACCACCCGCCACCCAAAGACACTTGTCTTAAGTATATATATTCTTAAATTATTCAAGAAATGGTGTTTAAAATATGTATAGAGTATATAGCAATTTACGGAATAAGTAGAACTAATTCCCTTGAATATTGCTATATGGGGTTACGACGTGATATTGCCGAATCGTCTCATTGAGACGATTCTAAAGCACTCCCAACTTGCCATTTTTGATGAAGAAATAAAAAAAATTCACCCCAAGTTGGTCAAATTACGCACTAAGTTGGTCAAATTGGTCACTATGCCACTATGTAAACATTGGTATTGACACACTATTCTATTGAAGTTGGGACTTGGCTAGTTAAAATCATAGGCATTCTACGTGTTTCGGCTTTCTTCCTCATTTCTAACATTAATCATATGATAATTAACAAAGCAAATGACGTTATGTTACTCTCAAGGGAGGTAATCATTGTGATACATACATTATTTCTGTGCCAAACAATTTTTAGCAAATAACTAGATGTAAACATGAAGTTATACTATCTACTGCATGCTTTTTGCTGTCACTCTTTTGAGAGAGAGAGAGAGAGAGAGAGAGAGAGAGAGCCGGTGAGAGAGCCCCGGTGAGAGAGCCGGTGAGAGATGCTACAAAGTCTGGGGGCTGTTTCATTAAACTTTCAGTTTGTACGACTAAAATGTTTGTAATTTCACATTAACAATGTTTTCTTGTAAACACTTATTGGATTTACATTTAGTGAGCATATGCTGCATATATGCAGCCTATGCTCAATAAATGTAAATCCATCAATTGAAAGTTCCTGACGATCCTTTAATTTGCACTCACGGACATTTTAGTCGTACAAAGTTTAGTGAAACGGGCCCCTGATTCGCTATGAGTGCTTGTGGGCTGGTATTCAGATGAAGCGAGCAAGCATGCGCCAACTCACCTGCTAAATTATATTTCCCTCAGCAACAATATTTTCTTTAATATTTTGTTGAAATGAAAACGAGAACTGGCAGTAATTTTCGAGCATATTCTGGAAGTCGGACTTCGTCCATGTCACGCACCTGCAGGCTATAATTATCTCCCCTGTCGAGGAGCGCAGGGGGAAATCTGACCCGTTTCCTATATAATTTAATAATTTTTGAACGCTTCAAACAACTAAATTCCAATCGCTAAATCAAATTTAAATGCAGATTTATAATGTTAATTAATGGTAATTAATAAATATTGTCATCACCATTTAGGTATCTTCGTAGTTCTAAATGTGAAATATTCTGGCATAAAAATGATCTATTCAAGTTTAGAGCAAAATGTATCGACTTACCCCCAAACATATGGGGTCACGTGACTAGTGATACGTCACACCGACTTCCAGAATGTGGATGTGCTCTGAATACTTGTCATGTGTTAGGATAATTTACAAGAAACACTATACAGTCGAGCAACAACCCCTCTGCAACAACCACTATTTTATATTATACCAAATGTATATATATTCCTACATATGTATCCTCCCTCCAATAACTACTGCTCTGCAACAGCCAGTGTTCCCATACAGAGCTCCCAATGACTCCGAAAAAGGGGTCAATTACTCAGATTTTTAAGAATTTACTCCTAAATTCAATTTTCGCTTTAGAAATTGCATTTGCTCCTAGGTTTGGCAATTTCGTTTATTTGATAATAATGCTGAAATAAATTATTTGTAAGCTAATTTGTGCATCATTTGAAACGTTAATTAAATAGTGGAAAGTTTGTTGATGAAATTAGATGTCAAATGACTTCTGACTCCTATAAATTTGACTAAATCACTCCAAAAAATGCTGATAGAGGAGTAAAATGACCCCTAGCATAAACTTGATATTGGCCCTGCCAATATCAAGTTTATGCTAGGGGTCATTTCCATACGAGCCCCGCCATAGGTGGCTGTTGTAGAGAGGTCGCTACGTAATTATTGTATTGATATCAATTTCGCGACTCACGCGATTCAACAAGGGACGTAATTCCGATCAGTACGTACGTGACCTGTTAGGGCCACTTAACATTCTCACATTCTCGACTTATACACAAAAATATGAGGCTAGAAGACTACTGTCTGTTCCACGTTTTGCTGCCGACGAACTTTTGGCTATTAAACACATTAAATCTAAAAAATATTTAAAAGTAAGTACTTTTTTATCAATAACAAAAGTCACACTCCACAAAAAAAATTATTTTATGAAATTCCATGAACTATTGATTTTATTGCGAAAAAACGATTTTCCTATGGGAATTTAACATGGGGGCTAAAAGTAGATTTATTTTAAATAATTTTTGATTTGTTGACCGGTTTTCAAAATCTAACTTGTTTTCAAGCTATCTCGCCAGGTTTCGGAGTCAATTTCCCAAATTTTTCGTTTTTTGATCAACGAAAAATGTTTGCACTTTGACTCCCCATGTTAAATTCCCATAGGAAAATAGTTTTTTCGCAATAAAATCAATATTTGATGGAATTTCATCAAATAATTTTTTTTGGGGAGGGTGACTTTTTTGTTATTGATGAAAAAGTACTTACTTTTAAATTTTTTTTAGATTTGATGTGTTTAATGGCCAAAAGTTTGTCGGCAGCAAAACGTGGAACGGACAGTAGATGATCTCGCATTCTCGCCTCGCGATCTTGCCCTAACAGTAGACTATTTCACCAAAATTGCAAAGTATATTTAACTTGCTAAGTACACTTTGAGGGAGAAATTTTCAATTTAATGATAAATTTATTAATTCTGCATACTTTTAATCATCAAATATATGCAGTCGTTAGTTCTATATGAAATAATTGATTTCGGGAAAAATAAATGATTTCTCCCTCAAAGTACACTCTGCTAGATAAGTACCGGTATGCTGGCTACATGACACCGTAGATCTGCATCCATACCTTGCCATTGCACTTGCAGCGAGAAGCCCCAGATTGAGAAGTGTGTGGATGACTACTTGCCTCTCTGCCAGGATGAACTCGGGGCGGTGAGAGCTGCCATTATTGCGCCATATCCTGCAGTGCTTAAGGCGCTCACAAACACACTGTGTCACCTGAGTAAGTAGCTGAATACAGATAATATCAGGTTGGTCACTACAGGGGCGTCAGAAACATAAGATTGGTCCGGCAACGGTAGGGGGTGTCCCCCACGAATCGACCCAAAGTGTATGTTGTTATCACTCAGTTGAACCGTCTCATCAAGACGGTTCAACTGAGTGGTAACAACATAAATTTTGGATGAGAAAGGAGAAAAATTGCAGAAAAAAATATTTAGAATTTGTGCATTGGCCTATATACCAAACACGGTCTAGTTAACACGAAAAACAAAAACGGACCTTCATGTTCAAGTCAACAGTACATCATGTATATGTGAAAATAGTCGTCTGCTGATAATTCATATTTTGTCTTTTCTCTCAGTAAAAACATGGTTAGGCAGCATTTTAGAATCATTTCCATTGGAAATTATTCTAAAGTGCTGCCAAACCAAGTTTTTGATGAGAAAAATGGAAAAATAAAAAATATTCAGCAGACGACACAACTTAATTCAGCATTGTAAGGGTTAATAATAATAATAATTACACGCCTGACAGTTTTTTTTTTGTATTTATGAATTCTAAATATTTCAATAAAAAATCAGATTAAATATTCGACATCTCAGACTCAGCCAAACAACCTGCTTGATTGCGAGTTGAGATTGCTAATATATGTTAAGAAATGTTGGCACCTCCCAGGGTGTCTGGTTTAGGGATGTTCCAATGGGCTTGAAATTTACACCATTATCGTGGTTACATAGTAGAACACCATGTACAGTGGAGGGTGTCTGGTTTAGGGATGTTCCAATGGGCTTGAAATTTACACCATTATCATGGTCAGTGGGGGTGTCTGGTTTAGGGATGTTCCAATGGGCTTGAAATTTACACCATTATTGTGGTTACATAGTAGAACACCATGTACAGTGGAGGGTGTCTGGTTTAGGGATGTTCCAATGGGCTTGAAATTTACGCCATTATCGTGGTCAGTGGGGGTGTCTGGTTTAGGGATGTTCCAATGGGCTTGAAATTTACACCATTATCGTGGTTACATAGTAGAACACCATGTACAGTGGACCCATCTAAACCGAACACCCGGGGGATGGCATTGTGTCTGATTTAGATGGGTTTCAATGTAATTTATGTCCTTGTCCTGTCTGTTCATAGCAGAAAATGACAACAATGGTGCCCAGGGTGTCTGGTTTAGAGATGTTCCACTGTATTGATATATATAATAGTTACCTTGTATGTTTTCTGCTTTCAGGAATTGGAGATGGTAAGTTTTTATGCGTCTGTTGAAAACATGAGACATATTATGGCATGTCTATCTGTCCGTCTGTCAGCCCGTCTGTCCGATCTACATTTAAGTTTTTGAATACATGTACTAGTATTTTAAACAAAACTTGACTTGGAATTACGCATACTTTCTTTTCATCGTCCATAGTTACATATTCATTGCCCTCACAGCATGTTTCTCCCTTGAAACGGGATGTTTTTTTGCCCCACAACAATAGTGAAGGGGTCATTATAGGAATGAATGGCCTTTTTGTGGAATTTATCGGGGTATAAACTTGGAAAAGTCGCAGGAATACTGGACGAAGGCCGGAAGGCCTCGTCCAGTATTCCCGCGACTTTTCCAAGTTTATATCCCCAATAAATTCAACAAAAACGCCGTTCATTCCTTATAATTCCAGCATTTGAAATAAATTCATCAAGAAAATGTGTTTATTTTCCGTTTTTTTGAAGAATTATTTTAACTGCTCCTGACGGTTACGGAAAGTAGTTCGGCATGGAGTTTACTGTGATATAAATTTTGGACGGAGACTTGCAATGGACCAATCAAATTTTAGGGAATTGTGTAAATATTTTTGTGCTGGAATTATTTGTTTGTCCATCCTGTCCTGGCCATATCACACAAGTCGGAGCTGACGTTTCATTGGTCAAACAACGTTACGTCGCGTTACCGAATGACGTCTACTCAGAGTATGTCGCAATGCAAACAAGTCTGCGTTCATTTCAACAAAACCACGTCATGTTTGCTCATTCTTTAGTAGACACTTATAGAGCTCCAGATAATTTTTTTATCTAAAGAGTATAATACCCCCAGATTTCAAATTCAATGCGTATTTTACTTTTACAAATGTATTATTGATTTTCTTCCCTTTATTAAATAGTTAACACATGATACAAAATAAAACAAATTAACATATTTAAGCTGCAAACACTTTTTGCAACTCAACTAAGTAAATATTTATTTTTTATTTCCACATTTTAAAATCAATGCGTATTTTCACATTGC
The DNA here is from genome assembly GCA_029237695.1 of Conchocele bisecta. Classification (NCBI taxonomy): domain Eukaryota; kingdom Metazoa; phylum Mollusca; class Bivalvia; order Lucinida; family Thyasiridae; genus Conchocele; species Conchocele bisecta. The sequence goes on along the minus strand of CM055272.1, from coordinate 14,178,361 downwards.
TGTGAGTATTTTGTACTCCCACTTTTGATAAACAATGCATATTCTGCTAAAATAAGTGCGTAAAATACGCCAATACGCACCTTGTCTGGAACTCTTATAAAGTTCATCAGGTTTGGCCTAGAAGCAGTAAGAATTTTGAGGCTCGCCTCGCAGTGTAAATAATAGACCACGTGATCCAATACCTTCAGGTTGAATACATGTACACTCAGAGCTCCAGTTAAGGTGCGTTATTTGACCAACTCAGGGTGAAACTTTGTTATTTCTTCATCAAAAATGGCAAGTTGGGAGTCCTTTAGAATCGTCTCATTGAGACGATTCTAAAGCACTCCCAACTTGCCATTTTTGATGGAGAAATAAAAAAATGATCTCCAAATTACGCACCTTAACTGGAGCTCTGTACACTAGCCTGATATTCTCTATGTATTTCAGAGGAGGCAAATATTCGAGTACGCCAGGCCGGAGAATGCCTGGTCCACTACGGACGTCTCCTGCCTCAAGGAAGCCTTGTGGCCTTATGCAAGTAAGGCTCTATACCTACATAAAACCTGTGAATAAAGGCCATCCTACCCGAAATTTCTGTCTGTAACGCAGTGTGACTTACAGCCAGAACACAAACGCATCAACTTTCTGTCAATTATTCCTGCACCATGGGAAGAGAAAAGCTGGCCTTTGTTCACAGGTGGTCTTTGTTCACAGGTTTATTTATGTAGTATTTGAATAATTGTGAAAACAAAAGCATGTCTGCTACTGACAGGTCATTGCTATTCGGCGGTGGCCTTTAGACAGTTTGACTGTATATTACAGGCGCGGATCCAGGATTTCGGGTTAGAGGGGGCGTAACTATTTTGCAATACTTGACTATATTATCGAACGAGCTAAGCTCGTTCGATAATATAGTCAAGTATTGCAAAATAGTCGAGATAGCGCTAGGGGGGGTCCGGGGGCATTCCCACCCGGAAAATTTTGCAAATCTACATCGCATTTCCTGCGTTCTGGCGCATTTTGGAGCAAACATATTGACACCGTCACAGTATGTTTAGACATGATTTTTGATTGAAAACGTTTAAATTTTGAAAAAATAAGAAAACGACCGAAAAATGCATGGAACGTGCCTTGTAACTTGTAAAAAATCTTACTCGGCGGATTTTAGCGGGGGGCGTGCGCTGGGTCTGAATCCGCCCATGTATATTATATGTGAAAATTATACATTAAAATCACTATAATCGCTACAATTGAATGTATAAATCAATATTTGTTCTGGGAAAAGATTCTTATGCTCCCCTTTCAAATTCGATCCAAAATGCGCACACCCTCATCAAGAACCTGGCTATGTCACTGATCTAGGCAGATCAATTTTCGATTATAGCAGCACTTATCATAATTCTTCCACAGTGTCCTGGCGTTGTTTAAACTGTATCAAATCGAATACTGTATCAAATTGAATATCAGTGTTGTGCATCATGAATCGCATCATCTGCAAAGTATCGCGGTGCATCAAATGTACACTCCTAGTATGTTTCTAACGTAGTTACTGTACATAATGCTATGTTTCAGACAAGCTTCTGCTACGGTTCGCTGCGTCCAGGAGGCAATGACCGGCTGCTCGGAGCCACACGCCAACCTCTTCTCAATGATCCTGTCACTTATAGGTCAGCTATCACTAATTGTTACAACATATAGCATTTGGACTGTCACTTGTAGGTCAGTTATCACTAATTGTTACAACATATAGCATTTGGACTGTCACTTGTAGGTCAGCTATCACTAATTGTTACAACATATAGCATTTGGACTGTCACTTGTAGGTCAGTTATCACTAATTGTTACAACATATAGCATTTGGACTGTCACTTGTAGGTCAGCTATCACTAATTGTTACAACATATAGCATTTGGACTGTCACTTGTAGGTCAGTTATCACTAATTGTTACAACATATAGCACTTGGACTCACTTATAGGTCAGCTACCACCAATTGTTACAACATATAGCGTTTGGACTGTTACTTATAGGTCAGTTGCCACTAATTATTACAACATACAGCATGTGAACTGTCACTTATAGGTCAGCTACCACTAATTGTTACAACATTTAGCATTTGGACTGTCACTTATAGGTCAGCTACCACTAATTATTACAACATATAGCATTTGGACTGTCACTTATAGGTCAGCTACAACTAATTGTTACAACATATAGCGTTTGGAACATCACTTGTAGGTCAGCTACCACTAATTGTTACAACATATAACATGTGAACTGTCACTTATAGGTCAGCTACCACTAATTGTTACAAGATTTAGCATTTGGACTATCCCTTATAGGTCAGCTATCACCAATTGTTACAACATATAGCATTTGGACCGTCACATATAGGTCAGCTACCACTAATTGTTACAACATGTAACATGTGGACTGTCACGTATAGGTCAGCTACCACTAATTGTTACAACGTATATAACATGTGGACTGTCACTTATAGGTCAGCTACCACCAATTGTTATAACAGATAACATGTGGACTGTCACTTATAGGTCAGCTACCACTAATTGTTACAAGATATAACGTTTGGACAGTCACTTATAGGTCAGCTACCACCAATTGTTATAGTTTAATCCCAATCTATCTAATCCGTTACAGAAGTGCTGTTTAATGGACGTAAACCCCCAATCTATTTATATCCATTACAGAGATGACAAGAAGCTCCGTATGTGGTGCCGACACGTGTAACCTTGGAATGGCAGAGGAATGCATTAAGGAGGGTTATATCGCCAACAGCTATCAGATCTACCGTGACGGAGGCTCCGTCATTGCGTGCAGGTAACAAGGAGCAGTCAGATTTTATTGTTTTTTTTATTGTTTGGTTGAATTTGAGCTCTGCTTGATTATAATGTTGGCTGGGCTCAGCCCATCAAACTGATTGATTATAACACTCTGAGTATGTAATCAAATGTCATGCTCCAAATCAGGCAGTTTGATTGGTTCAGACTGAGCTCTGTTCAGGCTCAGCCAATCAAAGCACAGCCAATCAAACTGATTGATTAAAATACTGAGCACGTAATCAAAATATCGTGCTGAAAATCAAGCACTTTGATTGGATGAGGCTGAGCTCAGTCTCAGCCAATGAAACTACTCGATTTTGAGCACAACATATGCTCACAAAGTTCAATAGTCATAAGCCGTGACCACTTTGATTTTAACATATAGGCTGCTGATTGTTAAATATTATTCATAAATGCAGGCATTGACTAATAAATACAATTCACTCTGTCCATCATCTCATTTTGCCACAAGCTCTCGCGAGCACTATCATGCAACATGTATGTGGCTGTGCCGGACTGGAGATTTATGGGTTTTGCGATCAGTGTAGATCCAGATCAGCCTGTGCATCCGCACAGACTGATCAGGATCTGCACTGGTCGCCATTACATTAATAATGAAACATCCACCATGCTAGGTTGTTGCCTATGGGTTAGAACACCTGACTTCCAATCTGGAGGTTGTGGATTGTGGCCTAGGGGTTAGAACACCTGACTTCCAATCTGGAGGTTGTGGATTGTGGCCTAGGGGTTAGGACACCTGACTTCCAATCTGGAGGTTGTGGATTGTGGCCTAGGGGTTAGGACACCTGACTTCCAATCTGGAGGTTGTGGATTGTGGCCTAGGGGTTAGAACACCTGACTTCCAATCCAGAGGTTGTGGATTCAAACCTCGCCCTAGGCGTGAAAAATACTAACATATTTCCATCCCACTGGTCTGTCGGATGAGACTTTAAACTGTGGTCCTGTCTCTCTAATACCTTAGCTGTTGCTGGGACGTTAAACCCATTAACTTTCATTTTCTACTATGCTTCTAACAAGGAAGATAGAGAGTGATATGTGCTACACTGGTCACAAATCCAATAAGCCCCATTTCTCCAGTCACAGCCACATATAATGTGTCATAGCAAGTATAATGTGTCATAGCAAGAAAATTGTGTGAAAAGAGCGAATACAGGATAAAAGCGTCCATAAGCATCGATATTGTGATTAATCGACCGGTGGATGAAGGAATTTTTTTTTTAATATTTACGAAAATGTATCTGAGTTTGGATAGTTTTGGTATTGCATGCGTTTAATGGCCAAAAGTAGGTCGGCAGGGAAATGTGGAACAAGCAGTACAGTGGAACCTCTCTGAATCTGACACAGAGAAGGGCTAGTTGTGCCTAATTTTGAGAGGTGCCTTCAGGCTCCAGATAAGGAATTAGTAATTGAGTATTGTCACTCCATCATTTCTGAAGCAATTGGGTATTTCAAAATTTTGATTGTGTAAAATAGAATCACACAACTGTTTACACATCAGCAGACCGCACTCATTGAATAGTTTGCTTCTAAATGAAAACACATCTTGGTATTTCATTAGAATTGTCTCCTTGGAGACAATTCTAATGAAATACCAAGATGTGTATCATGGAAAAATAAGAAAATATGTTATATTTGTGGTCTGTTTATTGTTTTCTGTAGCATGATAAAGATACCACAAATTTTTCATTGCTTTTTGATACTCGCTACTTCGGATTTCAATTGGGTTTTTGGCAATTTTAATTGGGTATTTACGCAAATACGCACCTTATCTGGAGCTCTGGTACCTTGCCTCTTATTCCCGATGATAATGTCTGTTCAAGATCACAAAGAAAATACACGTGTCTTGAAGTAGTCATATTCCTGCTCTACAATGGAACCTCTCGAAACCGGACACCCTCGGTACCTCCCAGGGTGTCTGGTTTAGAGACGTTCCACTGTATTCCACTGTGATTGACAGGTGGATAAAGGCTACACTGGAGTGTGCCGCGAGCCACTCGGAGTCGTGTTCCGAGCTAGAGAAGCCGGAAGACGATGGCCACGATCTGGACGATGACGACGAACTCTATCAGCATTTCCAGTTCATCGTATCCATACAGCGACAACTGGCGGGGCTCGGTGACGCACATGGCGGTAATCTGTCCATGGTGCTCAGCGGCCACATTTACGATGTCCAGCGAAGCACGCAGCTCCTTATAAACAAGCTTACGGAAGAGGACGTCGACGAGCCTGATGAGAAGGTTATGAAGTTGCGGATGTTTGCAGAGGAGTTGCAGTTGCTGCTAGCGGAGATAGAAGAGGGATCGGACGACAGCGTGACCTTACAATATGAGCTAACTAGACTGCTGGCCATTAAGCAGAGGCTGAGCGCTGCCATACAACAACTTGTGGGTGACGATACTCAGATGTTCACTAACCTTCAAGGTACGCGATTCGTAATTGTTTAAGGCAGTGTGTACACCTTGCCTGTGCTAATCTTGCCAATATTTGTAATTATTTTCATTTCAAAATATTGTTCTTGAAGTCAAACAGCTTGCTTGGTTGAGCCTGATCTGTGCTACAGCTCAGGCTCAGCCAATTAAACTGCTTCATTGCGAGTTGAAATTGCTAATAGATGTTCAGAAACGTTGGCATCTGGGCAAGATTAACGCAAGCGGTTGTGTAGAAAGTGATGAAACGGAAAAATAGTTTAGTGTATTGTATTTCTGACCAAATCGTATTAGTCGCCTGGAAAAAAAATCAGAGTTTGGGATTAGTCTCATAATAACGATGCCCTTATTTATTGTACCTAAATTAAAATTCACTAACGTCTGCAATGGAAATTTTATCTACGTATATCGTATCGTATGATCAGTGCACAACAAAAACAAGAGTGCCGAAGGTCACAATGTACACCTGTTGAGGTATAGCAAGTAAACGAGGGGGAATAACTCCATGAAACAGGAAGTCAGTAACATGGATGGAAGTAACCCTCAAAAACTTTAACACAAGTATCTGAGTCATTTATACAAGTACTTGTTCAGAGCTCCAGATAAGTTTTGTATCTAAAGAGTATTATGCCCCATGTTTGAAATTGAATGCGTATTTTACTTTTACAAATGTACATTGATTATTGATTTTCTTCCTTATTAAATAGGGAACAAATGATAAAAAATAAAACAAATTAAAAAATTCACTTATTTGAGTTGCAAAAACAAACTCTTTATTACAGTATTTTCACTACCGGTATACAACTTTAACAGTGAACATTAACCCTTAGAATGCAGGAAATTAAAATTGTCGTCTGCTGTTGTTTCTTATTTTGTCTTTATTCTCAACAAAAACATGGTTTGACAGCACTTTAGAATCATTTCCGCTGGAAATGATTCTAAAGTGCTGTCAAACCATGTTTTGGATAATAAATATGGAAAATGGAACGCAAACAGCAGACGACAAAATGTAATTCAATTCGACAGTGATTCTATTTGAAAATCAATGCGTATTTTCACATCATTGTGAGTTTTTGTGCTCCCACTTTTCATATTATACTCTGTTTCACGAAGCCTGCCCAAATTTCACGGCCATATAAACAATGCAAAAACTATAAAAAAAATTTCGATAATATTAAATTAAAGGAAAATTTAAGAATGATCCTTCTTTTTATTTCGTGAAATTTGGTCCAATATTAATTTTTGCGAAAAAACAATTTCCCCATGTTATGGAGATTTAACATGGGGAAATTTTTTAGAATTTCAGAAATACTGGGCCGATTTTTAAATTTGAACTTTCGTTTTCTTAGTTACCGGTAGAACATTTTCAAGCTATCTAGCCAGGTTTCGGAGTCAATTTCCAATTTTTGTCGTTTTTTGTCTCCTCCCACAACTTTACCTATTTTTCCCCCATCATGGCCCATGTTAAATTCCCATAAAGAAATACATTTTTTGTAATAAGACCAATAGTTTGACCAAATTTCACAAACTAAAAAGAAGGCTCATTCTTAAATTTTCCTTTAATTTAATATTATGGAAAAAAAATATTGTTTTTGAATTGTTTATATAGTCGTAAAATTTGGGCAGCTTTCGTGAAACAGACAGTAATCATGTAATGCATATTCTGCTAAAATAAGTGCATAAAATACACCAATACGCCCCTTATCTGGAGCTCTGCTGTTTGTAATCATTGTTAAATGAATAAACAGTACTTCAGTAACCAAGAACCCACTCTTCCAATGTTTCAGCACAAGGCCTTTATCAAGGTATTGTAGTGGCATTCATTTTAGATCGACTTAGCGAAAAGTGTCGTCTGCTGATTTTCCATACAGTATATGTATTATTTTTTAATAAAAACAAGCTTTTGTAGCACTTGAGAATCATCTCCATCGGTGATGATCCTCATGCACTGCAAAAGTATGTTTTTGTCGAGAAAAAATAAAATGATTAATATATAACCTGCAGGGCCCGGTTGTTCAAAACATCAGTTAGCTTAACAGACTGTTAAATCCTTAACTGAATGGTTAAAATCTCTGTTAAAACAGAGATTTTAACCATTCAGTTAAGGATTTTAGGTTGTTCAAAACATCAGTTAGCTTAACGGACTGTTAAATCCTTACATGTAACTGAATGGTTAAAATCTCTGTTAAAACAGAGATTTTAACCATTCAGTTAAGGATTTAACAGTCCGTTAAGCTAACAGATGTTTTGAGCAACCGGGCCCTGATGACAAAATCTAATTCAGCACTGTAAGGGTTAATTATCCCCTCGCTGATAGTCAAGATGGGGTGTAGTGTTACATGTAGTCCATGTACATACGTACGGTAGTAACACCTTTCATTTTTCAATAACTTATGAACTGTTTCACTGACTGATAATATTTGACTACAATGTGTGATAGGCTTTGTTTTACATACGACCCACGTCAAGGTCAATGTCAAGGTCACTGAGAATTTATGTCCACCTTGTTTGTAAGACAAATGCATTAAAGTATAATTCCAGCACAAAAATATTTACACAATTCCCTAACATTTGATTGGTCCGTAGCAAGTCTCTGTCCAGAATTTATATCCCAGTAAACTCCCATGCCAAACTACTTTCCGTAACCGTGAGGCACAGTTAAAATAATTCTGAAGAAAACGGTTAAAAAAACCCACATTTTCTTGATGAATTTATTTCAAATGCTGGAATTATAAGGAATGAATGGCATTTTTGTGCAATTTATCGGGGATATAAACTTGGAAAAGTCGCGGGAATACTGGACGAGGCCTTCCGGCCTTCGTCCAGTATTCCCGCGACTTTTCCAAGTTTATACCCCGATAAATTCTACAAAAAGGCCATTAATTCCTATATTGTTTTTTTTATTATCAAGGCTGCCATCGAGGCGATTAGCCTTGTAATAACGATGCCTTTCTTTTTATAATCAAGGCTACCAGCGAAGGGATTAGCCTTGTAATAACGATGCCTTTGTTTTTATAATCAAGGCTACCAACGAAGGGATTAGCCTTGTAATAACGATGCCTTTGTTTTTATTAGCAAGGCTACCAGCGAAGGGATTAGCCTTTTAATAACGATGCCCTTGTTTTTATAATCAAGGCTACCAGCGAAGGGATTAGCCTTGTAATAACGATGCCCTTGTTTTTATTAGCAGGTACCAGCGAAGGGTTAGCCTTAATAACGATGCCTTTGTTTTTATTAGCAAGGCTACCAGCGAAGGGATTAGCCTTGTAATAACGATGCCCTTGTTTTTATTAGCAAGGCTACCAGCGAAGGGATTAGCCTTGTAATAACGATGCCCTTTGTTTTTATTAGCAAGGCTACCAGCGAAGGGATTAGCCTTGTAATAATGATGCCTTTGTTTTTATTAGCAAGGCTACCAGCGAAGGGATTAGCCTTGTAATAACGATGCCTTTGTTTTTATTAGCAAGGCTACCAGCGAAGGGATTAGCCTTGTTAATAACGATAGCGTAGACTACAATCAGCGAAGGGATTAGCCTTGTAATAACGAGCCTTGTTTTTTTTTATGCAGGTGTTAATTAAGCAGTACCAGCGAAGGGATTAGCCTTGTAATAACGATGCCTTTGTTTTTATTAGCAAGGCTACCAGCGAAGGGATTAGCCTTCGTAATAACGATGCCCTTGTTTTTATTAGCAAGGCTACCAGCGAAGGGATTAGCCTTGTAATAACGATGCCTTTGTTTTTATTAGCAAGGCTACCAGCGAAGGGATTAGCCTTGTAATAACGATGCCTTTGTTTTTATTAGCAAGGCTACCAGCGAAGGGTTAGCCTTTATAACGATGCCTTTTGTTTTTTTTTTAGCAGGCTACCGCGAAGGGATTAGTTTCTGTATTACGTGCTTTGTTAAATGCCCAAGTACAGGAAGGGCCGAAAATTGACCTTTGTTTTTATTACGCAGCTTGTTTTTATAGCAGTTCCGCGAAGAGGGATTAGCCTCGTAATAACGAACCAGCGAAGGGATTAGCCTCGTAATAACGATGCCCTTGTTTTTATTAGCAAGGCTACCAGTTAAGGGATTAGCCTCGTAATAACGATGTCCATGCTTAAATTATTATTTGCAGTCATTTTGGACACGGAACTGGAGAAGCACATGTTGGTGGTGAACTCTCGACTGGAACATGTCCGCCAGTCGCTTGCCTTCCTACACGGACAGCTGCAGCAAGTCTGTACATTCTGGCCGACTGACCACTTCCCGATGACCCCTCGACCTGGCACAGAGGTATTCTGGGTAATCGGATCACTCTTGAATAGCGTGTGGGCCACACCGAAGACCATGTGCAAGTAAGAAAGACTTTCACCAGTTACAGGCCAGAGCTCCAGATAAGATGCATATTGGCACTTATTTTAGCAGAATACGTATTGATTATGAAAAGTGGAAGTACCAAATACTCATAGCAATGTGAAAATATGCATTAATTTTCAAATTGAGTAGTGAAAATAATGTAATAAATATGAAAATGTACTCCGTTGAGCTGCAAAAGCAGCTCGGATAAGTGAATTTTTTATATTTTCTTTTATCATTTGGAACAAATAAAGTGGAAGAAAATCAATAACACATTTGTAAAAGTAAAATACACATTGACTTTGGAATCCGGGTGTACAATATTCTTTAGATACAAAACTTATCTGGAGCTCGGCAGGCAGTGAGTTTCAGATACACCACCGCTTGTGCTAATCTTGCCAATATCTGTAAATGTGTTTATTATAGGAATCAATGGCCTTTTTGTGGAATTTATCGGGGTATAAACTTGGAAAAGCCACTTTCACAATTGGCGATAAAAATAAACAAATGGCGATAAAAAATTACAATTTTAATTATTTTTTTGTTTTTTTTTTTCGAAAATTGTAATTTTTTATCGCCGATTGTTTATTTTTATCCTATTGGTTATTATAGGAATTAATGGCCTTTTTGTGGAATTTATCGGGGTATAAACTTGGAAAAGTTGCGGGAATACTGGACGAAGGCCGGAAGGCCTCGTCCAGTTTTCCCGCGACTTTTCCAAGTTTATATCCCCGATAAATTCAACAAAAAGGCCAGTCATTCCTTATAATTCCAGCATTCAAAATAAATTCATCAAGAAAATGTGTTTATTTTTCGTTTTCTTAAGAATTATTTTAACTGCGCCTCACGGTTACGGAAAGTAGTTTGGCGTGGGAGTTTACTGGGATATAAATTTTGGACGGAGACTTGCAACGGACCAATCAAATGTTAGGGAATTGTGTAAATATTTTTGTGCTGGAATTATTACAAAATACTTGAATATTGTGTTTGAAAATAAGCAGCTTGATTGGCTGTCAGAGCCACTTGGTCAAATATGGTCATGTTATATTCACACCAGTCCTGCCATTGTCTTTGTCACTTTGATATGTTTCGATTTATAGCATGCCATTTTCGTATTGCTTCATGGGCCATATGGCTTAAAGTGTTGTATTTTGAATAAACATCTCCCATCATCTGAGACATATTCTAGCAAAATAAACTTTCATATCAAATCGAAGGTATCGAAGAGATGCCCTTATTACTTCTATGCATCCAGGTTGGTTGATGGTGTTACTGAAGCCGTTGATGAGTACCCGTTGGAGCTCCAGTCCTCTGTCCACTACTACGGCCAGTTGACCCATGACCTCTGTACAGAGGATGATGATGAGGAGCCTGAGTTATCCTGTACCCCTGTCTGTGACCTCCAAATGGCACTCGCCTGTTTTCCTATGCGCCTCCAAATTCAGCTGTTTATGAATTTTCTCAATGGAATCCAGGAGCCTACATGCACGTAAGTTATTGTTGTTGTTGGTTTTTACGGAAAATGCCGTCTGCCGTTTTTCATGTTTGCCTTAATTCATGTTTGCCTTGACAACACATGAGAATCATCTCCAGAGGAGACGATTCTCATGCACTGTCAAAACAGGCTTTTGTCGAGAAATATTGAAAATAAAAGATTTTCAGCAGACGACAAAATTTAATTTAGCGTAGTAAGGGTTAAAAAGCTGGGTGCCAGACGGTGTCCACAATGTTTAAGTTTTTGTGTTTAAAGGTACATGCCCACTCAGTAGGCACAAACTGATCTTTATAGGTACAATGTATTAAATTAATGTGTCACTATTCCACCAGTTCTACAAATTACGAGTGCCCGCTATACAGTTATTTAGAAATATTTGTTTACTGGTAGTGGGCCGCGGTGGCATCAGGCTATTTTCATATGCAAATGAGGCACACTATTTTTTAACTATTTATTTTAATTAAATGCGTCACCTGAATTATGATCATTGCACATCAAAAAAATAAATACTGAGAATAAATAGTAATGCCTGTTAACACCCCTGATATCAGTGTGGAAATTTACGTCTGATATAAAATGTATAATAATGCCAATCAATACGTGGGGTAATGGTGAATGAATGTTTATTTTGCCAGAATATGTGTCGGATGATGTATCTGATATAAAGAACATTTTGTGCCTACTGAGTGAGCATGTACATTTAAGTATGTTTCACAAAAATTATAATGGATACAACCACCAAACTTGGACATAATCAGCTAGTGGTGCATAATAGAAACGGCAGTACAAATATGACATTTGACATTGACCTACTTCTTCCACTTCAATGACTTAGACCCCATGTGACATCGTGGCATGTTGTTGTTGTTGATTTGTTAAAGTTCATTAACCCTTAGACCGCTATCTTAATTTTTTTTGTCGTCTGCTGTTTATTTTCTATTTAACATTTTTATCATCCAAAACATGCTTTTACAACACTAGAATAATTTACAACATGCTTTGACAGCACTTCAGAATCATTTCCATTGGAAATAATTCTGAAGTGCTGTCAAAGCATGTTTTTATTGAGAAATAAGGCAAGATATTAAAGTATAGCAGCATACGACAATTGTTGTGAGTAGCGGTCTAAGGGTTAAGGTTTTGTGTTCATGTCCGTTTCTCACTCACTGTAACTGCTAGAACATCTTGACCTGTTAGTAAGTCACCTCAATACAGGCTCTTTTAGGGTTCTTGATTTTTTTCTTTACTGATAATAGTTGATAGTTTTTTTATTTAACCCTTTAGCCCGAAAGCCCGCTATAGCGGTTTATGCAAACAGTGCAGGTCTAGATGAGCCAGCTCATCAGGATAGTAATTTCATATTATCCCATCAACACAGTGCGTAGATGCCGTGAAACACGGTGCCGTGAAACATTTTTGATATCCTGTCAATACGACTACGTATGAATATGTGCGGTGGCTGGGGTTATATTTTTGCATTTTACAGACATTTGTATGTGTTGACGGGATAAATAGAATAGTAGGTATATATAGTGCCGTGAATGGGAAAAATATCTGGAGTGGCACGGAAACGGGATGTGCTCGGCAGAGCCTCGCCCATCCCGTTTCCTGAGCCTTGCCAAATATTTTTTCCCATTCATGACACTACTATTCTCTATTTTTGAGAACAAAAACTACTCCCCCACAAATTGATGTTAATGCGACAAAACGATTTTCCCATTAAATCCTCATAGACAGAATAGTGGACCATTTTTCAAAAAATCTAACTTTTGTTTTATTAGTTAGATAAAATCCAAGAAATTTAGCCAGGTTTCGATTTCCAATTTATTTTTGTTTTTCGACTCCTCCTCCACTTCTATTTCCCCCATGTTAAATTCCCATAGATAAACCATTTTTCGTAATGAAAACAATAGTTGACCAAATTTCACTAAATATAAAGAAGGTCCATTCTTAAATTTTGCTAAAATTTAATATTATCAGAAAAAATATTTGATTTGCATTGTTTATATAGCTGTATATTTTTGGCAAGTTTCGTGAAACAGACAGTAATAAGTATCGTTGTATTTCCTTGCAGGGACGCGAGAACTATTCGAAAATGTATTGATGACTCCGTCAAAGATTGTGCAGAAATAAGCGAATTGCTGTCGAGTATACGCACCCTTGACACTATAAGCAGAGGCTTACCTGAGCCTTGTGATATGGAATTCATCAGGGAACCTCGCTGTGAATGTAACCCGGCAGCGGCCATAGACGAGTGCTTTGTCGAGCCAGGCCCGCATCAAGATGTGTGCGGGTAAATATAGAATCTTGCATGAGTGATGATATAATGCAATATTTATTAAACAAGTTTACTCGGCATAGCCTCGTTTCTTATGACCTCAGTCAACTAGTTTAACATATAGAGGATCTTACATGAGTGAAGATTCAATATTGATATATTAAATCAACACAAATATTAGATTATATTTATTGCATAAGCACAGCACAATGCTTTGAAGCTGTAATGCCTCTCATGTTGTCTGTACCGGCCTCATTTGCATATTTATTACACAAGCTTATACACAAGCTTATTACACATATGCTTTTTATTTCGGTTGCTATTGGTTTTTTATTAGATTTCCATAGACTTTACATGGGGCCACAAGAAGGGTACAACTACCTAAAATGACACCTACATGAGCACAGACATTGGTCACAATGGAACTCAGGGGCGGATCCACATCCAGGATTCAGATCTAGAGGGGGCGTGGATTCTCAATTGTAAATGACACCTACATGAGCACAGACATTGGTCACAATGGAACTCAGGGGCGGATCCAGGATTTAGATCTAGAGGGGGCGTGGATTCTAAATTGTAAATGACACCTACATGAGCACAGACATTGGTCACAATGGGACTCAGGGGCGGATCCAGGATTCAGATCTAGAGGGGGCGTGGATTCTCAATTGTAAATGACACCTACATGAGCACAGACATTGGTCACAATGGGACTCAGGGGCGGATCCAGGATTCAGATCTAGAGGGGGCGTGGATTCTCAATTGTAAATGACACCTACATGAGCACAGACATTGGTCACAATGGGACTCAGGGGCGGATCCAGGATTTAGATCTAGAGGGGGCGTGGATTCTCAATTGTAAATGGACACCTACATGAGCACAGACATTGGTCACAATGGGACTCAGGGGCGGATCTAGGATTCAGATCTAGAGGGGGCGTGGATTCTCAATTGTAAATGGCACCTACATGAGCACAGACATTGGTCACAATGGGACTCAGGGGCGGATCCAGGATTTAGATCTAGAGGGGGTGTGGATTCTCAATTGTAAATGGCACCTACATGAGCACAGACATTGGTCACAATGGGACTCAGAGGCAGAGCCAAGGATTTAGATCTGGCAGCGTGGTTCGGTGGATTTTCAATTGTAATTGGCACCTACATGAGCACAGACAATTGGTCACAATGGGAACTCAGGGGCGAGCCAGGATTTATTGATCTAGAGGTTGTGGTGGATTTCTCAGGATTGTAAAAATGGGACACATACATGAGCACAGACATTGGTCACAATGGGACTCAGTGGCGGATCCAGGATTCAGATCTAGAGGGGGCGTGGATTCTAAATTGTAAATGACACCTACATGAGCACAGACATTGGTCACAATGGGACTCAGGGGCGGATCCAGGATTTAGATCTAGAGGGGGTGTGGATTCTCAATTGTAAATGACACCTACATGAGCACAGACATTGGTCACAATGGGACTCGGGGATGGATCTAGGATTCAGATCTAGAGGGGGCGTGGATTCTCAATTGTAAATGACACCTACATGAGCACATACATTGGTCACAATGGGACTCAGGGGCGGATCCAGGATTCAGATCTAGAGGGGGCGTGGATTCTAAATTGTAAATGGAACTACATGAGCCACAGACATTGTCACATGGGGACTCAGGGGCGGATCAGGATTTGATCTAGAGGGGGTGTGGATTCAAATTGTAATTGACACCTCATGAGCACAAGACATGGTGACAATGGGACTCAGGGGCGGATCCAGGATTCAGATCTAGAGGGGGCGTGGATTCTCAATTGTAAATGACACCTACATGAGCACAGACATTGGTCACAATGGGACTCAGGGGCGGATCCAGGATTCAGATCTAGAGGGGGCGTGGATTCTAAATTGTAAATGACACCTACATGAGCACAGACATTGGTCACAATGGGACTCGGGGATGGATCTAGGATTCAGATCTAGAGGGGGTGGGCTGTGGATTCTCAATTGTAAATGACACCTACATGAGCACAGACATTGGTCACAATGGGACTCGGGGATGGATCTAGGATTCAGATCTAGAGGGGGCGTGGATTCTCAATTGTAAATGACACCTACATGAGCACAGACATTGGTCACAATGGGACTCGGGGATGGATCTAGGATTCAGATCTAGAGGGGGTGTGGATTCTCAATTGTAAATGACACCTACATGAGCACAGACATTGGTCACAATGGGACTCAGGGGCTGGATCCAGGATTTAGATCTAGAGGGGGTGTGGATTCTCAATTGTAAATGGTCACCTACATGGCAAGCAAGACATTGGTCAACAATTGGGACTCGGGGAGTGGCGGATACCTAGGATTATCAGATCTAGGGGGGAGGGCGGCGTGGATTTCTCAAAATTGTAAAATGACACCTACCATGAGCACATTTACATTTGGTCACAATGGGACTCAGGGGCGGATTCCTGGATTCAGATCTAGAGGGGGTGTTGGATTCTCAAATTGTAAATGACACCTGACATGAGCAACAGACATTGGTTCACAATGGGAACTCAGGGGCTGGATCCTAGGATTTCAGATTCTAGAGGGGGGGTGTGGATTCTCAATTGTAAATTCGACACCTTACATGAGCACATACATTGGTTGACAATGGGAGACTCTGGGGCGGATCCAGGATTTCAAGATCTAGAGGGGGTGGCGTGGATTCTCTAACTTGTTAAATTGACACCTTACTATCGGAGCAACAGAAACATTGGTCACAATTGGGACTCAGGGGCGGTATCCAGGATTGTAGATCTAGATGGGGGTGGCGTGGATTTCTCAATTGGATAAAAATGGGACACCATACATGCAGCACAGACATTGGTGACAATGGGAACTCGGGGATCGGATCCTAGGATTTCTGATCTAGAGGGGGGGCGTGGATTTCTCAATTGTAAAATGACACTACATGAGCACAGACAATTGGGTCACAATGGGGATCTGGGCGGGGATGGATCCTAGGGGGCATTCAGATCTTAGAGGGGGGCCTTGGGGTGGATTCTCAAATTGTAAATTGACATCCATACAATGTGCAACAGTACATTGGTCACATATGGGAACTCACGGGATGGATTTCTAGGATTCAGAATTCTAGAGGGGGCGGGGTGGATTACTCAATTTGTAAATGACAGCCTACATGAGCACACAGACATTTGGGTCACAATGGGACTCGGGGGGATGGATTCTAGGATTCTGATCTAGAGGGGGTCGTGGATTCTCAATTGGTAAAATGACCACCTACATGAGCCACAGACAATTGGTTACCCAATGGGACTCGGGGATGGATCTAGGATTTCAGATCTAGAGGGGGTGTTAGATTCTCAAATTGTTGTAAATGGACACCTACATGAGCACAGACATTGGTCACAATGGGAATCGGGGATGGTAATCTTAGGATTGCTGATTCTTAGAGGTGGTGTTGGTTGGGTTTCCGTGGTGGATTCTCAAATTGTAACCTGACACCTAATGAGGCACATAAACATTGGTCACATATGGGACTCGGGGATGGAATTCTAGGATTCAGAACTATAGGGAGGGGGGTGTGGATTCTCAATTGTAAATTGACACCTTAAACATGAGCCAACAGGACATGGTCTCAATGGGACTCAGGGGCAAGGTGGATCCTAGGTATTTCTGATCTAGAGGGGGGTCGTGGAATTTACTCAATTGTAAATGAACCACCTACATTGAGCACATACATTGTTTTTTTTAGGTCTCTTAATGGGACTCGGGGAATGGGTGGATCCCTTGGATTTCAGGATTCATAGAGGGGGATGGGCGTGTGGTATTCTCAATTGTAAATGACATCCTACGATGAGCTCATACATTGGTCACAAATGGGAACTCAGGGGGCAGAGCCAAGGATTTAGATCTAGAGGGGGCGTGGGGAGTTCTCAATTGTTAAATGGCACACCTACATGAAGCACATACATTGGTCACAATTGGTGGACTCCGGGGATGGTATCCTAGGATTTTCAGATCTTAGAGGGGGTGTGGATTGCTCAATTGTAAATGGACACCTACATGTAGCAAAGTCATTGGTCACAATTGGGACTCAAAGGGGCAGAGCTGGATTTGTTGATTACTCGAGGGGGCGTGGATTCCTAAATTGGTTAAATTGAGACCTACATGAGCAGGGTGGACATTGGTGGACAATGGGGACTCGTTGGTATGGATCTAGGCGATTAGATCCTAGAGGGGGCGTGGTTTTCAATTGTTAGCACTACATTGAGCAATCATGGTCAACAATGGGACTCAGGGAGGGTGGATCCTGGATTTAGATCTACGGGAGTTTGGGCGTGATTCTCAATTGTAAATTGGCACCTACATGGCACATACATTGGGGTCACAATGGGCACAGGGGCAGAGCCAGGAGTTAGGGATTAGAGGGGGCGTGGATTCTAAAATTGTAAATTTGACACTAAATGGAGCACCAGACTTTGGTCAACATTGGGATGGGATCGGGGATTGGATCTAGGATTCAGATCTAGGGGGCGTTGGATTCTCAATTGTAAATGGCCCAACCTACATGGAGCACAGGACATTTGTCACAAATGGGAGCTCAGGGGCGGATCCAGGATTTAGATCCTAGGAGGGTTTGGTGTGGTTCTCAATGGTAAATGACACCTACATGAGACAGACATTGGTACAATGGGACTCAGGGCGGATCCAGGATTTAGGGATCTAGAGGGGTGTGGATTCTATTGTAAATGGCACCTACATGAGCACATGGGGGACATTGGTCACAATGGACTCAGGGGCAGAGGTCAGGACTTTAGATCTAGAGGGGGCGTGGATTCTCAATTGTAAATGACCTACATGAGCACAGACATTGGTCACAATGGGACTCAGGGCGGATCCAGGATTCAGATCTAGAGGGGGTGTGGATTCTCAATTGTAAATGACACCTACATGAGCACAGACATTGGTCACAATGGACTGGGGGACTTTCAGCGAAAATCAGATCAGGGTCTAGAGGGGGTGTGATCTCAATTGTAAATGCACCACATGAGCACAGACATTGGTCACAATGGGATCAGGGGCGGATCCAGGTTCAGATCAGAGGGGGCGTGGCTCACCATGTTTAAATGGGACACCTACATGGGAGGCACAGACATTGGTCACAATGGGACTCAGGGGCGGATCCAGGATTTCAGTCTAGAGGGGGTGGGATTCTAATTGTAAATGCACCTACATGAGACAGACATTAGGGGTTCACATGGACACAAGTGGCGATCAGGATTCAAAGATCTAGGAGTGTGTGGATTCTAATTGTAAATGGCACCCTACTGAGACATACATTGGTCACAATGGGACTCAGGGGCAGAGCCAGGCTTTAGATCTAGAGGGGGCGTGGATTCTCAATTGTAAATGGCACCTACATGAGCACAGACATTGGTCACAATGGGACTCAGGGGCGGATCCAGGATTTAGATCTAGAGGGGGTGTGGATTCTCAATTGTAAATGACACCTACATGAGCACAGACATTGGTCACAATGGGAATGAGGGGCAGAGCCAGGATTTAGATCTAGAGGGGGTGTGGATTCTCAATTGTAAATGGCACCTACATGAGCATAGTCATTGGTCACAATGGGACTCAGGGGCAGAGCCAGGCTTTAGGTCTGAAAGAATATGTTAATGTATTTTCTGTTACACGCAGACAACACCTTCTGTGAAAGAATCTGTTAATGTAATTTCAGTTACATGCAGACAACACCTTCTGTGAAAGAATCTGTTAATGTAATTTCAGTTACATGCAGACAACACCTTCTGTGAAAGAATCTGTTAATGTAATTTCAGTTACATGCAGACAACACCTTCTGTGAAAGAATCTGTTAATGTAATTTCAGTTACATGCAGACAACACCTTCTGTGAAAGAATCTGTTAATGTAATTTCAGTTACATGCAGACAAATTGTGAAAGAATCTGTTTTTTAATGTCATTTAGTTACATGCAGACCAACACCTTCTGTGAAAGAATCTGTTAATGTAATTTCAGTTACATGCAGACAACACCTTCTGTGAAAGAATCTGTTAATGTGTTTTCAGTTACACGAAGGTTGAATTGTTGAAGTGCGTGAAGGAGAAGACAAGTGCATGCACAAATTCACGCGAGCTTCTGCTCGTTCAAGTGCGGCTGTCCCAATACCTATACTGCCACCGTGAGGCACTGGCCGACTGCGACATCGACGGAAACATTTTGATGGACGACGTAACTCGCCCCAGCACCGACTGTTTAGTGCAGTCAACCCATGCACTGCTGCATGGACTCGCTGTGAAAGAAACGTTCAACGAGGCGATGTGTTACTCGCAGTCTGCTTATGCTGATTGCCTCAGTCAACATCAAGTGCCGTTGTCCCATGTCATTTTGGTTGAGTACAACTCGGGATTTTTCGCACATTTCTATGCTGTGAATTGTATTCAGGTATGTACAGTGGCACCTCTTTAAACTACAGTCGAACCTGTGAATAAAGGCCATATCCGAATAGCAATTACCTGTCTATATAGCAGACACGATTTTGTTTTCCCAATTATTCACAATTACCACATAAATGAACCTGTGAACAAAGGCCAGATTTGTCGCTTCCCATGGCTGGCATTAAACACAGGTTTGACTGGTCATATAGACAGCATCAATGTAACGAGCGTGCTTCTCACCAATGCGTCCCCAGGTTCGATCCTCAGTCAGGGCAGTATGTGAGATGGTATGGTGGTCGCCAATCGGACAAGTGGGTTTCCTCCGTGTACTCCGGTTTCCTCCCACATAAAGGATCACCCTTACGCCTTCATCTGTGCGAACGAAACCATTTGTATTAAAGTGCCCTCGCGCTTGTTTGTAATCGTTGTAAAATAAATAAAGTTTAAATGTTTACTATCTCAGGGCTCCAGTAGCCTAATAGTAATTTCATCAACATGGCAAAGTATACTTATCTAGCAAAGTATACTTTGAGGGAGAAATTTTCAATTTAAGGATTAATTTATTAATTGTTATTATACTGAATTTATTACATTATCACAGCCATTTTGGCTGTGATAATGTAATCAATTCAGCATAATAATTTTGCATGCTTTTAATCATCAAATATACGCAGTCCTTAGTTCTATATGAAATAATGCATTTCGGGAAAAATAAATGATTACTCCATCAAAGTACATTGTATACTTTGCTAGATAAGTATACTTTGCAATTTTTATGAAATCTGCTACAGATAAGGAATTTAATAGTAATTGAGTATTGTCACTCCATCATTTCTGAAGCAATTGGGTATTTCAAAATTTTGATTGTGTAAAATAGAATCACACAACTGTTTACACATCAGCAGACCGCACTCATTGAATAGTTTGCTTCTAAATGAAAACACATCTTGGTATTTCATTAGAATCGTCTCCTTGGAGACAATTCTAATGAAATACCAAGATGTGTTTTCATGGAAAAATAAGAAAATATGCTATATTTGTGGTATGTTTATTGTTTTCTGTAACATGATAAAGATATCACAAATTTGTCATTGCTTTTTGATACTCACTACTTCTGATTTGAATTGGGTTTTTGGCAATTTTAATCGGGTATTTACGCAAATACGCAGCTTATCTGGAGCTCTACTATCTGTTCCACGTTTTGCTGCCGACTAAGTTTTTAGATTTAATGTGTTTAATAACCAAAAGTTTGTCGGCAGCAAAAAACGTGGAACAGACAGTAAATTCTAATACAGGCTCCATTTGTATATCACTACATCGTTGAGGTGACGTGAAACCGTATTCAATCAATCAATATTTTGAAGGTAGGAATTTATGTGCCACCACAGGGCTCCAGATAAGGAATTAGTAATTGAGTATTGTCACTCCATCATTTCTGAAGCATTTGGGTATTTCAAAATTGTAATTGTGTAAAATAAAATCGCACTACTGTTTACACATCAACAGTTTACACATTAACAGGTGGGTGGTTGGTCGGGCGAACGCGATTGTGTAAATTAACGGTGGGGTTCCTCCTTATAGGAATCACGATTTGCCTGGTTTTGGCCCTCAGGTACGTTTTTGGCTCTTTTGTTACCTGGGAGTTGAATTGGGTTATTGCCCATTATAAAAGTAGTAAGATGATTACTGATCCTACTGCCTTTGGAAGGGGGACAAGTGATTCCGGTGTGGCGAGGACCTGGCATCAGATCAGGATTATTCTGATTTCAGGGCTGAATATATAAAAAAAATTATTGTAAATATTCAGTTCTGATTTGGGGATTTTCCCCCTCATTTGTACTTGAACATGTACATGTACTTGTACAGGTAATATATGGGATTTAGTACTAAGCCCATTGTCCCGGCCTTAAATGACCTTAGCTGTTGATAGGCCGTTAAAACCCAACAAACAAACACATCAACAGACAGCAATTATTGAATAATTTGCTTAGAATTGCAAACATGTCTTGGCGTTTCATTAGAATTGTCTCCTTGGAACAATTCTAATGAAATATCAAGATGTGTTTTCATGGAAAATGAGAAAAATATGCTATATTTGTGATCTGTTTATGGTTTTCTGCAGCATGATAAAGGTACCACAAATTTTTTATTGCCTTTTGATACTCTCTACTTCTGATTTCAATTGGGTTTTTGGCAATTTTAATTGGGTATTTAAGCAAATACGCAGCTGATCTGGAGCTCTGCCACCAGTTTATAAAACAATTAAACCGTTGCACAGTTAATAGCATTTTCAAAAACTATATAGGCTACAATATTTATTCGTACCATTGGATAGGCTGTGTGTACTTGCGTGTGTCTATCAATGTTTCTAGATCTGCCAGAAATTTGCATTAATGTTTCAACATACCTTATACTGACCCATTCATGAATGAGACACACCATGTGATTTTGTACCTAAGAGCATGTGCGATATCTCGTGAAAAATATTTACAAAATTTACAATATTTTTGTAAATGACGTCAAAAGTTAACAAAATTCTCAGAGCAAATGAAAATTTTATCAACTGTCGACGTCATTTACAGAAAATATACTGTAAATAATATGAAAAATCACACATGGTACAAAATCATGCACATGGTGTGTCTCGTTTGTTTCTGTTGTTTACATCTGTTGTTGTTGTTGTAGGATACGGACGATGGCGACGACACTGACGTCCAATCAAGTATGTATACAGCCCTGTAGCTTATTTCACCAAAATTGCAAAGTATACTTATCTTGCTAAGTACGTTTTAAGGGAGAAATTTTCAATACAGAGTTTCAAAATGGTTGTGATAAAGTAATAAATTCAGTATAATAAAACACAATAAAAAAATAAAATTTCTCCCTCAAAGTATACTTTGCCAGATAAGTATACTTTGCAATTTTGGTGAAATAGGCTACTGATCAGCCCGTGTCTATACAGTCAATTTGTAGATAATCACGTCGCCGTGTTTTGGCCAATGAGAATGACTAAAATACTTATATAATATATATATATAATAATTGCTATTAGTGCCTGATAATTCCAGCACAAAAATATTTACACAATTCCCTAGCATTTGATTGGCCCGTAGCAAGTCTCTGTCCAAAATTTATATCCCAGTAAACTCCCACGCCGAACAACTTTCCGTAACCGTGAGGCGCAGTTAAAATAATTCTTAAGAAAACGGAAAATAAACACATTTTCTTGATGAATGTATTTCAAATGCTGGAATTATAAGAAATGAATGGCCTTTTTGCGGAATTTATCGGGGATATAAAGTTGGAAAAGTCGCGGGAATACTGGACGAGGCCTTAAAAAAATTACAATTTTCGAAAAAAAAAAAAAAAAAAAAAAAATAATCTTTTTTTTTCGAAAATTAAAATTTTTTATCGCTTCGTCCAGTATTCCCGCGACTTTTACACGTTTATACCCCGATAAATTCCACAAAAAGGCCATTCATTCCTATAATAACGTGTGTTGAGAATGTTTTATAAGCAGAGACCCTGATATTGACTGTCATTGTTTGTTTCAGTGTTTGCTGGTTGTGTGGATCCTGCAGCCTGGACCATTGTGTCGTATATATCCCAGTATATGGGCCAGTACGGGTTCATGGCCAACACTGACAGATATATGTATGCTGAGAAATGCAGGTAGGCATTTGTAGTTGGGCCAAAAATGGAGGATCTTACACAAGTGCGTGGGTGGCATATGGGAACATGCGATGGGTAATTTATCGATTGGGGTTCATCCGTACCGGAATCCTGACCGGAGACCCTAACGTATGTCGTTGGCATTCTTGTATGTGACAGTTGAATATACCCCTTATGTGAGTATTACGATTATTCATAGTCCTATTACTTTTAGGGAAGGGGCCAAATTACTTTGGTATGGTACGGACCTGGCACCAGTAGCCCATTTCATCAACATTGCAAAGTATACTTTAGTAGCAAAGTATACTTTGAGGGAGAAATTTTCAATTTTATGATAAATTTATTAATTTTTATTATACTGAATTTATTACATTATCACAGCCAAATTGGCTGTGATAATGTAATAAATTCAGTATAATAATTCTGCATACTTTTAATCATGAAATATATGCATTTGTTAGTTCTATATGAAATAATGCATTTCAGGAAAAATAAATGATTACTCCCTCAAAGTATACTTTGCTAGTAAAGTATACTTTGCAATGTTGATGAAATAGGCTACAGGTCAGGTTCTTCTATTTCAGGGCTGAATATATTTTTTTCCAATGTAAATATTCAGTTCTGATTTTTGGATTTTCCCCTAATGCAGCAGGTTAAATGTGTGATCGTACCCGTTGGCCCAGCCTTAAATGACCTTAGCTGTTGATAGGCCGTTAAGCACCAATAAACAAACAAACTTACACGAGTACAATTGCGAACGGTAACTCTTGAAGTCTACTCTTGTACCGTCCATCGGACGGTACGGGAGTAGATTACAAGAGTTACTGTTCGCAACTAATACAAGTGTTGATTTAATATACCGGAAATACTTGGATGATGATTTTTTTGGTTCGTAATTAACCTGACCAACACTAGAGTCTTAATATTTAATATTTAATATTTGCAAACAGTGTAGACCATGATTGTAAAGACGGCTTGTAACAACAGGTAGAGACAGCTTACAGGTACAGTAGAATAAAATCCCCATTTTCATTATTTCATCTTAAATGTATATGTTGTTACCACTCGAATGTGGTAACCACATATACCTTTATGGAGAAATAAACAAAATAATGAGATAATTAATTATCGTAGCCTTTGACTGAAATGGATTAATCAAAAGTATTTTTTCTGTAACATTTAAATGGATCTTTATACTTATATGATTGGGGGTAGGTGGAAGCTTGCGAAGGGTAATTTACTGATGGATTTCATCTTTACTTGAATCCTGTTATTCCCGGTTTCGCCCTCGATTTTTGGCTTCCTTCTTACTTGACAGTTGAATTAATCCGGTTATACCCATTATAAAAGTAGTAAGATTAATACTTTTAAGGAGTTGGGCTTTGTGACTGGTGTGGTGAGGACCAGGTCAACGGTTATTCTAATTTCAGGGCTGAATATATATATTTCTGTAAATATTCAGTTCTGATTTTGGGATTTATCCCCCATCACAACAGGTAACATATGGGATTCGACCCCATTAACCCCGCCTAAAATGACCTTAGCTGTTGACAGGACATTAAACACCATTAAATCTATCAAATCAAATATACTTACAGATCTCCAGACAGATACGTTTTGTGTCTAAAGAGTATTATACCCCCATATTTCAAATTCAATGCATATTTTACATTTATAAATGTATTATTGATTTTCTTCGTTATTAAATCGGGAACGAATGATAAAAAAAATTCACTTATTTTATAGCTCCAAAAAGCAAACAGCTCAACGAAGTAAATTTTCAACCTTATTACAGTATTTTCACTACTCAATTTGAAAATCAATGCGTATTTTCGCATTGCTGTGAGTATTTTGTACTCGCCCTTCTGATAATCAATGCGTATTTTGCTAAAATAAGTGCATAAAATACGCCAATACGCACCTTATCTGGAGCTCTGACTTGTTTCAGCGATGAAAATTTCGCGGGTCTGGACCAATACATAACCAATGGGTTGACTGAGACCCACACACCAGAAGCCATTGCCAAGTTTGTTGCTGCGCTGCCCACATTGGCGGAGATGAGGGACCATTACTGCCCGCGGCCCGTGATTACGCCACCCAATACCTGCTCCCTACCCGATATAAAACTCTGTCTGCACATGCTGGGTGTGACAGCAGGTCTGGCTGGCCCGGTACAGAATCTGTGTATGTAAGTATCACAACCATACCTGTCATATCTCCTGATATATTTTGACTAAACTTTGTACGACTAAAATGTTCGTAAGTGCAAATTTAAGATAGTCTTGAAATTTCAATTGATGGGTTTACATTTATTGAGCATAGGCTGCATATGCAGCCTATGCTCAATAAATGTAAATCCATTAATTGTTTACAAGAAAGCACGGTTAATGCGAAATTTACAGAATATCATAATTTTGCACTTACGAGCATATTAGTCGTATGAAGTTTAGTGAAACGGGCCCCAGCTTTTTCACCATTTATCCCGTCAACTATGTCGCTACTAGACGTGAAAAGCAGGTACGTGTATTTTTTCTCGTTCACGTCTAGTAGATACGTCATTATGTATGACGTTACGTCATTATGTGAATGACGTAACACGATAATCTTGTCGCTTCAGAAGACAAACTTATGAGGCCACAAATGCATTTTTAGAGACATTTGAACAACTTTGATGTGGTTAACGGGATAAATAGAATATTATTATAGTGTCATGAACGTGAATAAATATCTGACTCGGCTCGAAATCAGGATGTGCTCGGCAAGCCTCGCCCATCCTGATTTCTCAGCCTCGACAGATATTTATTCACGTTCATGACACTATACTAATATTCTCTATTTTCCCTGCTATAAATTTTCATCTCCTGATTTAAAAGTTCATCTCCTGATATTTGACAAACTTAAAAATCATTTCTGAGCGCAAATTTTATGACATTTCTCAGCCAATTTCAATCAATTTAAGTCTAGCTGTTTCATTGTCATTTTCACACACTTAATTGACATAAACACTGGGTTCCAGAACTGTGTGATAGGAGAATGAACTAGCTAGGTTAAATTAACCGCCTCATTGTCTCCTTCATTTAATGCACATATTTCCACTGTATTGCAGATATTAGTAAATTCGGAAACAAATGGGCCAACCGTCGTTGGCCTGACACTTTTTCGGCACAAATGCCGGGTTTGGAAGGTCCTCGAGCCAATTCCTACCCTTAAATATAAGATTAAAAAAAAGGGTTTCACAACACTGGCTTAATGATTAGTGTGTGCATTTAAGCTGGCCATTGTGCCATTTGTTTGCCCATATTGCCAATTGTCCATGATAATCTGGTACATTGTTGATAGGATCTGTTTAACTCTTTGCATGCTGGGAAACTTGTGGGCTATAAATAGTTCAAAACTAGCAGACAAAAATTCATCATATTTTCTTTTATTTCTCCTTGTAAATATCATGAATATGTCTTGGAATTTCATTAGAATTTGAGTCCTGAGGACATATAGTCCTAATCTGTTTGGCGGATATTTTCGTGGCTAGCATGCAAAGAGTTAATATTTGATGAAAAGTACCATTATATTGTGTGGAGGAAAAAACTTGAGTGAAATCTCCTAATTTTAACCCTTAGACCGCTATCTTAATTTTTTTGTCGTTTGCTTTGACAGCACTTTAGAATAATTTTCAACATGCTTTGACAGCACTTCAGAATCATTTCCTTTGGAACTGATTCTGAAGTGCTGTGTCAAAACATGTTTTTATTGAGAAATAAGGCAATATATAAAAGCAACAGCAGACGACAATTGTTGTGAGTAGCGGTACAAGGGTTAAAGCCATGTTTTTCGTAAATCTCCTGCTATGGAGCTTTCCCTTTATATCAGTAGCCGATTTTATCAAAATTGCAAAGTATACTTATCTAGCAAAGTATACTTTGAGGGAGTAATCATTTATTTTTCCCAAAATGCATTATTTCATATAGAACTAACCACTGCATATATTTGATGATTAAAAGAATGCAGAATTATTATACTGAACATGCTGAATGTATTACATTATCACAGCCAAAATGGCTGTGATAATGTAATAAATCATGTTCAGTATAATAAAAATTAATAAATTTATCCTAAAATTGAAAATTTCTCCCTCACAGTATACTTTGCTAGAAAGGTATACTTTGCAATGTTGTTGAAATAGGCTACAGGTTTAAACACAATGGAAATGCTAAGTAAGTGCAACCACTAAACATTCCCCACCCCAACCCTATACCTTACTCGCCGTTATAAATCAAATGTTCATGGCCCGAGGCTACACAGCGATATCAAACCACTTGTGCAATCATGGAGTAAATGTCTGTTAGCTTACACGCTGTTTGGATTGTTCGAATTGTGATGTTGCGATCAAAAATTGGTTTGGCACAGACGTGACGTGAAGGTCAAATTTTGTTTTTGCCAAAGATCAAATTGTTTGTTGTTTCAGAAACTATGCATACCAATGAAAGTTTCTGATTTTGTACAGTTGAGCATAAAATCGACACGCATACATTTATACATGTCCGTAGCCACCTACCCATTTACTGTAAATTACAGAAATATTTGTGTCTGTTCTGACTGTTACAGGGATCGGACCTTAGCATTTGACTGTGTAGCGATCTACTCTGTGGGCTGCGAACCCGACGTTGCCATTCAGATCTGGGGGGAAGTGTCTGCCGCATCACCTGTACTGGGTAACTTGGTGTGTGACGACCCTGCTCCCACATGGTGTGACGCCGATTCACGTATGTATACTATAGGAATGAATGGCCTTTTTGTGGAATTTATCGGGGTATAAACTTGGAAAAGCCACTTTCGCAATTGGCGATAAAAATAAGCAATTGGCGATAAAAAATTATAATTTTCGAAAAAAAAAAAATTTTTTTTTTTTTTTTTTTTTTCGAAAATTGTAATTTTTTATTGCCAATTGGTTTTTTTATACTATTGGTTATTATAGGAATGAATGGCCTTTTTGTGGAATTTATCGGGGTATAAACTTGGAAAAGTCGTGGGAATACTGGACGAAGGCCGGAAGGCCTCGTCCAGTATTCCTGCGACTTTTCCAAGTTTATATCCCCGATAACTTCAACAAAAAGGCCATTCATTCCTTATAATTCCAGCATTTGAAATAAATTCATCAAGAAAATGTGTTTATTTTCCGTTTTCTTAAGAATTATTTTAACTGCGCCTCACGGTTACGGAAAGTAGTTCGGCGTGGGAGTTTACTGGGATATAAATTTTGGACAGAGACTTGCTACGGACCAATCAAATGTTAGGGAATTGTGTAAATATTTTTGTGCTGGAATTATAGCCCTGTAGCTTATTTCACCAAAATTGCAAAGTATACTTATCTTGCTAAGTACGTTTTAAGGGAGAAATTTTCAATTTAAGGAGAAATTTATTAATTTTTATTATACAGAATTTATTACATTATCGCAGCTGTGATAATGTAATAAATTTAGTATGAAAATGCTGCATACTTTTAATCATCAAATATATGCAGTTTCTATATGAAATAATGCATTTCGGGAAAAACAAATGATTACTCCCTCAAACTACACTTTGCTAGACAAGTATACTTTGCAATGTTGGTGAAATAGGCTACAGATTTGTTCCTGGTTCCACAAATGTACGATTGCCTATCTTTACACATCGTTTTCGGTTTTTATGCCCCCGGTCTCGGTAGAGCCGGATGCATATAGTGTTTGGACTGTGTGTCCGTCCGTCCGTCTGTGTGTCCGTCTGGCACATTAAGAAGTTTGCCGGAGTTTCTCAATTCTTTTACTTCTATATCCCTTGAAGGATTACTTTAATATTTCAATACATCATACATGTGGACAAATGCCACACGTCCGCACTGCCTTAATATGACATTGACCTTTGGACCTACATAAATGTGTTTGTGAATACGTATCGCTTTCGTTAATTAACTGTGCCACAGTTTCTCCATTCTGCCACATTTCTTGTTGGTAATAAAATGAATATTTTACCAAATTTCACAAATAAAAAATTGGCTCATTCTTAAATTTTGTTAAAAGTAAGAATAGTGAAAAAAAAAATTGTCTTTACCATGTTTATATAACCACAAACATTCGGCAAGTTTACACGAAACAGACACTAATTTAAAGTAAGCAAGCCCACTGCATAAACGCCAGCAAATCTAACGCCAAAGATGCCAAAGACGTCACTCTAAGGGAAGCTACTTTGACTGTCTATGTTTGATAACCTATTAACCATTTCAACACTACAGCCCTCTATAGCAGTGTTTCCAAACAGTGTAGATCCAGATGAGCCAGCTCGTAACGAAATGGCAAAGTACACTTATTTTGCTAAGTACACTTTAAGGGAGAAATTTTCAATTTCAGGATAAATGAATTAATTTTTATTGTACTGAATTTATTACATTATCACAGCCATATAGATCTAGATGAGCCTGAGCCATCTCATCAGGATCTGCAAATTTGCAGTAATTTACATATCTTTTTGAAAATCACATTTTTGTACAGATTCGATTGGTTGAAAAATTGACATGTCAACTATATTGCACGACTAGGAATTTGCGCAGCGGAACGAGTTGCATATATACACATACAAATCAAATAACCTGTTTATTATATACGTACATCACACACAGTGTATATGCACCTTGAAAAATATACCAAATAAAATACATTTGTGGTGGTTTTGAAGGAACTGGTTTGTGCGGCGAAACTTAGTCCTGGCACTGACCAATGTGAACTCATGAGACGTCAATATGGAAAAATAATGACGATTTGCATTCCATTGTGTTTCAATAGAAAACGAAAGTACGTATATAATAAGACTCGGCCCCGTTTCACTAAACTTCGTATGACTAAAATCTTCGTAAGTGCAAATTTAGTCTGGAAATTTCAATTAATGAATTTACATTTATTGAGCATAGGCTGCATATGCAGCCTATGCTCAATAAATGTAAATCCAATAATTGTTTAATGGAAAAAATGTTAATGTGAAATTTACACACTATCATAATTTTGCACTTACAAACATTTTAGTCGTACAAAGTTTAGTGAAACGGCCCCTTGTTTACTTGATGAGCGGTCATTGCGCAGGTGTGTGTGTCTATTTTACAGCTGTTGTATTGCCATTCTGCGGGCCAGACACATGCACCGTCAATTGGCGTACCTGTCTAAACGACACAGAACAAGATACTTGCAGGTCAGTATATGTGGCTGTAATTTGAGAAATGGTGCTGGATTGCTGGATTTCTGACCAATGTAGGTCGTGATTCAATAACACACTCCTGTATGTAGCCTGACAACATCTGTATTGCTTGTTAACAGCATGACGAGTGGTTCACTGATGGAATGGTGAACAGTGCAGATTCTGATCAGACTGTGCAGATGGATCTTCACTGGTTGCAAAGTCATCAGCCCCATTTCTCCAGTCACAGCCGCATACCGTATATAGAATACCAGGCTAGTGTCTTTTCATGTCAAGGCTTTTAGGCTAGGCTATGAAACTCATAATATTGTGATAAAAAAATTGTAAAAATAAACTGTTTAAGCATGTTTTTGGGGTAGCATGGTGCCATAATATATTGGCTTGGTGCTACCAACATTGGTTGTGGTGCAGCGCATTGCGAAAATAGCCTCTGGGATATAATATTCTGTACGGTATTCTTCTACTTCATTGACTAAATTTCAAACAACATGGGTCACATTTGCACCGTCTGATCAGAGTCTGCCCTGTTCGCCGATTTTCATTTGCAAATAATTCCAGCACAAAAATATTTACATAATTCCCTAACATTTGATTGGTCCATAGCAAGTCTCTGTCCAAAATTTATATCCCAGTAAACTCCCATGCCGAACTACTTTCCGTAACCGTGAGGCGCAGTTGAAATAATTCTTAAGAAAACGGAAAATAAACACATTTTCTTGATGAATTTATTTCAAATGCTGGAATTATAAGGAATGAATGGCCTTTTTGTGGAATTTTTCGGGGATATAAACTTGGAAAAGTCGTGGGAATACAGGACGAGGCCTTAAAAAATTACAATTTTCGAAAATTGTAATTTTTTATCGCTTCGTCCAGTATTCCCGCGACATTTCCAAGTTTATACCCCGATAAATTCCACAAAAAGGCCATTCATTCCTATAATGGAAGTCGGCCTCTGCCTTTCTCACAAACATCATGCGGCCCCTGCGACTGGTTTCAGTAAATGTCTTGTATAAAAAAAGTTTGTATGAAGATTTTTATAAATTTGCTTCTCACATTTACATGTTAACAATCTCCACTGATAGTACTATTTTCAAACCACATGTTCAACTCATTAACCCGAAAGCCAGCTATAGTGGTTTATGCAAGCAGTGCAGGTCCAGATGAGTCGGCTCGTAACGAGCCGACTCATCAGGATCTGCACTGCTTGTCAGTCTTTTTCATATATTTTAGAATAAAAAATACCCCTTTTCATAAATGGACTAATGTGAAAACCATTCTGCGATGGTTGGATTGGCTGCAAAAGTAACATATCAAATTCATTCCAGTTACTTAGGTGTTAAAGGGTTGAATCAGACAAACAATGTGATTTTGTACCTCAGAAGACGTGATATACGTTTGTAAATCTCCTGCCATGGAGGTTTCACTTCATGACGGGTTACTATTATGACTGAATATATATTTTCCTGTAAATATATTTAGAAATCTTCCCTCCATGACAACTGGTGAAATAATGGATTTGGCCTCGTTAACCAGGCCTAAAATGACCTTAGCTGTTCACATGCCATTAATAAATATATATTTGTAATATTTTCCAATAACCTATATATACTAAGGGAAGCAAATTTAGCATATATTATGTCACACACATTTCTATGGGGGAAGCCATTGTCGTGCTGCGCTTAAATGGCGAGTACGACCAAGAAAATAGTGCCCTGTGCCAACTTATCCTATGGCATTTTGGTCTGTCTTGCTTTCTATCTAAAACTATACATATACTATTCTCTATATTTTTCACAGTTTTGGGCTCAGTTTATCAGTTAAATTTTGGAAAATACGAAACGAGACATTTTGTGCATATGAATACAGCAGCTATTATCTTTAGGTCTCACGGGACAGTATGTACGGAGCTAGCTACAAAAATTTGCCTCCGATATGTTATCTACGGCTACAATTTGACCCATTCAAAATTTAATTAGTTAACTGTATATTTTATACCTTTAAACAAATAATCTTTGATGTGGACCTAGTAAATTGCCAAAAATAATAGAACAGGGAAATCATTTTCCCATGGAATCCATCTTTGCTCTAGTTGTTCAACATTCAACATAACGAAATGAAGCTTTCAAATTTACAAGATATACATGTAAATGGTTGATAACCACATGGAGACGGTAAAATAACCAATTTCTGAATGTGTATGTTCTTTATTATAATAATTTATTGATACAGCTTTGACAGTTTTATATCGCTAACATATCAAACTCGCCGATAACTGACTGGAAAAATCACTCTTCCATGCGTTACATTAAAGAGATGGGGTTAAATTGCTACGCTTGCGAAAGGTATGGAGTGGGGTAGCAATTTTGTTTAAAATTTAATAAAATGAGTGACTATTAAAATAATGTTGCAATATCACTGAGTGGTAATAAGAGATAATCTGGTAATATTTATGGCTTTCTGTGTGTTTGCAGTGTAGCTGCGAAGAAGGTCCATTCTCAGTTCAATGTGAACCGTCGTTGGTCACGATGTTTCAATTTGGGTTCCAGTAATTGAAGAGAGAGAGAGAGAGAGAGAGAGAGAGAGAGAGAGAGAGAGAGAGAGAGAGAGAGCACCTGGAGTCGATTTCAATGGGGGTCACACTTCGAGTAGAAGAACGAACTGATTGTCCGAAATATAGGATATCGCTTACGACTTATAGTGGAATCTGTCAAGCATAAAATGTCAGACTGTGTTCCTAATAATTACCATTTCTGTCACTGAGCAAAGTACGAACCAGTAAGGTTGTGGAAGAGTGTCTATGTTGATGGTTGCTGTATACTTGATTTACTACAATAATAATAATAAATCTTTGTCACTTCAGCAACAGCGAAGTCGTGGCCACCTGCATTGAATCCCTAGTAGCTGGCTGTTCCAACTTGCACAAAAACATTGTTGTGAGTAATGTCCTCAAATACGTGGACGAAGTACTGGCTACCGACTTCCCAGTCTGCACTCTGTTAACCGAGAGTCTACTCAACCTCGATTCCGATCCTATTAACAACTGTCGGACTGCGTTTCAAGCCTCCGTCAACAATACAACAGACCTGTTCGCAGCGATGGGGAACTTCGTACAGTGTTACATTGATGTTGAACTTCCAGCGTTCTACAGCGGTATTGTGGATGCTTTGACCTCGAAAATGGAGAATTTCATCAACGACTTTGGTGACTTGGAAGGTAGGCGGATAGTAAGAACATCAGTGACTGTGATCATTACATGTATGCTGCAAATCAATAAAATATTGGCTGACCAATAACATATAAGTATTTATCTTTGACTGAGAAGTCCAGTCAATGAGATTGCCCAATAGAAGATCATATGATTGCGTGGACATATTTGATATTCACCTGAATATCAGTCTCCGACTCCGAGAGTTTTATTTTAAATGTGATATTGACGAGGATGCGAGAGTCACTGATCACGCAACGGAAACATTACACGGTTCAACGACGAGTCAGTTGAACAAAACTACACAACTAGTATCATCCAATCAGCAACAAGCTTTCAAATGTACTTCGCACTTGACAGACAGCAAAAGAACAACAATGGATGCTAGCTGAAGCAAACTTGTGCATAAATGTCAATCGTGTTTCAGCTAAACCATAAGTCATATAATAAAAGAATTATTGTTTTTTGAGTCGGTGTACACAAGATTTACGGACCTGAGAAAATCACTTTTCTATTTTCTTAGGTCCATAAATCTTGTATACACCGACTCGAAAGTCAATAATTGTAGGGGTTCAGTATTTAACCGGGTATTCAATGTTTACAGATCCATGTACCGGTGATGAGATCCCCAACCCTCTGTTCTCACTGTCGATGCTCTCCTTCCTCTCACCGGCCGACCGGGCGACAATGTGTACATGGTGAGTAGAAAATACAATACAATACAGTACACCAGCAAACCTATCTTGTTGCGTTCAACAAGATAGAAAATCTGATACTTATGTACCGATATCGGTGAAAATTGAACAACCCAGCGGTCATAGTATCGTCGTATGTCTTCAATTAAACCATGTTACACAGGGCTGTGTTTAAAACACATTTCTTTTTTTTTATCTTATTTTTTTTTAAAAAATCCTGGAGAAAAATTATATAGTATACCGTAGTATAGTATTTTTAAAAAAAATCCTTAAATGCCTCTTTCGACACCAACAAATCAAATCAAATCCTATTGTACAATGCAGTAATATAAAATACAGTACAATGCAGTAATATAAAATACAGTACAATGCAGTAATATAAAATACAGTACAATGCAGTCTAATGCAATATAATTCAACACAATAAGTAGAATTCAAGTGCAATACAATACAATGCAATACAATAAGTACACTACAATACGTATAGGTTATTTGATTTGTATGTGGATATATGCACACGTTGCGCAGCGTGTGATATTGCGCGATTTTAGGAGCGCAATATCGTTGCGTGACGGAACGAGTGGCATATATCCACATACAAATCAAATAACCTTTTTATTATGCCCCCGCCACCGAATGGTGAGGGGGGTCATATAGTGTTACCGGCGTCCTTACTTCCGTCCGTCCCGAAACGTTAACGCTCGGGTATATGGCTTATAATTCCCTTGCTCGGATCTGCTTCATATTTCACACACCCATTGCTCCAATGGTCCCCTACCGCCCTGTGACAAGTCCACATTTGTCCTGCTCCCGCTAAGCCCAGGGTCAAGATCACAGACTTGGTGCGTTCGAAACCTTAACGCTCGGGTAAAAGGCTTATAATTTCTGTTTCCTTGCTCGGATCTGCTTCACATTTCACACACGCATTGCTCTGATGGCCTATTTTCATGCGTGTGATAAATCCACACTTCTCTGGCCCTGTATGTTTTCAAATGTGCCTCGTTTTCTTTGACTGCCAGCAGGGGCATTTGTGTGCCGACGGCCCCCAGTATCCTGATTAGTATTTATGCCCCCACAAATTTACTACTGCTCTACATCAGACACTGAGATATAATGTTTGACTTTCATATGACCTGGACCTATTTTTTACACTTAACGGACTTGTCCATTTGAGCCACTTTGTGCGTTGGTCCATTCCTCGACCATTGTAACACCTACTGCTCCCAAACTTGCAGACAACATTTGGCTACTGCTCTATATCAGACACTGACATATTATCTTCATATGACCTACTTTTTTCTGCTTAGCTGACTTAGCCCTCCGGACCACTTTGTATGTTTAAATCAGTAGCCGATTTCATCAACATTGCAAAGTATGCTTATCTAGCAAAGTATACTTTGAGGGAGTAGTCATTTATTTTTCCGAAAAAGCATTATTTCATATAGAACTAACGACTGCATTTATTTGATGATCACAAGTATGCAGAATTATTATACTGAATTTATTACATTATCACAGCCAAAATGGCTCTGATAATGTAATAAATTCAGTATAATAAAAAATAATAAAGTTATCCTAAAATTGAAAAGTTCTCCCTCAAAGTATACTTTGCTAGAAAAGTATACTTTGCAATGTTGGTGAAATAGGCTACAGAAACTGACATATAACGTTCGACCTTCATATGACCTACTTTTTTCTGCTTAACTGACTTGGCCATCCGGACCACTTTGCATGTTTATATCAGTTCCTCGGCCATTGTAACACTTCTTGCTGCTAAACTTGCACACAATAATCGGCTACTGCTCTATAATAATGATTTTCTTTACTAATCCCAATTTTTTTAGCCAACACGTATGTGAAATTTGGTTCAGACATACGATGTAATATGATAATTAAAGTAGTTATTACTAACCTTGTTTCATCACTTGCTGCGTATATCTGCAATTCTGTGCCTTTAAACATTTCACCCCTAAGTAACTGGAATGGAATTTGATGTGTTAATTTTGCAACCAATCCAATCGTCACAAAATGATTTTCAGACTAGTCCATTTATGAAAAGGGGGTGTTTTTGTTCTCAAAAATATTGAAATCACTTGCAAAGAGTGCAGATCCTGATGAGACGGCTCGTTACGAGCCGACTCATCTGGATCTGCACTGTTTGCATAAACCGCTTTAGCGGGCTTTCGGGTTCAAAGGGTTAAATACAGTTGTCTGTTGGTACAATGTGAATGCCCATACTATGCGTATCACAAGACATACAGTACAACAACAGGTGCATGGGGTAATGAGATTTTTCTTTCAATGAACATTTTTTATGTCACATGTCCGAGTTTTATTGTCTATATATAGCTGTTTCACGTTTCGCTGCTGAAAAACTTTTGGCAATTAACTCTTTGCATGCTAGCGGTGAAAATAACAGCCCACAATTAGACTTATTTTCCTTAAATTATTCCCCTCTATAAAAATGTCTCGGAATTTCA
The DNA here is from genome assembly GCA_029237695.1 of Conchocele bisecta. Classification (NCBI taxonomy): domain Eukaryota; kingdom Metazoa; phylum Mollusca; class Bivalvia; order Lucinida; family Thyasiridae; genus Conchocele; species Conchocele bisecta. Next base: position 14,141,249 of record CM055272.1, on the reverse strand, counting down.
TTAGAATTGAATCTGAATTCCAATGAAATTCCAAGACATTTTCATGATTATTGATATTTACAGGGAGAAATAAAAGAAAATACAATGAATTGTCGTCTTCTATTTTTGAACTATTTATAGCTCACAAATATCCCAGCATGCAAACACATTAAATCTAATAAATATTTAAATTTAAGTATGTTTTCATCACTAACAAAAATGTCTCCCCATTTTTTTTATTTGATGAAATTCCATCAAATATATTGAGAAAAAAACAGTTTCCTAATTGGGAATTGAACTATCTAGCCAGGAGCCTATTTCATCAACAGTGCAAAGTATACTTATCTAGCAAAGTATACTTTGAGGGAGAAATTTCCAATTGAAGAATAAATTTATCAATTTTTATTATACTGAATTTATTACATTATCACAGCCGTTTTGGCTGTGATAATGTAATACATTCAGTATAATAATTCTGCTTACTTTTAATCATCAAATATAAGCAGTGGTTAGTTCTATATGAAATAATGCATTTTGGGGAAAATAAATGATTACTCCCTCAAAGTATACTTTGCTAGATAAGTATACTTTGCAATGTTGATGAAATTGGCTACTGGTTTCAATGACCCTCATGGTCACTCCCCAGCTCCTTTTGTCCTCATGTTGAATTCCCATAATTTTTTTGAGATAAAATCAATATTTGATGGAATATCATCAAATAAAAAAAACGTTGGGAGGGCCACTTTTTTGTTATTGATGAAAAAGTATTTACTTATTTTTTTTTAGATTTTATGTGTTTCATAGATAAAAGTTTGTCGGTAGGCAAACGTGGAGCAGATAGTAAACACAGAGCTCCAGATAAGCGGCATATTGGCGTATTTTACGCACTTATTTTACCTGAATATGCATTGATTATCAACAGTGGGAGTACAAAATACTCGCAGCAATGTGAAAATAAGCATTGATTTTCAAATTGAGCAGTGGAAATACTGTAATAAAGTTGAAAATTTTCTTAGGTGAGTTGCAAAATTCAAACACTGTTTGTTTTTTGCAGCTCAGCTAAGTAAATTTTCCACTGTGTTACAGTATACATAGTATAAGTAAATAATACACTCAAATAAGTGTATGTTTAAATTTGTTTTGATAATTTGTTGCCTATTTAATAATGAAGTAAATCAATAATCATTTGAAGTAAATAATAATAATTTGTAAAAATAAAATATGCATTTAATTTGAAATCAGGGGGTACAATATACTCTTTAGACACAAAGCTTATCTGGAGCGCTGGGGGCCGTTTCACTAAACTTCTTACGACTAAAATGTTCGTAAGCGCAAATTTAGAATCGTCTGTAAATTTCAATTGATGGATTTACATTTATTGATCATAGGCTGCATATGCAGCCTATGCTCAATAAATGTAAATCCAACAATTGTTTACAAGAAAACATTGTTAATGTGAAATTTACAGACTATCATAATTTTGCACTTACGAACATTTTAGTCGTAGGAAGTTTAGTGAAACGGCCCCCCGAACCATATATTCTGCCTGCAGGGCGGGTGATCTGCTGGGAGACGTGGAACACAGCCAGTATGGGTGTGTCCACAAGGTGGTGGGTTGGCTGGGGGAGACCCTGGGCGTGTGTGCAGACGCGGACACCATGCCACACCAATGTCGACCGGACGCCGCCCTGAAATGCATGGAGGATCTTACCTGTAGCTTCATGGAGAACATGCAGGCTGGCGCCAACTATGTCACATGCTCGTAAGTAGAGAGAGAACCTGGGGCCCGTTTCACTAAACTTCCTATGACTAAAATGTTCGTAAGTGCAAAATTATGATAGTCTGTAAATTGCACATTAATAATGTTTTCTTGTAAACAATTGATGGATTTACATTTATTGAGCATAGGCCGTATATGCAGCCTATGCTCAATAAATGTAAATCCATCAATTTAAATTTACAGACGATCCTAAATTTGCACTTACGAACATTTTAGTCGTAGGAAGTTTAGTGAAACGGGCCCCTGGTATTGATATCACGTTTATTAGGCAAGGCGACGACATATGTAGGAATTGCGAGAATTTCTATTATTTTTGAGCTGAGCATATCACCTGCTCAGAAGTACATAGAGAAAACCGGGTATTGATGCCACGTTTATTAGGCAAGGCTAGGAAATGCGTAGGAATTGCGAGGCTTGCCGAGGAATTCCTACTGTTTCCAAGCCGAGTAAAAAAGTTCCTACATTCAGCCAGTAAACCACAGGTGACGGAAAAATCACAATATCGAGTAAATAGATATGTATCTACTGACTGTTTCACGAAAGCTGCCCAAATTTTATGGCCATGTAAACAAATCAAAAACAATATTTTTTTGGATAATATTAAATTAAAGGAAAATTTAAGAATGAGCCTCCTTTTTATTTCGTGAAATTTTGTCAAATATTGGTTTTATTACGAAAAATTGATTTCTCTATGGGAATTTAACATGGGGGAAAAAGAGGTAGAGGAGGGGTCAAAAAACGAAAAAAATTGTAAATTGACTCCGAAACCTAGCTAGATAGCTTGGAAATGATCTAACTAAGAAAACAAAAGTTAAATTTTAAAAATCGGTCCAGTATTTCTGAAATTCTAAAAAATTTCCCCATGTTAAATCCCTATAGACATCTTCACTCTGCGAAGATGTCTATGGGGATTTAACATGGGGAAATTGTTTTTTCGCAATAAAATCAATATTTGACCAAATTTCACGAAATAAAAAGAAGGCTCATTCTTGAATTTTCCTTTAATTTAATACTATCGAAAAAAATATTGTTTTTGAATTGTTTATATGGCCGCAAAAAATTTGGGCAGCTTTTGTGAAACAGACTATAGTATGTTTTCACAATGAGAGATTAAAAAGATCTATCACACCTGTGAGTTTGACTTTTACTATTTCATACGCTGATGAATTCTCCGAAAATGTCATTTATTTCTGTAATAACCATCTCTCTGTTTTACACGAGCAGAGAAGCTTTGAGCCTGCCCCACTGCGTTGGATCGAAGATCAGCGGATGTCCCAGCCACATTACCCACATGGTGGAGACGACGTATTTTCAGGTAACAAGCTTTGTATTGACTGATAACATAATATCGTATCAGGTAACGAGCTTTGTATTGGCTGAATACGTACTGACTGATAACATAATGTGTATCAGGTAACAAGCTTTGTATTGGCTGAATACGTACTGACTGATAACACAATGTTGGATCAAGTACAACAAGCTTTGTATGGCTGATACCTACTGCTGATTACATAATGTTGTATCAAGTCAAAAGCTTTGTAATTGGAAGGATTACCTACTGGACTAGATAACATAATGTGTATCCATGTAACAAGCTTTGTATTGGTCTGAATACCTACTGACTGATAAATCATAATGTTGTATCAAAGTCAACAGCTTTGTATTGGCTCGAATACCTAATGACTGATTACTAATGTTGTATCAAGTAACAAGCTTTGATAGGCTCTGACTACCTACTGACTGATAACATATAATGTTCGTAGTATCAAGTAAAAGCTCTTGTATTGGCTGAATACCTACTGACTGATAAATAATGTTGTATCATGTAACAAGCTTTGTATTGGTGTATACCTACTGATGATAAATAATGTTGTATCACGTAACATGCTTTGTATTGGCTGAATACGTACTGACTGATACCATAATGTGTATAGGTAACAAGCTTTGTATTGGCTGAATTACCTACTGATGATAAATAATGTGTATCAAAGTAACAAGCTTTGTATTGGCTGAATACCTACTGACTGATAACATAATGTGTATCAGGTAACAAGCTTTGTATTGGCTGAATACCTACTGACTGATAACATAATGTGTATCAAGTAACAAGCTTTGTATTGGCTGAATACCTACTGACTGATAACATAATGTGTATCAGGTAACAAGCTTTGTATTGGCTGAATACCTACTGACTGATAACATAATGTGTATCAGGTAACAAGCTTTGTATTGGCTGAATACCTACTGACTGATAACACAATGTGTATCAGGTAACAAGCTTTGTATTGGCTGAATACCTACTGATCTGATAAAATAAGGGGTTATCAGGTAACATGCTTTTGTATTGGCTGAATACCTACTGACTGATAACATAATGTGTATCAGGTAACAAGCTTTGTATTGGCTGAATACCTACTGACTGATAACATAATGTGTATCAGGTAACATCAGGTAACAAGCTTTGTATTGGCCGATACCTACTGGACTGTATTACATAATGTGTATCAGGTAACATGACTGTGATTGGATGATACCTACTTTATTGACTGATAACCATAATGTGTATAAGGTAGTCAAGCTTTGTATTGACTGAATAAACTACTGACTGATATCTTAATGTGTATCAGGTAACAAGCTTTGTATTGAACTGTATTCCTATGACTGATATCATTAATGTGTAATAGGTAAACAAGCTTTGTATTGGCTGATTACTTACTGACTGATAACACATTGTGTATATCAAGTATACATGCTTTGTTTTGACCCGAATACGTACTGACTCGATAACATAATGTGTATCAAAGTATCAAGCTTTGTATTTGGCCGAATACGTACTGATTGATAACTAATGTGTTTCAGGTAAACATGCTTTGTATTGGCTGAATACATACTGACTGATAACACAATGTGATGAATCAGTCACAAGCTTTGTATTGGCCGAATAACTACTGACTGAATAACAATTTAATTGTGTATCAGTAACAACTGTTTATTTGGCAAGAATACTACTGACAATGATAACATAATGGGTAATCAGGTAACAAGCTTTGTATTGGCCGAAAACCGTACTGATTGGAATTTAACAAATTGTGTAAATCAGGTAACCAAAGCTTTGTATTGGCTGAATACCTAACTTGACTGAATAACACAAAGGTGTTATCAAGTAACAAGCATTGTAAAAATTGGCTGAATAAACCTAACTGATTGGAATAACCACAATGTTGAATCAAGGTAACAAAGCTTTTGTATTGGAACTTGAATACCTAACGGAACTTTGATAAACCCACAATGTTTAAAATTCCAAGGTAACAATCTTGTATTGGCCTGAAAACGTAAACTGGGACTGATTAACATAATGAGTATCAGGTAACAAGCTTTGTATTGGCTGAATACGTACTGACTTGATAAACAACAATTTATCAAGGTAACAAGCTTTTGTATTGGAACCTGAATACGTACTGAACTTTGATTAACTTAATGTTGTAATCAGGTAACAAAGCTTTGAATTGGCTTGAATTAACGTTACTGACTGATTAACAAATATGGTTGGTAATCAGGAGTTTTAACAAGCTTTGTATTGGCTGAATACGACTGACTGATAACACAATGTGTCATGTAACAAGCTTTGTATTGACCAGAAATACGTACTGACTGATTAACATAAGTGTGGTATCAGGTAACAAGCTTTGTATTGGCTGAATACCTACTGACTGATAACATAATGTGATCAGTAAACAAGCTTTGCTATTAGGCAAGAATACGTACTGACTGATAACATAATGTGTATCAAGTAACAAGCTTTGTATTGACCCGAATACGTACTGACTGATAACCATAATGTGTATCAGGTAACAAGCTTTGTATTGGCTGAATACCTACTCGACTGATAACACAATGTATCAGTAACAAGCTTTTGTATTGACCTGATAACGAATACGTAATTTTTGACTGAAAATAACATAAGTGTTATCAGTAACAAGCCCTTTGTATGACTAATACCTAACTGACTGATAACATAATGTGTATCGGTAACAAGCTTTGTATTGGCTGATACCTTACGGACTGATAACACAAGGTGTATCAAGTAACACGCTTTGTATGGACTGAAAATAACGTAACTGACTGATAACTTACAATCGTATCAAGAAACAAGCTTTGTATTGCTTGATACGTTCTGACCTGATAACATAATGTGTACTAAGTACAAGCTTTGTATTGGTGCAATACGTACTGATGATAAACATAATGTGTATCAATAACAAGCTTTGTATTGGCTGAATACGTACTGACTGATGATCAACATACAATGTGTGTATCAGGTAACAAGCTTTGTATTGGCTGAATACGTACTGACTGATAACATAATGTGTATCAGGTAACAAGCTTTGTATTGGCTGAATACCTACCGACTGATAACATTAATGTTGTATCAGGTAACAAAAGCTTTGGTAATGGTGAATACGTATGACTGATAACATAATGTGTATCAGGTAACAAGCTTTGTATTGGCTGAATACCTACCGACTGATAACACAATGTCGTATCAGGCATTGACCTGATACAAATATCCGGGTTACAACAAATTGAAAACTGATGTTTAATTAGTCGAACGTCGTTACATGATGATACCGAATGAATACTCAATGAAAATATTTATATTTGACCATCGGCTAGCATAAAATGTGGCTGTGACTGGTGAAATAGGGATTATGGCTTTTGCAACCAGTGTAGATCCAGATCAGCCTGTGCATCTGCACAGTCTGATCAGGATCTGCACTGTTCGCTATTCCATCAATTAAACATCAGTCATGCTTCCAACAAGCAATCTCGGTCATTATCAGGCTACATGAGTGTGCTATTAGTTCAGGAGCTACACTGGTCGCAAAAACCATAAGCCCCATTTCTCCAGTCACAGCCACAAATGCTACCTGATTAATAGAATACGAGCCTACTGTCTGTTCCACGTTTTTCTGCAGACAAACTTTTGGCTATTAAACACATTAAATCTAAAAAAACATTTAAATGTAACCACGAACGTTGGCATTATAACTTGTATATGATGTAACTAAGAAAACAAAAGTTATATTTTGAAAATCATTACACAAAATTCAAAATTATTTAAAAAAATCTATTAAAATCTGTTAAAATTCCCATAGAAAAACGGTATTTTCCCCATAAATCAATATTTGATTGAATTTTAGTTCATCATGCTTGGCTCGGAAATGGTAGGAATTCCTGCACGTTTCCTAGCCTTGCCTGATAAACTGGGGCCCATTTCACTAAACTTTGTATGACTAAAATGTTCGTAAGTGCAAATTTAGGATCATCTGGAAATTTCAATTTGTGGATTTATATTTATTGAGCATAGGCTGCATATGCAGCCTATGCTCAATAAATGTAAATCCAATAGTTGTTTACAAGAAAACATTGTTGTACAATATTTACAGACTATCATAATTTTGCACTTACGAACATTTTAGTCGTACGAAGTTTAGTGAAACGGGCCCCTGGATATCAAATAACCGTATACTGGTATTCTCTGGCTACCAGGTCCAGACCGCCATCCAGCACATGTGCCTGCCTCCACCCGAGCTCGAAAAGTCGCTGGTGTGTGCAATGCCTGGTGACCAAGCTCCGTGTGCGGTGGAAAATGCCGCATACTGTATGTTGCCCATGTACAGCGATTTGCGTTGTGACAGCCCGGACTGGTCACAAATCTGTCCGTAAGTATTCACGCCTCAGATTCGGTGTATGCGACTGGTAATTTAGCGATGTGATTCATTCTTAGACCATAATCTTGCAAATATTTGTCATGTTTTTTATTTAAATGGTTTGAAATATTGTGCTTGCAATTAATCAAGCAGCTACATTGGCTGAGCCTCAACTGTGATACCGCTCGCTAATCTTGACATTATTTGTCACCTTTTCTATTTCAAAATTTTAAAAAAGATTGTGCTTGCAATTGAACAGCTTCATTGGCTGATCCTTAGCTGTGCTACAGCTCGGGCTCGGCCAATGCAAGTGCTTGATTGCGAGTTGTGTTTGTCAATAGATGTTCAGAAACGTTGGCATTTGTGCAAGATTTATATAGGCAGTTTTGTAAAGACTCGTGGGACCTTGTTGTAGCTGAAATTTACTCTTATGTTGTTGGGCAATAAGTTTTTTAGCTAGTGCTCTCCGAGCCCACCCATGCGGTCCCTGTGCTCAAGGTCAAGGTCAAATGATTTAGAAATCGGAGTTAAAATGTTTTTCTTTTGTGTTTAAGTTTTTGAGTGGTATATCTGTCAATATTACTAATTTCTTGTTATTTTTTATTGTGAATTTGACTATGCTGTTCAACAAACAATAATTCCAGCACAAAAATATTTACACAATTTCCTAACATTTGATTGGTCTGTAGCAAGTCTCTGTCCAAAATTTATATCGCAGTAAATTCCCATGCCGAACTACTTTCCGTAACCGTCAGGCGCAGTTAAAAAATTCTTATGAAAACGGAAAATAAACACATTTTCTTGATGAATTTATTTCAAATGCTGAAATTATAAGGAATGAATGGCCTTTTTGTGGACTTTATCGGGGATATAAACTTGGAAAAGTCGCGGGAATACTGGACGAGGCCTTCCGGCCTTCCGGCCTTCGTCCAGTATTCCCGCGACTTTTCCAAGTTTTTACCCCGATAAATTCCATAAAAAGGCCATTCATTCCTATATAAAACTCTAATCAAACAGTCAATCTATCAATACCCATATATTTCTATACTGGCACATGTATATTCCCAGTTACATTATGAACTTGCCGTTGAATGGACATACAACTCCTGCCAATCGATCAATCGTCCAATCAATAAAAATGAACTAGCTGTTGAATGGACATACAACTCCACCCAATCAATCAACCACCCAATCCCTCAATGAACTTGCTGTTGAATAGACATAAAACTCCAACCAATTAACCAATCGCCCAATCAATCAGTTCCTCAATGAACTTGCTGTTGAATAGACATACAACTCCACCCAATTAACCAATCGCCCAATCAACCAATCCCTCAATGAACTTGCTGTTGAATGGACATAAAACTCCACCCAATCAATCAACCACCCAATCCCTCAATGAACTTGCTGTTGAATGGACATAAAACTCCACCCAATTAACCAATTGCCCAATCAATCAATCCCTCAACGAACTAGCTGTTGAATGAACATAAAACTCCAATCAATCGATCAGTCACCCAATCAATCAAATCTATCCCTCAATAGCATTCGTATTGAATGGGCATAAAACACAAATCAACCAATCAATCAATTATATTGGATATAAAGCTTGAGTCGATCAATCAGTAAGTGATGTAGAATAGGCTTACAACTCAAACCAGTCAATCAATCTTTTGAACTCCAACCCAATGAGTCAATCAGTCAATCAATAAATAAATCAGCCAGTCAATCCGTTAATCAATCCAGAGGCTCCAGATAAGGAATTAGTAATTGAGTATTTTCACTCATCAATTCTGAAGCAATTGCATGGGTATTTAAAAATGTTAATTGGATAAAATAAAATCACACTACTGTTTACACATCAACAGACAGCAATTATTGAATAGTTTTCTTCGAAATGAAAACATGTCTTGGCATTTCATTAGAATTGTCTCCTTGGAGACAATTCTAATGAAATACCAAGATGTGTTTTCATGGAACATAAGAAAAAATATGCTATATTTGTGGTCTGTTTATTGTTTTCTGTAGCATGATGAAGGTACAACAAAATTGTTATTGATTTTTATACCCCCGCAGTTGTGGGGGGGTATACTGGAGTCGGGTTGTCCGTCCGTGCGTCCGTGCGTCCGTGCGTCCGTGCGTCCGTGCGTCCGTGCGTCCGTGCATCCGTCCATCACTAAACTTAACATCAGAGAAATATTGTTATAACTTCTATTTTCTTCATCTAAAATGCTTAATAGTTCACACATGCATTTCTGTAAGGCTCTACTACCATGCTGTGCCAAATCCACGACCGCCCAACCCCCGCTGATCCTAAGGTCAAGGTCAAATACTTAGTCTCTTTACAAAACTTAACATCAGAGATATATTCTATTTCCTTCATCTAAAATGCTTAATATTTCACATATGCATTCCTGTAAGGCTCAACTACCATGCTGTGCTGAATCCACGATGTCCAACCCCCGCTGATCCTAAGGTCAAGGTCAAATACTTAGTCTCTTTACAAAACTTAACATCAGAGAAATATTGTTACAACTTCTATTTCCTTTATCTAAAATGCTTAATATTTCACACATGCATTCCTGTAAGGCTATACTACCATGCTGTGCCAAATCGATGACCGTCCAATCCCTGCTGATCCCAAGGTCAAGGTCAAATGCTTAGTCTCTTTACAAAACTTAACATCAGAGAAATATGTTATAACTTCATCTAAAATGCTTAATATTTCACTCGTGCATTCATGTAAGGTAAAATACTTAGTCTCTTTACAAAACTTAACATCAATCTAGTTGATACTCACTACTTCTGATTTCAGTTGGGTTTTTGGCAATTACAATTGGGTATTTAAGCAAATACGCAGCTTATCTGCGGCTTACGCAGCTTATACGCAGCTTAGCTTAACATCAGAGAAATATGTTATAACTTCATCTAAAATGCTTAATATTTCACTCGTGCATTCATGTAAGGTAAAATACTTAGTCTCTTTACAAAACTTAACATCAATCTAGTTGATACTCACTACTTCTGATTTCAGTTGGGTTTTTGGCAATTACAATTGGGTATTTAAGCAAATACGCAGCTTATCTGGAGCTCTGTAGCCTATTTCATCAACATTGCAAAGTATACTTTACTAACAAAGTATACTTTGAGGGAGTATCATTTATTTTTCCTGAAATGCATTATTTCATATAGAACTAACAAATGCATATATTTCATGATTAAAAGTATGCAGAATTATTATACTGAATTTATTACATTATCACAGCCAAATTGGCTGTGATAATGTAATAAATTCAGTATAATAAAAATTAATAAATTTATCATAACATTGAAAATTTCTCCCTCAAAGTATACTTTGCTACAAAAGTATACTTTGCAATGTTGATGAAATAGGCTCCTGGTCAAGCTATTGACGAGACATAAACTATCACCCAATGAATCGCCCAATCAATCTATCCATCCATCAATGACTGCTGTTGAATGGTCATACAACTTAATCAATCCCCCCACTGAATCACCATACTATCAATGAATCAACCACTTAACCCATTTAACTTTTAGTTTAAAGTTACAATAATTTTTGTAGAAAAAATTTCACTATTTTATGTAGGTATATGTTTGAACAGTCTCGTCAAGAGTTCAAACGAGTGTAACAACATAATAAATATGTCTTTGTACGTCCAAATGTTGAATATCTCCTTATCCGTTCTTCAGATCACTACCAAACTTCCACTACAATAGCGTATACACATTGATGGCTACCCAGTCAGTGTCATTCGGGTGACCTTGACATTCGTGGGTGACACACTGTCCGACGATCAGTAATGGTCTGTCTAGATGATAAATAATTTGATACAACAAATCGTCTGAAAAAAATTGTTTGAAAAAATTATTTTATATATTTCTCAATAAAGTATATGTTGTAGCACTCATTTGAACCGTCTCATCACAACATATACTTTCGAGATGAAATAAATATTTCGTACTACATGTACTATAATTGTATCCCATCTCTAAGGTTATAAAAAAACATGATTGTTCTGAAACGTATATTTTTTGGAAAGTGACACAGGAGGGAGGGACGCATTTTGCATATCAATTTAACATGTGGTTCATACAATAATACTATATGTTTAATAAAGTTACTGTAATATGTCTGTTTAGACATGAAAAGTCATCAGATTTTCAGCAAGACATGATTGAATTTAACATAGTTTTGCTTAGTAGTGATCATGCAGCGAATTTATATGTTTTTACAGGGAAACCTCTCTAAACCGGACACGGACACCCTGGGAGGTTCCCAGGGTGTCCGGCTTAGAGAGGTTTCACTGTAAATCAGCCATTTGAACATTGTCAGCCATAGTTGCGATCGCGAACAGATATTGTTACATGGTTTCTGTTGTTTGCAAACATACAGTGCGTGCTGTTTGCATATGGCTTTAGGCAATGCTCATTCCGGGGCCGCGCATAGACTAAGTGTCTTCATGACGTCACTACGCGGAAGTGCCTTCATGACGTCACTACTTCATGACGTTCATGACGTTCATGACGCGGCCCCGGAATATGAATACCGAAAATTATCTACCTGAATGGGACGATTTATAAAAGTACTGAAAATACTGAATATAATGCTCAAATGCGGCCTTGGGTTCAAACAGTTCCCTCGGGCCACAGCAAACGTTTGCACACGGCTGGACATGATCAAACCTTATATTGTCACCGGAGATAAATGGCCGAGAAACTCATCAACAATAAGATCACGTGTGTTTTCTTGATGTCCGGTTTAGAAAGGTTCCAATGTATTTGTCCATGATGATAAAAAGCTAGGGATTTTTCTGACGCGGCGGTAACTGAGAACCAAAGTTTATTTTATGACCTAATGGATCAATCTCTAATGGTGTGTGTTAGAACTCCAGTTAAGGTGCGTAATTTGATCAACTTTGGAGGGAATTTTGTTGTTTCTTCACCAAAAATGGCAAGTTGGGAGTGCTTTAGAATCGTCTCATTGAGACGATTCTAAAGAACTCCCAACTTGCCATTTTTGGTGAAAAACTAAGAAAAATACATCGAATATTTGGGCAAATTACGCATCTTGACTGGAGCTCTGGTGTGTTGCAGCCTAGTTCCGTTGATGTTGACGTGTATCCAGCGGCACACGGCCGGCTGTCCGGACTGCGATCGGGGCACTGTGGCCAGTCTGAGGACCAAGCTGCTGGGCAGCCTCGCTGACCACTGCCCTGAGGTCGACTGCGACATCTGCGGGGCCCAGCAATGCCTTGAGGGCCTGGATATGATGTCAGAAACTTACTGCTGGTCAGTACAAGGCCCTTGGGCGAAAATATTGTATTTGCATTGCGGGTATATATAGCTATACAAGTGTTATGGCTATGCAATAGCGTGTGCGTTTGTGGTCCACTTTCAAACCTAGATAAGTATGCTTTGCAATGTTGGTGAAATAGGCTACCAAAGTGCACGTGGTCCAAACACGGTCGAAGCATAGTCCATACGTGTTTATCCTGTATTTCGTATTAATCAACCAAATCCACGTTTTCACATTTGCAAACAGATTTTTCCATTTTTTCCAACAATCTGTTTTGCATTTTCTGATATTCTTATCCAATGAAAATGCCCTTTTTTTTTTCGATGACATCAAATTTTGCATTCGGAATCTCAATACATAATTGCATGTAGCCAGTGAAATGCCAGTTTTCACGTTTCATTTGGTAATAACACATGACTTTGTGAGCCAATGAACTTTGGGGTACATAGTTTTCGAAATAGGATTGAGTCTGCAGTACATGGTAGCTTTCTAATACACTCTATAAATATCACGCAATCTGATTGGCTGATGGTCATACATTATCATTATTTCAATATGTATTCCTACACCAGTAGTAAAGGAGTGCATTAGAAATAGGTTAACCGCATTGTAATTTTGAAATTTGCGGCGTATATCAGAAAATAATAGGTCGGAAAATCTGTTTAATGGTGACGCTAGCGCGTCACCATTAAACAGATTTTCCGACCAATCATTTTCTGATATACGCCACAAATTTCAGAATTACAATACAGTTAATCCTATATTACAATACAGTTAACCCTATATTACAATACAGTTAACCCTATATTACAATACAGTTAACCCTATATTACAATACAGTTAACCCTATATTACAATACAGTTAACCCTATAATGTCGATGCCTGATGCATGTGTATTCACTTACCTGGTAATAGCCGTTATCAGTAGCCTATTTCATCAACCTATCAACACTTGATCAATCAGGACCAGTAGCCTATTTCATCAACATTGCAAAGTATACTTTAGTAGCAAAGTATACTTTGAGGGAGAAATTTTCAATTTTTTGAAAAATTTATTAATTTTTATTATACTGAATTTATTACATTATCACAGCCATTTAATGCATATTTTTAATCATGACATATATGCATTTGTTAGTTCTATATGAAATAATGCATTTCAGGAAAAATAAATGATTTCTCCCTCAAAGTATACTTTGCTAGTAAAGTATACTTTGCAATGTTGATGAAATAGGCTACTGGTAACTTGCTTTCTATTGGACCAATATGTACTGACTGATAATGCAATGTCATATCAAGACATGATATATCCAGGTTACAACAAATTGAAAACTAACGTTTCATTGGTTGAACGGCGTAACATGACGTTACCGAATAACGTCAGTGAAATGACACAACGTAGCCAAGTCTGTGGTCTTTTCAACGAAAATTACTTTTATATTTGCTCATCGGTTAGCATAAAATGATACCTGATAAATAGAATACCTGTCTAGAATCTGTTGATATCAAGGCTCAGCTCTGAAATGGTAGGAATTCTAGCCTTGCCTGATGAACTTGATATAAAAAAAACACTACTGTCTGTTCCACGTTTTTCTGTCGACAAACATTTGGCTATTAAACATATTAAATCTAAAAAATATTTGAATGTAAGTAATTTTTCACCAATAACAAAAAAGTTAACCCTCGATCCCCAAAATTTTTGGTTTGATGAAATTCCATCAAATATTGATTTTAAAGCGAAAAAACAATTTTCCTATGGTGAATTTAACATGGGGGGAAAAGATGTGGAAGCGCTGGGGGACGAGTCAAAATCGGTCCACAAATAATCTATTTTTAGCCCCCATGGTAAATTCCCATAGGAAAATAGTTTTTTCACAATAATATCAATATTTGACGGAATTTCATCAAATAAAAAAATTGGGGAGGGTGACATTTTTGTTATTGATGAAAAAGTACTTACATGTATATTTAAAAAAAAATAAGATTTAATGTGTTTAATGGCCAAAAGATCATCTGCAGCAAAACGTGGAACAGACAGTAGACAGTATTCTCTATTTGTGGCTGTGACTGGAGAAATGGGAGTTTTGCGACCAATGCAGATCCTGATCAGCCTGTGCATTCGCATAGTCTGATCAGGAACTGCACTGTTCGCCATTCCGTCAATGAAACACCCGTCTTGCTTCTAACAAGCAATACAGATCATTATCAGCCTACAGGAGTGCTATTTGATCAGGAGCTAAACTGGTCACAAATCCCATCGGCCCCATATCTCCAGTCAAAGCCACATTCACGTCACATACAGGGACGTTAAGCGTGCTGAGAACTGTGTGCGAGAGAAGACAGAACATTGCCCGAAGGAGCTTGTGTCGGACATCTGGGCCAAGATGAACCAAACCTCCCATGAGGCGGACATGTTTTGTATGGAACAGCTGCACATCTGCTTGAACTCGTACATCGACATCTGTGAGTGTTTATATAGCGGATCCCACATGAGTGATGATATAATATGATCTTTATTATAGGAATGAATGGCCTTTTTGTGCAATTTATAGGGGTATAAACTTGGAAAAGTCGCGGGAATACTGGACGAAGGCCGGAAGGCCTCATAGTATTCCCGCGACTTTTCCAAGTTTATAATATCGATAAATTCCACAAAAAGGCCATTCATTCCTTATAATTCCAGCATTTGAAATAAATTCATTAAGAAAATGTGTTTATTTTCCGTTTTCTTAAGAATTATTTTAACTGCGCCTGACGGTTACGGAAAGTAGTTCGGCGTGGAGTTTACTGGGATATAAATTTTGGACGGAGACTTGCAACGGACCAATCAAATGTTAGGGAATTGTGTAAATATTTTTGTGCTGGAATTATACAGTAATAATCCTCAATATTCGGACACCATTTGTTTTGGGGGAACCCTTTAAAATAAGGGGTTTCCCAAAACAAATTGTATCCAAATATATTGTTATTGCGATAAACGTTTCCCAAAACAAATTGTATCCAAATATATTGTTATTGCGATAAACTTTCCCAAAAACCAAATTGTATCCCAAAATATATTGTTTATTGCGATAAACGTTTCCCAAAACAAATTGTATCCAAATATATTGTTGTTGCGATAAACGTTTCCCAAAACAAATTGTATCCAAATATATTGTTGTTGCGATAAACGTTTCCCAATAAAAATTGTATCCAACTATATTGTTATTGCGATAAACGTTTCCCAATGCAAATTGTATCCAAATATATTGTTATTGCGATAAACGTTTCCCAATAAAAATTGTATCCAACTATATTGTTATTGCGATAAACGTTTCCCAATGCAAATTGTATCCAACTATATTGTTGTTGCGATAAACGGTTCCAAATGCAAATTGTATCCAAATATATTGTTATTGCGATAAACGGTTCCCAATGCAAATTGTATCCAAATATATTGTTATTGCGATAAACGGTTCCAAATGCAAATTGTATCCAAATATGTTATTGCGATAAACGGTTCCCAATGCAAATTGTATCCAAATATATTGTTATTGCGATAAACGGTTCCCAATGCAAATTGTATCCAAATATATTGTTATTGCGATAAACGTTTCCCAATACAAATAGTATCCAAATATATTGTTATTGCGATAATAGAACATTCTCAGTTAATAATATTTAGGGTTACTATGGTAAAACTACTGTCTGTTTCACGAAAGCTGCCCAAATTTTATGGCTATATAAGCAATTCAAAAACAATTTTGTTTTCGATAATATTAAATTAAAGGAAAATTTAAGAATGAGCCTTCTTTTTATTTCGTGAAATTGTGTCAAAATATTTATTTTTTATTGCGAAAAAACAATTTTGCCATGTTAAATCCCCATACTGTCTGTTTCGTGGAATGCTGTCCAGATTTATTGTTATAAAAACACGCCCAACTGAATTTTTTTTTTATAAAACTATCCAAAACAGTTTTTTTAGAAATGAGCCTCCTTTTTATTTCACGAAAATCCGTCAAATAATTACGTTATTTCAATAAAACTGCCATGGATGGCATTTGCCATACAAATTTACGTCTGGTTGTCAAAAAATGACAACCTGGCTGATTTTCGTAGACATCTTCACTGTGTGGGGATTTAACATGGTGAAATTTAAAATTTCAGAAATACTGGACCGATTTTCAAAAGTTAACTACCGGTATTGCTTTCTAAGTTAGATCATTTCCAAGCTATCTTGCCAGGTCGCGGAGTCAATTTCCATTTTTTTTTTCTGACTTCTCCGACAGCACCTCCACCTCCTTTTCCCCCATGTTAAATTCCCATAGACACATCAATTTTGTGTGGTGGGTGGCAGGTGGGAGAATGCGATAGGTAATTTAACGATCGGGGTTCATGCTTACCGGAATTCCGACTGGAGACCTGGTTTTTCCCTCAGATACGTCTTTGGCATTTTGTATGTGACAGTTATATCAGTAGCCGATTTCATCAACATTGCAAAGTATACTTTAGTAGCAAAGTATACTTTGAGGGAGTAATCATTTATTTTTCCTGAAATGCATTATTTCATATATGAAAGTAACAAATGCATATATTTTCATGATTAAAAGTATGCAGAATTATTATACTGAATTTATTACATTATCACAGCCATTAAATGGCTGTGATAATGTAATAAAGTCAGTAATAATAAAAATTAATAAATTTTATGATAAATTTATTAATTTTTATTATACTGAATTTATTACATTATCACAGCCAATTTGGCTGTGATAATGTAATAAATTCAGTATAATAATTCTGCATACTTTTAATCATGAAATATATGCATTTGTTAGTTCTACATGAAATAATGCATTTCAGGAAAAATAAATAATTACTCCCTCAAAGTATACTTTGCTAGTAAAGTATACTTTGCAATGTTGATGAAATAGGCTACTGGTTTTTCCCTCAGATACGTCTTTGGCATTTTGTATGTGACAGTTATATCTGGTTATACCCCTTATGTGAGTATTACAATTATTCGTAACCCTATTTTAGGTGAAGGGGTCAAGTGATTTTGGTGTGGTATGGACCTGGCATCAGGTCAGGTTATTCTAATTTCAGGGATATACTTTTTCTCGATGTAAATATTCCGTTCTGATTTTGGGATTTTCCGAGATCGAACCCGTTTGCCCAGCCTTACATGACCTTAGCTGTTGATAGGCCGTTAGACACCAATAAACAAACAGAAAAATGATTTTCGTAATAAAATAAATATTTGACCAAATTTCACGAAATAAAAAGAAGGCTCATTGATAAAATTTAATATTATCGACAAAAATACTTTTTTTGCATTGTTTATATGGCTGTAAAATTTGGGCAGGTTTCGTGAAACAGATAGTAGTTTATGGAGTTCATAAGACACATATGACATGATTGTCTAATGCATTGACACACTGATTGATGATTTCACAAATTTCCTCCTGCGATTATGGTGCATATGGTGATAAATTGGCCCACATTTTTAGATATCTACGACTACCTGAAATAATCTCAAATATTCTTGCACCATTGTGTGAATTAACCAACTGTTTTTTTACTAGTCGTCTTGCGTGCATTTTGAATATTAACTATTTGCATGCTAGTGGTGAAAATATCCTCCAAACAAATTAGGAGCATTTTTTTTGTCGAGCCCGCTTGCGGAAAGCGAAACATAGTGATCACAATGACGTCCGGGTGTCCGTGTGTCCGTGCGTCTGTCCATCCGTCAGTGCGTCTGTCTGGGCAAATATCAGGGGTTTAGGAGCTTAGGGTAAGGGTTAGTAACATAAGGATTCCTTTGAAGTTCTTTGAACTTATTCCGTTAGCCCATAAAACCTTTTGAAGTTTAGGGGCTAGTCCTTTGATCTTTTATATAGCAAATAGCCCATAAACCCAAAATGTTGGTACGTCCGTCTGTCCGTCCGTCCGTCCATCCGAAATCTGTGTTAAAGTTTTTAAATACCTTATATCTCTGCAGTCCTAAGTCACATTGACTTGAAACTTCATATGCTTATTAGTCATGATGCATATATTCATGCTGTATCCCACTCATGCGACCCCTGTGCCCAAAGTCAAGGTCAAATGACTTAGAAGTTTGCGTTAAAGTAACGTCTGTAACCGTAAGTCAGCTTTGCTTGAAACTTTGTATGCTTATTGGGCATCAAACTTCAAATAAATACACTCGGAGACCATCAAATGCCTCGGCGGGCTCGACATGTGGGCCGCGGCCATCCTCGTATTTCTCTCTAAATATGTGTTGGAATTTCATTAGAATTGAGTCCTCAGGACTCAATTCTAATGAAATTCCAACACATATTCATGATATTTACAAGGAGAAATAAGAGAAAATATGATGATTATTGTCCGCTATTTTTGAACTATTTATAGCCCACAAGTTTCCCAGCATGCAAATAGTTAATGAATAAATAAATAAACCAATGTATCTGTGCAATCTTTGTCATTCCGACATATCTCCGATAATTCTAATTATGAATGAATGACCAAATGTTTCCATGTGATATTTGATCAGGAGCTACATTGGTCACACATCCTATAGGCTTGATGGGCCTTATGGGATTTATGATCAGTGTAGCTCCTGATCAAATACCACACTCTTGTATTCTAATAACAGTTAATACCGGTACTGCTTCTTAGAAGCATAACAGATGTTTCATTGATGGAATGGCGAAGAGTGCAGATCCTGATCAGACTGTGCGAATGCACAGGCTGATCTGGATCTACGCTGGTCGCAAAACCATAGGCCCAATTTCTCCAGTCACAGCCACACATTATGTGTCCTTGCAGCGATTGCGATCATGAATTACGATGGCAGTCTCCTAGACGGAAGTGGAGGATCTGGATCTGATAAGGGACCTGACAAAGGAAGTGCAGGATCTGATAAGGGATCTAACAAAGGAAGTGCAGGATCTGATAAGGGATCTAACAAAGGATCTAACAAAGGAAGTGCAGGATCTGATAAGGGACCTGACAAAGGATCTGGATCTGATATCGAAAGCGGATCTGGGTCTACAGATAACAGCAACCCAACCACAGGAGATGATCCTGGAAATGATGACAATGGTATGAACCACATTCCCAATTAAACACATATTTACTTTAGTACTAGCTTTCAAATATTCGATCTTACGGAGCCCCGCAGGGGACGTAGTACCGTAAAGATTCTAATAGATGCCCATGCTCTAATAGACGCCCACCAGCAGCTTTTTATGTTGAAAATGACCAAATTAGTGCCTCTAATAAACACCCAGTACTAACTTGAAACAAAATTGGAGCTAATGGTCCAAATAGATTTATTTTCTTTCCAGTATTTCGAAGGCAACTTCCAGTATTTCCTTGAAAATTGTGGAAAAAAAACATAAATGCTACTTTCACTTTCAAAAGCGGAAGCGAAATTCTTATCGGCAGTAGCTATTTGCACGGACACAGGGCGATCAGAATTTACACGGTTACAGAGACGCCATTTCCAAAGCATTTCAAACCCATCTCGTATAATATGGGTGAAATTGACATTATGTTGGATTGTTGGCCGATATTTCCTAGGAGATGAGCAAAAATAAATATGTCTTATTCTGGACGTGGCACTGATACAGACCGAAACGTCCAAGGGCCGAAACGTCCATGGTCCGAAACAGTGACAGTCTGAAACGTCCATAGGCGTAAATCTGATCAGCATTAATGATTGGTATTGATATACACATTACCAGTATTTTAACATTTTTACCGAGTGTACCATAATGACCAAAGGGGGCCGAAACGTCTTAGTCCAAAATGTGCATAAACTGACAGACAGTAAAATCAAGTCCGTCAGACGTTTGAGAGTAACGTCCCTTCGTTATGTTTTTGTTCAGATAGTAGAAAATCACATTTTTTTTTGTCATTTTTCCTTTGCTGAATAACACTTGCCTCTATTAAACGCCCACCCAGGACTTCGGAGCCAGTGGTGATTCTAATAGACGCCCGGGCGTCTATTATATTATTTACGGTATTCTATTTTGTATTAATTCGGTCGCTCGAAATAACAATTCGTTCCCACGAAATAACAATTTGTTTCCTCAATTTGATTAACAATTCATTCCCACGAATTAACAATTTGTTCCCTCAATTTAACAATTCGTTCCCACAAAATAACAATTTGTTCCCATAATTCGTAGGAACAAATTGTTAATTCGAGGAAACAAATTGTTAAATTGAGGGAACGGATTGTCATTTCGTGGGAACGAATTGTTAATTTGAGGGAATGAATTGTTATATTGTGGGAACTAATTGTTAATTCGAGGGAACGAATTGTTAAATTAAATCACAATAACGTACGTATTTGTCATACCGTAGATTCTTTTTTTCTCTCCAGAATTTATTTTATAAGTATAATTTAATAGTACATGTTAACGTCATAGAAATATGGTGCCAAATGACAGGACGTCATGAAATTACTAATATTATCTGTAGCCTATTTCACCAACATTGCAAAGTATTCTTTTCTAGTAAAGTATACTTTGAGGGAGTAATCATTTATTTTTCCCGAAAGGCATTATTTCATATAGAACTAACGACAGCATATATTTGATTATTAAAAGTATGCAGAATTATTATACTGAATTTATTACATTATCACAGCCAAAATGGCTGTGATAATGTAATAAATTCAGTATAATAAAAAATAAATTTATCATAAAATTGAAAAATGTCTCCCTCAAAGTATACATCGTATAACATTGATGAATTGCTTCAATGTTTGGACACTTGAAACATGTAAGCATTTGGAACACTCATGCCGCCAATAACATGACCGTGACCTTTTTGACTTTCACATGGTTGCGGAAACACTTAGCATGCGCTTCTGTGACGGTTTTTGTGATACTTACTTTAGCACATGTTCATGATCATGTTACGGTCCAATGCCTCGGCAGGTGCGACACGGCTTCTGTGGCGGATTTCTTGTTGAGATAAGGGAATTTGAAAGTTTGGAACATTTTTTTCATCTACATCCACCCGATATGTTGACAGTTGGGGATGATGATTGTGACATAGTTATCTACCGGAATGAGCCATGGTGGAATCCCGAGGAATACTTGAACATGTCCAGGTATGTAACAAAGCAAATTGGCATTATGAAAATATGTGACTGTGACTGGAGAAATTGGGCTTATAGGTTTTGTGAACGGTTAATATTTCAACGAAAACATATTGTGGAAGTTCTTGAGAATCGCCTTGTATGGAGATGATATATTCATGTGCTTGTAAGTTGAATATATTAAATGGGAGACTGCACTGTTCGCCATTTCCATCAGTGGAACACCCGTCATGCTTCTAACAAGCAGAATTGTGCTATTTGTTCAGGAACTACACTGGTCACAAATCCCATAAGCCCCATTTCTCCAGTCAAAGCCACATTTCACTGTATATTGTGTCTAAAGGAGCGTACTATTTGATCAGGAGCTACGCTATCACAAATCCCATAATATTTGTTATCCCCTCGTATTAGTAACACCTTTCATTTTTCAATAACTCGTGAACCGCTTCACCGATTTTGATAATATTTGGCCACAATGTGTGTCTAGGGACGGTGCTTTGTTTTTCATATGACCCACGTCCGACCGCTCAAGGCCAAGCATCCTTCCCCGGATTGATTTCTACATTTGTTTTCCTTGATTATAGTGATTTGAAAGATATTTTCACATGTAGTTCTTTCCCTCAGAAAAATATAAATTAACCCTTAGACCGCTATCTTATTTGTTTTGTCGTCTACTGTTTATTTTCTATTTTCCATTTTTATATTCAAAAACATGCTTTGACAGCACTTTAGAATAATTTACAACATGCTTTGACAGCACTTCAGAATCATTTCCATTGGAAATGATTCTGAAGTGCTGTCAAACCATATTTTTATTGCGAAATAAGGCAAGATATAAAAGCAACAGCAGACGACAATTGTTGTGAGTTGCGGTCTAAGGGTTAAGTAAAAATACACACCTGTCCACACTTTAGGGCATTCAAACCCCTTATTATAAGCTCCTGGCTACCCTATTGTGTGTGGTTGGTTATAACATGCAGTACTTTCATTTTCATTCTCGCATGAGACGAGCCATGTGATTTTCTATGTTAGACGACGTGCCATTTATCATGAAAAATATTTGCAAAAAAAGTGTGATCTTTTCTGTAAATGACTGAAAGTTATATTCCGCATTTGCTCTGAACATTTTATCAACTTTCAACATCATTTATGGAAAATATTGTAAATGTTTTAAATATTTTTCATGGGATATTGCACAATATGTTATAGTAGCTTTAACTCATTTATGGAAAGGGTTTTTTTTTGTTCTCAAAAGTATGAAAATTACTTGCAAAAAGTGCAGATCCTGGTTAGATGGCTCATGACAAGCCGGCTCATCTGGATCTACATGTTTTGCCAATACCACTATACAGGCCTGTGGTGTTGAAAGGGTTAATTCACATACAAAATGCTTCTGGTGACTTAGAAAGATCAGAGATGAAAATCTCATACAAAAAAAAAAATTATTTAAAAACTTTGCCCTCCTGCATCACATTCCGTGAGAATCAAAGTACTTTTTTTATGGCTTTATATGTTTATTTTTCACACAGTTCTACGGGGAAGAAAGTCTGTATCCGTACACGCCCCACGCCCATGCACCCAGACCTGTTTGAGCTGTGTTCAGACCTATACCACGCCTGGGAGTGTCTGGCGAAATACAGGTTCCAGGCTGACGAACATCTACAGGCCCTAATCCACGGCGTGCTCTTCAACCGGCTCGTCGCCATCTCTCATATATGTCAAGGTCAGTTGGTTGTTTCACAAATGTCAAGGTCAGTTTGTTTGCTCACAAATATCAAGGTCAGTTGATTGGCTCACGAATGTCTAGGTCAGTTTGTTATTCCACAAATGTGAAAATCAGTTGGTTGGCGTACAAAATGTCAAGGTCAGTTGGCCATCACACACACATGTCAGGGTCACTTCCTTGTTTCACAAATATCAAGAATATTCTAGAATCTGACATGAATGTCAAGGTCAGTTGGTTGTTTCACAAATGTCAAGGTCTGTTGGTTGATTTACAAAATTAATGTCAATTTCAAGGTCAGTTGGCCATCTCACACAAATGTCAAGGTCAGTTGGCCATCACACACAAATGGAAAGGTCAGTTGGTTGATTTACAAAATTAATGTCAAGGTCAATTGGCCATCTCACACAAATGGCAAGGTCAGTTGGTTGATTTACAAAATTAATCACACAAATGACAAGCTCAGTTGGCCATCTCACACAAATGTCAGGTCAGTTGGTTGATTTACAAAAGTAATGTCAAGGTCAGTTGGCCATCACACACAAATGGAAAGGTCAGTTGGTTGATTTACAAAATTAATGTCAAGGTCAATTGGCCATCTCACACAAATGGCAAGGTCAGTTGGTTGATTTACAAAATTAATCACACAAATGACAAGCTCAGTTGGCCATCTCACACAAATGTCAGGTCAGTTGGTTGATTTACAAAAGTAATGTCAAGGTCAGTTGGCCATCACACACATATGCCAAGGTCAATTGGCCCTCTCACACACATGTCAAGGTCAGTTGGTTGATTTACAAAATTAATGTAAAGGTCAGTTGGCCATCTCACACAAATGTCAATGTCAGTTGGCCATCTCACACAGATGTCAAGGTCAGTTGGCCATCTCACACAAATTTCAAGGTCAGTTGGTGTTAGCCATCTCACACAAATATCAAGGTCATTTGGCCATCTCACACAAATGTTAAGGTCAGTTTGTCATCTCACAAATGTCAAGGTCAGTTGATCATCTCACACAAATGTCAAGGTCATTTGGCCATCTCACACAAATGTTAAGGTCAGTTTGTCATCTCACAAATGTCAAGGTCAGTTGATCATCTCACACAAATGTCAAGGTCATTTGGCCATCTCACACAAATGTTAAGGTCAGTTTGTCATCTCGCACAAATTTCAAGGTCATTTGGCCATCTCGCACACATGTTAAGGTCAGTTTGTTATCTCACATAAATGTCAAGGTCAGTTGGCCATCACACACACATGGCAAAGTCTGCTGGTCATCTCACACAAATATCAAAGTCAGTTTGTCATCTCACACAAATGTCAAGGTCAGTTAGCCATCACACACAAATATCAAGGTCAATTGGCCATTTCACACTAATTTCAAGGTCAGTTGGCAATTTCATATACTTATATGGACAAATAAAGAAAATAATCAGATTGTTTCAATGAAAAATATTGTATCCATAGACTTCAATGTGTGAATAAATACCAATAAGATCCTCTACCTTTTTACAATTGTTGCAATTGTTCATTGGATTGTCTACTTGCATTGGTTCGCTACAGAGCCACAGTTGCCATGCAACCGTGATTCTGTCTGTTTTCGACATGATTCACGGAAAAGATCATAAATATTTTTCTTGAGATATTGCACATGTTCTTGGGTACAAAATCACTTGGCTGGACGCATTTGCTGGTTTCAGTGCCTCCGCTACAGTGCCACAGTTGCCATAAAGCCAAGAGCCACGAGAAATGCGATGCCCAGCCTGTGGAGACGTGCGCGCCAAACGAACAGGTACCCATCTATAGTAGCGTCCGTTTTCGGTGTTTTTGTTTCAATGCACAGACACCTGGGACCTGTTTCACCAAACTTTGTACAGTCGAACCTCCCCGAACGGCCACCTCTCTACAACAACACCCTCTATATAACAGCCACTATTTTATAACCCAAATGGATGATTTCCGCTGTATCTAACCCTTAGACTGCTAAACACGAAAAGTGTTATCTGCTGTTGCTTTTGCCTTCTTTCTCAATAAAAACATGTTTTGACAGCATTTTAGAATCATTTCCATTGGAAATGATTCTAAAATGGTGCCAAAACATGTTTTTGATGAGAATTATCAAAGAAAATAAATAAACAGCGGACGATAAAAATAAATTCAGCATTAACCTCCCTACAACAAACAGCCTCTCTACAACAGCCAGTTTTTCGTCTTCCCATGGGTGGCTGTTGTAGAGAGGTTGCACTGTATGACTAAAATGTTTGTACTTACAAAATTGTGATATTCTTGTAAATTTCACATTAACAATGTTTTCTTGTAAACAATTATTGGATTTTAATTTATTGAGCACAGGCTGCATATGCAGCCTATGCTCAATAAATGTAAATCCACCAATTCAAATTTCCAGATGATTCTAAATTTGCACTTACAAACATTTTAGTCGTACAAAGTTTAGTGAAACGGGACTCCATGGTTTGTAGAGGAAATGTTACTTCATGAAAACAATAATTTCTTTGGTCAGGATAAGAAACCCAGGAAATGGTTTGAACTCGGTAAAAAAAATTAAAACCATATACTCTGTAGCCGATTTCATCAACATTGCAAAGTATACTTTTCTAGCAAAGTATACTTTGAGGGAGTAATCATTTATTTTTCCATTATTTCATATAGAACTAACAAATGCATATATTTCATGATTAAAAGTATGCAGAATTATTATACTGAATTTATTACATTATCACAGCCAACAAAATGGCTGTGATAATGTAATAATTTCAGTGTAATAAAAATTAATAAATTTATCCTAAAATTGAAAATGTCTCCCTCAAAGTATACTTTGCTAGATAAGTGGACTTTGCAATGTTGGTGAAATAGGCTACTGATCATCACGTCATTGCATCAATGAAACGTATGTCATGATTCTAACAAGCAGTATTGATAATTGTCAGGCTACTTAACCCTTTCAACACCATGCAAGTAACTTAATAGGATGTTCCATGCCAATGTTTCATGCTATTTCATTAATTTTGTTCATTCAAATTATCCCATTCTTCTAAAAGGGTAATCTGTACGACGTTTAAAATTATTAACAAACAGTGGAGATCCTGATGAGACGGCTCGTAACAGAGCCGGCTCATCTGGATCTGCACTGTTTGCAAACATTGTCTCTATAGAGGTCTGTGGTGTTGAAAGGGCTAAGGAGTGTGCTATTTGATCAGGATCTACACTGGTCACAAATATCATAAGCCCCATTACTCCTGTCACAGCCACACACAATGATCAACGTCACTGGCCACAAATGTCCTCAACTCTGTTTTTACTGCTATATAAACGGTGCAAAAACTTCTTTTTTTTTGATAATATTAAATTTGGCCCAATATTGATTTTTTTTGCAAAAAATGGTTTATCTATGGGAATTTAAAGGTACATACCCACAATTATACACTTATTTAATTCATATAAAGAACGTTTTGTGTCTACTGAGTGGCCATGTACCTTTAACATAGGGGAAATATAAGTGGAGAAGGAGACAAAAACAATTTTGGAAATTGACTCTGAAACCTGGCTAAATTGCTTGGAATGATCCAACTAATAAAACAAATTTTTAGATTTTTTCGAAAATCTGTCTATGATTGAAGATGTCTTTGGGGATTTAAAATGAGGAACTTTTGATAATTTCATAAACAGTGAACGGACTTTTCAAAATTAAACTTTTATTTTCTTAGTTAGATAATTTCCAAGCTCTGTGGCCAGGTTACAAAGTCAGCTTGCAAAATGTTTTGTTTTTGTCCACCTCCTTTTTCCCCATGTTAAATTCCCATAGAGAAATCATTTTTCGTAATAAAATCAATATTTGACCAAATTTCACGAAATTTTTAATTTTGATCAAATTTAATTTTATCGTTATATAGCCGTAAAATTTGGTCAGGTTTTGTGAAACAGACAGTGAGAAACCCTTACCTCAGCCCCAACTTTCAACCAATTAACAGATGTGCCAGACAATTGTGAAGAATGGCCATAAGCCGTACGTCACAAAGGGATGCGTGAATCCCAACTCGTGCAAGGAGAAGTGTACGGGCAATTTCAAGAAGTGTAAATCCTGCTGTAACGACACTCAGAGTGATGGGATTCTCTGCAACGCAGGCGAAACGTCTGTGATACCAGTTCCACCAGGTAAAACAAAGTTTCATTATGCAGTGGAACCTTTCTAACTGGATACACTGGGCTATCAACGTGAAAGTATCGTTTTGCTGTTACTGACCATATAGAGAATAGTAGGTTAGTGCCGTGAATGGGAAAAAATATCCGGCAAGGCTCAAGAATTTCTTTATTTCTCATCAGAAGTATATGTTGTGACCACTCATTTGAACCATCTCGCCGAGACGGTTCAAATGAGTGGTCACAACATATACTTTGGTTCAGAAATAAGGAAAATAGATAGAGAATAGTAGGTTAGTGCCGTGAATGGGAAAAAATATCTGGCAAGGCTCAGGAAACGGTATGGGCGAGGCTCTGCCGAGCACATCCCGTTTCCGTGCCGCGCCAGATATTTTTTCCCATTCACGGTACTAACCTACTATTCTATTTATCCCATCAACACCTACAAATGGCTGTAAAATGCAAAAATTGTATTGACTGGATATCAAAAATGTTTCACGACACCGTGTTTCACGGCACATACGCACAGTGTTGACGGGATAAATTACTCTACTGTCCGTTTCAGTTAATTTTGTCAGATTTTTAATGCTATGTAAGAATTTAAAATTATTGATAAATTATTATTTTTTCATACCAACTTTTACCAATACCCCCCAACCATCTACCATATGCATAGCGGATGTGAATGTCTCTTTGTATACAAGAATAACCCCCCTCCCTCATGATGAAATAATGTATGTTGGTGTAGAACAGATAGCATTTGGCATGTATTGAGGGAGGGGGGGGGGACTTTCCTAGGAAATATCCCCCCCACAACCATTTACCATATGCATAGCGGATGTGGATGTCTCTTTGTAGACAAGAATAACCCACGATTGGGGGAGTATTTCTGATGAAATAATGAATGTTGGTGTAGAACAGATAGCATGTGGCATGTATTGGTGGGGGGGGGGAGATTTTTTTTCTAGGAAATATTCCACCAATCACCTGCTATTCTTGTCCTTCTCTACAAAGAGACATTCACATCCACTTTGCATATGGTAGATGGTGGGGGGGGGGATATTTCCTAGGAAAATCTCCCCCCTCCCTCCCTAAATTCATGCCAAATGGTATCTGTTCTGCACCAACATACATTTCATTTCATCAGAAATACTCCCCCAATCGTGGGCTATTCTTGTCTACAAAGAGACATTCACATCCACTATGCATATGGTAGATGGTTGGGGGGGGATATTTCCTAGGGAAATCTCCCCCCCCCCCACCAATACATGGCACATGCTGTCTGTTCTACACCAACATACATTATTTTGTTTCATCAGAAATACTCCCCCAATCGTAGACTATTCTTGTCTACAAAGAGACGTCCACGTCCACTATGCATATGGTAGATGGTGGCGGGGGGGAATATTTCCTAGGAAAATCTCCACCCCCCCACCAATACATGCCACATGCTATCTCTTCACCAACTTTCATTTCATTTCATCAGAATTACTCCCCCAATCACCTGCTATTCTTCTCCTTCTCTACAAAGAGACATTCACATCCACTTTGCATATGGTAGATGGTAGATGGTGGGGGGGGGATATTTCCTAGAAAAATCCCCCCCCCTCCTAAATACATGCCAAATGCTATCCGTTTTACACCAACATACATTTCATTTCATCAGAAATACTCCACCAATCGTGGGCTGTTCTGGTCTACAAAGAGACATTCACAAAATCTCCCCCCCCCCTCCCTCAATACATGCCAAATGCTATCTGTTCTACACCAATATACATTTTTCATTTCATCAGAAATACTCCCGCAATCACCTGCTATTCTTGTCTACAAAGAGACAATCACATCCACTTTGCATATGGTAGATGGCGGGGGGGATATTTCCTAGGAAAATCTCCCCCCCCCCCCCCCCCCACCAATACAAGGGTCACATGCTGTCTGTTCTACACCAACGTACATTATTTTGTTTCATCAGAAATACTCCCCCAATCGTGGGCTATTCTTGTCTACAAAGAGACGTCCATATCCACTATGCATATGGTAGATGGTGGCGGGGGGAATATTTCCTAGGAAAATCTCCCCCCCCACCCCCACCAATACATACCACATGCTATCTCTTCACCAGCTTTCATTTCATTTCATCAGAAATACTCCCCCAATCGTGGGCTATTCTTGTCTACAAAGAGACATTCACATACATCCGCTATGCATATGGTAGTATCATGGTTGGGGGGGGGGGGGAATATTTCCTTGGAAAATCTCTCCCCCCCCCCCCCCCACCCATATCATGACATGGCACATGCTGTCTGTTCTATACCAACATACATTATTTTGTTTCTTCAGAAATACTCCCCCAATCATGGGCTATTCTTGTCTACAAAGAGACAATCACATCCACTATGCATAGGGTAGATGGTGGCGGGGGGGAATATTTCCTAGGAAAATCCCCCCCCCCCACCGCAACCAATACATGCCACATGCTATCTGTTCTACACCAACATACATTATTTCATTTCATCAAAAATACTCCCCCAATCGTGGGCTGTTCTTGTCTACAAAGAGACGTCCATATCCACTATGCATATGGTAGATGGTGGTGGGGGGGGAATATTTCCTAGGCAAAATCTCCCCCCCACCCCCACCAATACATGCCACATGCTTGCTGTTCTGCACAGATATACTGTTTTTATTTTCTAGACCCACTAGATGCTATACATTTATACCAATCATATGCAGCTATGGTAGAGATTTAACCTAGAGAACTCTCTACCAGCCAACATACATAATAGTTATGGTACGGTAATGGGGAATTATTGCATATACCGGTAAATAGAATCTCTACCGCCCCACCACCACTATATTGTCTATGTATAGATATTATACTAAATTGGATAGCTCTTTTATAGAAAATGCTGCCTCGCCTATTCACATACTTCTCCACAAGCAGACATACATTATGACTATGTTAGTTGGGTATACATGGATATTACGGGGTCCTTGTTACCAACAGACTCGGTTTCTATTTTATTACGTCCTCTGTTATCCAACAGACTGGTTCTAGCATGTGCATTTTGTATGCTCTTGAGCACAATATCAACAATGTATATGAAAATACATTAAAAGTTTTGTGGACAGTGTCTGTGAAGGTGGTGAAGGGGGGGGGGTGGGGGGGGGGAGGGGGGGGGGGGGGGAGAATTTCCAGGAGGGCAGATTTCCTGTTACACCGGTATTGTATTTTTATGCCCCACCAGTGGAGGGGGCATTTAGTCTTACCCTTGTCTGTCCGTCGCGTCTGTCCGCGTTAAAGTTTTTGGGTACCCATTATCTCTGTAACTGTAAGTCGGATTGACCTCAAACTTCATATACTTCATTATCATCATCCATATTTTCATTCCATAACACACCCATGCGTCCTTCATTTCCAAGGTCAGGTCAAATTACTGCGTTAAAATTTTATTTGTCGGTCCAGGTGGCGGCCCGGGGGTATACGTGAGCCCCTGCTCACTTTCTCTAGTTCACACAAGCATTGCTCTGATGGTTCTCTATCATGCTGTGACAAATCCATGATTCTTGGGCCACCACAATATCCAAGGTCAAGGTCACATACTCGGTGCATTCAAAAACTTGAGGCTTCTGTCCTCTATCATGTGACAAATCCATCATCTCCGGCCTTTTTTGTTTTCAAAATGAACCCTCACTTTCTTTCGCTGCCAGCGGGGGCATTCGTGTGCTGATAGGCCACATTTCTAGTTTCCATCTGTGGCTTAACCCTTACACCGCATTCTTAATTTTTTTGTTGTCTGCTGTTTATTTTCCATTTTTATCATCAAACACATGCTTTGACGGCACTTTAGAATAATTTACAACATGCTTTGACAGCACTTCAGAATCATTTCCATTAGAAATGATTCCGAAGTGCTGTCAAAACATGTTTTTATTGAGAAATAAGGCAAGATATAAAAGCAACAGCAGATAACAATTGTTGTGAGTAGCGGTCTAAGGGTTAATGGTATGATACCATGATTGATCCCCAAATATATGAAAAAACTAAAAATACATTGCAAGTGTGCAGTGCTCCAGATAAGCTGAGTATTTGCTTAAATACCCAATTAAAATTGCCAAGAACACAATTGAAATCAGAAGTAGTGAGTATCAAAAAGCAATACAAAATTTGTGGTACCTTTATCATGCTGCAGAAAACAATAAACAGACCACAAATATAGCATAATTTTCTTATTTTCCACGAATACACATCTTGGTATTTCATTAGAATTGTCTCCAAGGAGACAATTCTAATGAAATACCAAGACATGTTTTCATTTCGAAGCAAAATATTCAATAATTGCTGTCTGTTGATATGTAAACAGTAGTGTGATTATATTTTACACAATTAAAATTTTCAAATACCCAATTGCTTCAGAAATGATGGAGTGACAATACTCAATTACTAATTCCTTATCTGGAGCCCTGAGTGTGGCATTCAATCAACATTTACATTCTGTGTAAACAATTACATAATTTACAAAATTATATCAAAGTTAAAAGTAAACAAAATATAACATTATGTATGCCTGAGGTGGGGTTCGAACACTCCACCTTTGCGATATGTAGCTACATGCCATTACGCACTTATATTATTATGCAATCACAGTTTGCGCAACTGGTTAGGGTAGGGCCCTGCTGAGAATCGGCGGTTCCCTATAGGTTTCACCCTCCGTCTGTACACCCTTCCACATTAATACAATTACCCTCACTACTGATCGTATGTCCGTCTGTCTGTTTATTTTTTAAAAAGTTTTTGTAAGAGTTTATCAAATCACCTATAACTTCTGTTTGCCTTCAGCTAATACATGTATTGCACATGCATTACTTAGTGATGATACATCCTTCCACATTAATACAATTACCCTCACTACTGATCATACGTCCGCCCGTCTGTCTGTTTATTTTTTTTGGAAAGTTTTTGTAACCGTTTCTCAAATAAGGGCCCTAAGGGCATTGACAGACCACATTTTCTAATTTCAGTTGTTATGTCATTTCTGATATATTTCATTACCAATTCACTAAAATCAGTATTTAACCCTTACTACGCTGAATTAAATTTTGTTGTCTGCTGAAAATGTTTTATTATCAATATTTCTCAATAAAAAACA
The DNA here is from genome assembly GCA_029237695.1 of Conchocele bisecta. Classification (NCBI taxonomy): domain Eukaryota; kingdom Metazoa; phylum Mollusca; class Bivalvia; order Lucinida; family Thyasiridae; genus Conchocele; species Conchocele bisecta. The sequence goes on along the minus strand of CM055272.1, from coordinate 14,108,333 downwards.
GTTTTGGCAGCGCATGAGAATCGTCTCCACTGGAGACGATTCTCATGTGCTGTCAAAACAGGTTTTTTTGTTCAGAATTAAGGCAAAAATTAAAAAGAGCAGACGACTGATTCATAATATGGATGAATCCTCATGATTAAAATAATATTTACATGTCAAAAATTGTTTCCCTGTCAGACATTGACTTTTTGTGATTCAATTGCAATTGGGAAGAGCAGAAGCTGTCATCTGAGTGGTCATTCGGGACAATATGTTACAGGAATTCCAGCAGAAACCGTTACAAGTTACTCAAGTTACAGCTAAAAATAGGTTCACACACTGGCAACAATGGACAATGTGGGTCAACATTGGTGTATTTAAATCACGTTTTATGAACTAAAATGGCGTTATTTATCATAAAACTTATAATACCTCATTAGAATAATGATTATTTTGATCAATTCAAATTTAAAAAAAAACATGTTTATTAGAATTATAACTTAAATTAGAAATCTCGAATTGAAAATGATCAATTTTCATAACTTGGCAACGAAATATCACGATAAACTTACGGACTTGAACTCCCTAACATATGAACCTAGATTGATTGAATGGCGACCAGCATAGCCCAAGATCAGTTTGCACTTCTGCACAAAATGGCCCTGTTTTATGTCGCACAAATTGGCCCTGTTTGATGGCAACGGTTCTCATTTCTATTTGCAGTAATGAACAAGTGTCATCTGCCCGTCCAACGGGGCCCGTGTAAAGCTTACTTTCCGAGCTGGTTCTACAATCCGGAAAGCGAAGAATGCGAGAACTTTGTTTACGGCGGTTGCCGTGGCAACGACAATCGCTTCTCCACCAAGGAGGCTTGTGAGGCTGATTGTTTTGGTAAGTGTTTTAACCCTTAGAATTCTGAATTAGTTTGTGTCGTCTGCTGAATAAATTTTATTTTTCTCGGTTTGGCAGCACTTTAGAATCATTTCCAATGGAAATGATTCTAAAATGCTGCCAAACCATGTTTTTACTGAGAGAAAAGACAAAATATGAATTATCAGCAGACGACTATTTTCGATCACAGCAACAGACATGTAACCTCTGAAGCCGAATATGTCACATTCCTCACTCCAATAATCCAGACTGGCAGTTTAGGTGACAAAATCACATCTGAATAGTGAAGCCGTAGATATGGAATATTTGTGTAGGTAACTGTGTAGGTTTTATAGTTAGATTTTTCATTTCCAACAACCTTAAACTTTTTTTAACCCTTAGACAGCTACCCACAACAATTGTCGTCTGCTGTTGCTTTTATATCTTGCCTTATTTCTCAATAAAAACATGGTTTGACAGCACTTCGGAATCATTTCCAATGGAAATGTGCTGTCAAAGCATGTTGTAAATTATTCTAAAGTACTGTCAAAGAATGTTTTTGATGTTAAAATGGAAAATAGAAAATAAACAGCAGACAATATGATAATATGAAATGAATGCTAAAAACCGCATGCATAACTAACAAATGTCAAAAAGTTACAAAGGTTTGAAGTTTTTAATTAGCTGAAATATGCGCCTTGCACTATAATGATGTCATTATATATATATATAATGACAATTAAATTTTTATAATTATTTATATTATTTTTTTTCTCATGGTTTTATTACAGGAGCTTGATAATGATATAAAAGTAAAAAGGAAAATGAACTAAAATTTTATTTTTATGAAAACATTTTTATTGCAATTTTTAAAATTCAGAGCATGCATAAAAAATAGTGTTATGAAAACTTGAATAACCTTCGATCGGATTATAATTTTTGTATGGGGTTTTCTGCATGTATGGTCTTTATGTATCAGTTTACAAAATACATTTTGAAGTGTAATTTTCCTATTGAATACCACCATAAGCAGTGGGACAACGACAATCGTATATAGGCGTACATCTCAATGAAATATTTATAATGTGTTGACTGAATACACCCTGACTGATAGCAAACTGTCGTATCCTGCATTGACTACTGTCTGTTCCATGTTTTCCTGCCGACAAACTTTTCGCTAATAAACACATTAAATCTAAAAAATATTTAAATGTAAGAACTTTTTCATCAATAACAAAAGTCCATCAAATATTTATTTTATTGCGAAAAAACGATTTTCCTATGGGAATTTAACATGGGGAGTCGATTTCCAAAATTTTTTGTTTTTTGATCCTGAAGGATCAAAACACGAAAATGTTTGGAAATTGACTCCGAAACCTGGCGAGATAGCTTGAAAATGATGTAACTAAGAAAACAAAAGTTAGATTTTGAAAATCGGTCCACAAATCTATTTTAGCCCCCATGTTAAATTCCCGTAGGAAAATCGTTTTTTCGCAATAAAATCAATATTTGATGGAATTTCATAAAAAAAAAAATTTGTGGAGGGTGACTTTTGTTATCGATAAATAAGTACCTACTTTTAAATATTTTTTAGATTTAATGTGTTTAATAGCCAAAAGTTCGTCGGCAGCAAAACGTGGAACAGACAGTAGATGTATATACGCATATCCGGGTCACAACTACTCTCTCTGAAGTTCTATTGGTCGAACGGTGTCACATGACGTTACCATATATCGTCAGTGTGTAATAATGCAACGTAAACAATTCTGCTTTCTTGTCAATGAAAACCATGTTATATTTCCCCATAATGCACAAGACACTGCATGGTGAATAGAACTCCAAGCTTGTGCCTTTTGACATCAAGGGCCATATTGTACGACAAGGGCTACGTATTTCCTAGCCCTTGCCTTATACACTCGATAATGAAAGCCCTGTCAGTAGCCTATTTCATCAAAATTGCAAAGTACATTTGTATACTTATCTAGCTAAGTATACTTTGAGGGAGTAATCATTTATTTTTCCCAAAACGGATTATGCCATATAAAACTAACGACTACATATATTTGATGATTGATGAAAGTATGCAGAATTATTATAATGAATTTATTACATAATCACAGCCAAAATGGCTGTGATAATGTAATAAATTCAGTATAATAAAAATTAATAAATTTATCCTTAAATTGAAAATTTCACACTCAAAGTATGGTTTGCTAGATAAGTATACTTTGAAATGTTGGTGAAATAGGCTTCTGGTATTCTAACTTCCAGGCCAACATTGTACGTATGGGAGTCCCCTGGAGAACAATGACGAAGAGGTCATAAGCTGTCGAACGACCACCTGTCCCGACAATTCGTTTTGTCTCACCCATCCCACCGATCGCTACACTGTGTGCTGTCCTGGTGAGACAACTTGCTCTTATCTCACATTTAATTATCCCCTCGTCAACAGGCCAGAGGGAATATAGCGTTATCCAATGCATGTGCGTGTATGCGTACATACGTACGTTAATAACACACCTTTAATTTTTCAATAACTCATGAACCGCTTCACCGATTTTGATAATTTTGGCCCCAATGTGTGTCATGGGATGGTGCTTTGTTTTGCATATGACCCACGTCCGACCACCCAAGGTTAAGGTCACTGGGGACCTTGTTTGTAAGGTAAATATGTTAAAGTTTTATTGTTTTTTTTATTATCAAGGAGCGAGGGTATTAGCTTAGTGATATTGATGCCCTTGTTTCATATTATTTCATTCCCCAGAGCTCCAGATAAGGTGCATATTTGCGTAAATACCCAATTAAAATTGCCAAAAACCCAATTGAAATCAGAAGTAGTGAGTATCAAAAAGCAATTAAAAATTTGTGGTATCTTTATCATGCTACAGAAAACAATAAACAGACGACAAATATAGCATTTTTTCTTATTTTCCCATCAAAACACATCTTGGTATTTCATTAGAATTGTCTCCAAGGAGACAATTCTAATGAAATACCAAGATGTGTTTTCATTTAGAAGCAAACTATTCAGTAAGTTCTGTCTGCTGATGTGTAAACAGTAGTGTGATTCTATTTTACACAATTAAAATTTTGAAATACCCAATTGCTTCAGAAATGATGGACTGACAATAGTCAATTACTAATTCCTTATCTGGAGCCCTGATTCCCCACTGGGACTGGGGCCCGTTTCACTAACCTTTGTACGACTAAAATGTCCGTAACTGCAAACTTAGGATTGTCTGGAAATTTCAATTGATGGAGTTTCATTTATTGAGCTATGCTCATTCATTGTAAATCCAATAATTGTTTACAAGAAAACATTGCTAATGTGAAATTTACAGACTATCATAACTTTGCACTTACAAACATTTTAGTCTTACAAAGTTTAGTGAAAGGGCCTCCGGTCTTTCAGATGAGACTTGAAACCAAGGTCCCGTCTGTACATGACCGTAACTTCTTCAAGGATATCACTTGACTGCTACTGAGTGCACTGCTCAGTCGTAACCAATATTCCAAATTTTGAGCAATATATAGAGAATAGTAGGTTAGTGCCATGAATGGGAAAAAATATCTGGCAAGGCTTAGGAAACGGGATGGGCGAGGCTCTGCCGAGCACATCCTGTTTCCGTGCCGCGCCAGATATTTTTCCCATTCACGGTACTAACTTACTATTCTATTTATCCCGTCAACACCTACAAATAGCTTCAAAATGCAATAAAAATAACCCCAGCCACCGCACATATTCATACTCGGTGATTAGGTCGTATTGACAGGATATCAAAAATGTTTCGCGGCACCATGTTTCACGGCACGTATGCACTGTGTTGACGGGATAAAACAGACAACCTAAGGTGTCAATTTGTATGCAGTTTCATTGGCCGAGTCTGAGCACAGCTCTACATCGACCAATCAAACAACCAAGTTTCAAGAATGAGGACTGAGCTCATGCTCCAATGGTTGTATAATCCCTGTCCCAGATGTGGAAATTTGTACGCAGCTTGAATTACCGAGTCTGAGCACAACTCAGCCTCCACCAATCAAGCAACCAAATTTCAAGAATTAGAACCGAGTACATGCTCTGAAGTAATCGCTGTCCCAGATGTGGCCCAGCTGTGCTACGACTCGACCAATCAAGCTTCCTGATTTTGAGCATGAGAACAGAGATGTCTGGAATGTTGTATAAGCACTGTGCAGAAAATAAAAAATCGCCACTTAAAAAAAAAATAAAATAAATTGGCGATAAAAAATTACAATTTTCGAAAAAAAAAGAAAAAGAAAAAAAATATATTATTTTTTTATTTTTTTAATTTTTTTTTCGGAAATTGTAATTTTTTATCGCCAATAGTTTATTTTTATCGCCAATTGCGAAAGTGGCGATCGCCAGCAGAATCCCTGACTGTGTGTGTGGGATTTGTTACAGTTGTGGCGCCTCCACCTCCACCCCCGCCTCACTGCACCTCATACTCCCTGACGTTCTGTACGTTCCGGTTTGTCCTCCTGATCTTGGAGAGTCGCCACATGGATTGCACGTATGTTATATACCATTTGTTTAACCAGGTGGGCTGATTATCGTGAAATAAATGCGCAAGTGATTGGTTCCTTGCGCTAAGCAAACAAGTGAGCATAGCGAGTTTGTTTAGCGTAAGGACCCACTCACGAAGGCATTATTTCAAGACAATCAACTTGCCTGGCTAATTAAACATTTTCTTACATTTGACACATGATGCTTATGAAAAACCAGGTGAGCTGATTGTCATGAAATAATGCATGAATGATTGGGTCCTTGCGCTAAACAAACTAGTGAGCGTAGCAAACCAAGTTTGTTTAGCGTAAGGACCCAATCACGAGGATAATCAACTTACTAAATAAATATTTTCTTACATTTCACACATGATACTTAATATGAATAAAGTGAATCAAGCGTAAATATGGCAATCCGTAGTGAATGTGACTGTCTCGTGATTCAGAGGGTGTGTATGAGAAAATGATTTGATTGGTCGAAGGAAACACGTCATTGGGATATTACTGATGTCTTTTCTCATTTTTCCATTTTATATGATAAACGTATGTAGACTTCTGCTGCTCTAAAGAACCGAGTGGTGTAATATTATATTTGTGTAACCTACTGGCTGAAATGTTAGAAAACGCTTCGTTAATTGATTTTTGTCGAACCCGCTTGCAGAAAGCGAGATATAGTGATCACAATGACGTCCTGGTGTCCGTCCATCCGTCCGTCCGTCCGTCCGTCCGAAATCTGCGATAAAGTTTTTAAATACCTTATATCTCTGCAGTCCTAAGTCACATTGACTTGAAACTTCAATGTTTATTAGTCATCATCCATATATTCATTCTGTCTCCCACTCATGCGGCCCCTGTGCCCCAAGGTCAAGGTCAAATGACTTTGAAATTTGTGTTAACGTTTTTACATACCTTATCATGCTTATATCTCCACAACACTTACTCAGATTTGCTTGAAACTTCAAATAATTCTTTATTTCATCCATATTTTCATTCTATATATCGGCAGGCTCGACATGCGAGCTGCGGCCATCTGGTACTTATTTACTTTACGTCATTCCATCAATAAAACACTGGTCATGCATGTAACAAGCAATATATATCAAACTACATGAGTGTGCTATTTGATCAGGATATACACTGGTCACAAATTCCATAAGCTCCAGTCACAGTCACAAACATTCACAAATTACGTGATTCTCAACGGATTTGAAGCAAACACTTCTAAATTGCCCATTGATCGGGATATACACTGGTCACAAATCCCATTAGCCCCTTTTCCCCAGTCCAAACATTCACATATTAATAATTTCTCGACTGATTTGAAGGAAACATTTCTAAATTGACCATTTCATCAGAATCTTCACTGGTCATAAATCCCATAATCCCCATTTCCCCAGTTACAGGCACATGCAACATTCACAAATCACCAATTTCTCGACGGATTTAAAGGAAAGTTTTTTTAACTTGCCCATAGACCCTATTTCCCGAGTCACAATTGCCCATGCCTGTTTCCCAACAGCTAAGCATTTTTTGCAATAATACGATATGTTGAACAATTCTGCAAAAACCAGGAACCCACTTTTCCTATTCTGCAAAAACCAGGAACCCACTTTTCCTATTCTGCAAAAACCAGGAACTCACTTTTCCTGATGGAAAAGTGGCTGGCTTCCTGGTTTATACAGAATTATTCAATGTTTCCCGACAGCCTAGGGATGGATTGTGGCCTAGGGGTTAGAACACCTGGCTTCCAATCCGTAAGTTGTGGGTGCAAACCTCACCTTGGGCATCAAAAATACTTTCATAGTATTTCCATCCACTGGTGTGTCTGATGAGACTTTAAACAGTGGTCCCGTCTCTGTATGACCCTAGCTGTTGGTGGGATGTTAACCCTTCCTACGCTGTTGACTGAAATTGCCGTTTGCGGTTTTTAATTTTTGCTTTAGTTCTTAACAAAAAAACTGGTTTTGACAGCACATGAGAATCGTCTCCACTCATGTGCTGTCAAAAGCAGGTTTTTGTCGAGAAATATTGAAAATAAAACATTTCCAGCAGACGACAACATTTAATTCAGTGTAGTAAGAGTTAAACCCATTCACTTTCATAGTATTTCCATCCCACTGGTCTGTCGGATGAGACTTTAAACAGTGGTCCCGTCTCTATATGACCCTAGCTGTTGGTGGGACGTTAAACCCATTCACTTTCACGTTTCCCGACAGCCTTTACTACGAGCTGCAGCACTGCCTGTACCTGCGGGATGAGGGATGTGCGTCGGACTCGTCCACAGAGATTCGACAGCTAGCCGAGACCGTGCTACAGCGGATGGAGGTCTACTGCACCTACCAGCTCGAAGACTCGAGCTGTGGCGCTATGACCACACTCTCAGAATCGTTCCTGTTTTCTTACGTCACTCCCGAAGCCCGTTGCGAGTAAGTGTGATTTGTTTTCCTCTTATGCCGCTTATAGTCCTTTTCTCACAACATCATTTCCTTATGTTAATTGTAACCCCCCCCTGTGGAATATATTCATGAAACTTCACATATGCACGACCAAAAGGTGTGTCGTGCTTAAGAATGACAACTCTTGCCTCACTAATTTTCAAGTTATCTCCTTTTGTTTTTTCTCGCACTGATATTCTTGTCCGGAACTATTAAAGGTACATGCCCACTCAGTAGACACAAAATGTTCTTTATATTATATCAGAGACATCATCTGAGACATTTTCTGGCAAAAGAAACATTCGTTCACCATTACCACACATATTTATTGCCATTATTATACATTTTATGACAGCCGTAACTTGACACACTGATATCTGGGGCGATAACCGTGTTTCCTTAAAATGTTAACAGACATTAATATTTATACATTATTTTTTGATGTGCAATTATCATACTTTATAATCTGTCAAAATTATTATTTTTTCAGGTGACGCATTTAATTAGCATAAATATTTAAAAAATACCATGCCTCATTTACATATGAAAATAGCCTGATACCAATGCACGTCACTATCAGTAAAATAACTATTACTAATGATTATACCTGCATTATGAGTGGCCTCTCGTAATCTTTAGAACTGGTGGAAGAGTGACAAAATTATACACTTATTTAATTCCTATAATGAACACTTTTGTGCCTATTGAGTGGGCATGTACCTTTAAAGCTCATCGTAAATAAATCAGAGATTCAATCAGACACAGTACCAAATATAAGTAGCGTGGATGTTGCCATAAATGTTTAGAGATGTTTCACTGTATTCGGTTCTCGAAGGCACTAACCATGTATTGACTATATTACAGGTACCTAGTTGAAGCGATCCACGTTATATCGGAGCAGTGTCAGGATACCAGTTTGGTCAGTGTCTACACCAGCCTCATCCACACGATGTTCTCCTGTAACTTTGCTGGACTCCCAGGTAACACAATTCTGCCAATCAGTCAACTACTGTCTGTTTCACGAAAGCTGCCAAAATTTTACGGCTATATAAACAATTCAAAAACAATATTTGTTTTGATAATATTAAATTAAAGCAAAAAACAATTTCCACATATTAAATACCCATAGACATCTTCACAGAGTGAACACAGAGTGAAGATGTCTATGGGGATTTAACATGTTGTTAATTTTTAGAATTTCAGAAATACTGGACCGATTTTCAAAATTTAACTTGTGTTTCAAGCTATCTAGCCAGGTTTCGGAGTAAATTTCAGAATTTGTTTGTTTTTTGACTACCTACTCTCCCATTTCCTCCACCTCATTTTCCCCCATGTTAAATTCCCATAGACAAATACATTTTTCGTAATAAAATTAATATTTGACCAAATTTCACAAAATAAAAAGAAGGCTCATTCTTAAATTTTGATCAAATTTAATATTATCGAACAAAATATTTTTTTTGCATTGTTTATAAATATGGCTGTAAAATTTGGGCAAGTTTCATGAAACAGACAGTAACCCATTCAAGTCTATGGACCTGGGGGCCGTTTCACGCTACTTTGTACAACTAAAATGTTCGTAAGTGCAAAATTATGATAGTCTGTAAATTTCACATTAACAATGTTTTCTTGTAAACAATTATTGGATTTACATTTATTGAGCATAGGCTGCATATGCAGCCTATTCTCAATAAATGTAAATCCATCTATTTGAATTTCCAGACGATCCTAAATTTGCACTTACGAACATTTTATATGTTGCTACCACTTATATGAACCGTCTCGTCGAGAAGGTTCATATGAGTGGTAACAACATATTATTTTGAACAGATATAGAGAATATAGCATGGAAAACCATCTCCAATGTTCATACTACTGTAATTGTGTCTGGCTTATACTAGTAGTGGGTTAAACAATTATAATTCCAGCTCCAAATGTATGCACGATTCCAAGCATTTTCATTGGCCGCAAGTAGCCACATCCAGGCGTATGACAAGAGTTCCGGAACGAGTGAAATCTTGCAACAATTAAAATTGCAGATGATAAAAATACAATATTGCGAAGAAATACTTACATTTGTTCACTTATTTTTATCCCGTCAACACAGTGCGTATGTGCCGTGAAACACGGTGCCATGAAACATTTTTGATATCCAGTCAATACTATTTTTGCATTTTACATCCATTTGTAGGTGTTGATGGGATAAATAGAATAGTAGGTTAGTGCCGTGAATGGGAGAACATATCTGGCGCGGCACACAAACGGGATGTGCTCGGCAGAGCCTCGCCCATCCCGTTTCCTGAGCCTTGCCAGATATTTTTTCCCATTCACGGCACTAACCTACTATTCTCTATTTATCCCGTCAGAGCCTCGCCCATCCCGTTTCCTGAGCCTTGCCAGATATTTTTTCCCATTCATGGCACTAGCCTACTATTCTCTATTTATACACCCGTTTGAAAAAGACGGAACTTATTCTGCATTCACGTTTTACGGCTACACGTACATAGCTTGTACACGCAAAAACGTGATCGTAACCAAATAACCGCATGCGCAGTGATACAAAAAATGTTTATACATGTTTCAATGAAAATTCTGTGCATGTGAAGTGAAGAGAAAACCGGGAAACTGAGTGCGTTATTGGTTAACGTTTTTGGTTAAAGCCTCGGTGGGCGTGACATGCAGGCCGCGGACATTTAGTTTTGGCAAACGTAGCTCAAGCGTGGGTCAAACCAAACAGGCAAACACCATGTATAAACTCGGACCAAACATGCAGTTGCTACTGTATTTGATCAGGAACTACACCGGTCACAAATCCCATAAATCCCATTTCTCCAGTCACGATTATGGGACATGCCATATGATTTTGTACATAAGAATACTGCAATATTTCATGAAATATATTTTACAGAAACTTTGAAATTTTCTGTAAATGACATCAAAAGATGACAAAATTGTCCTAGCAAATGTGGAATTCCGTTCTGCATTTGCTATGTCAACATTTCGTAATCTTTTTACGTCATATACAGGAACTATGGTAAATTTTGTAAATAATTTAATTATTATGTTTCATGAAATACTGCACATGTTCTTAGGTACAAAATCACATGGTGTGTCTCATATACGGCTGATACTAGAGGAATGGGGCTTTTTGGATGTGTGACCCAGTGTAGTTCCTGTAGCCGATTTCATCAAAATTGCAAAGTATACTTATCTAGCAAAGTACTTTGAGGGAGAAATTTTCAATTTTAGGATTAATTTAATAATTTTTATTATACTGAATTTATTACATTATCACAGCCATTTTGGCTGTGATAATGTAATAAATTCAGTATAATAATTCTGCATAATTTTAATCGTCAAATATATATAGTGGTTAGTTCTAAATGAAATAATGCATTTTGGGAAAAATAAATGATTACTCCCTCAAAGTATACTTTGCTACATTTTAATAAAGTATACTTTGCAATGTTGGTGAAATAGGTTATTTGATCAATTAGCACACTCCTGTAGCCTGATAACAATATATATTTCTTGTTAAAAGCATGACGGTCGTTTCATTAAATTAATGGCGAACATTGCAGGCCCTGATCTGACTGCGCGAATGCACAGGCTGATCTGGGGCTACATTGGCCACATATGCCATAAGCCCAATTTCTCTAGTCACAGCCACATATCATTTGATGTGTGTTTCAGAGCCGGACACATGTCAGCTGCCGAAGGCAATAGGACCGTGTGACGGACCAGTGGACTTGTGGTTCTACAATAGTGAAATCTCTTCATGCGAACAGTTTTCCTACGGAGGCTGTCTGGGCAATGCAAACAAGTTTGGCAGTGAAGACGAGTGCATGGCCGCATGTTATGGTAAATCTAGCAATGCACTTCATGTTGCAGTCTTTGTATGTTCTGCAGGGCAATATATTGTTCTTTATCCCGTCAACACAGTGCATATGTGCCGTGAAACACAGTGCCGTGAAACATTTTTGATATCCAGTCAATACAATTTTTTGCATTTTACAGCCATTTGTAGGTGTTGACGGGATAAATAGAATAGTAGGTTAGTGCCGTGAATGGGAAAAAATATCTGGCGCGGCACGGAAACTGGATGTGCTCGGCAGAGCCTCGCCCATCCCGTTTCCTGAGCCTTGCCAAATATTTTTTCCCATTCACGGCACTAACCTACTATTCTCTATTAATCCTTTCATCCCTGAGTAACTGGAATAGATTTTGACATGTTAATTTTGCAACCAATCCAAGCGTCACAAAATGGTCCATTTATGAAATAGGGGTGTTTTTGCTCTCAAAAATATGAAAATTACTTGGCTGATCTGGATCTACACCATTGCCAGTACCACTATACAGGCCTGTGGTGTTGAAAGGGTTTATGTGTTTCCCAGAATAAGTTGTGTTTTAATGGTAATTGTTACATGGTTTCCGTTGTTTGCACATATATAGCGCATGCTGTTTGCATATGGCTTTAGGCAACGCTCATTCCGGGGCCGCGCGTAGACCAAGTGCCTTCATGACGTCACTACGCGGAAGTGCCTTCATGACGTCACTACTTAATGACGTTCATGACGTTCATGACACGGCCCCGGAATATAAATACCGAAAATTATCTACGTGAATGGGACGATTTACAAAAGTACTGAAAACACTGAATATAATGCTCAAATTACATCATTTTTTTGTTGGAAATGTAACAATAACGTTTGATCATGTCCAGCCGTGTGCAAACGTTTGCTGTGGCCCGAGGGAACTGTTTGAACCCCAAGGCCGCAGGGCTGGACATGATCAAACCTTATATTAGAAACATGATTGTTTTATTGATTGATTGGGGTTTTAATTACATCTAATGGCAGGATCATTTGCGGTTGTGACCGCGCTTATGGGTTGTGTGACCAGCATCCGCAGTGTGATAAGGATCTGCATTGTTTGCCATTCCATCAATGAAACACCCGTCAAGCTTCTGACAATTGCGCAATATATATTGTTATCATGCTACAGGAGCATTCTATTTGATCAGGAGCTACATTGGTCACAACTACCATTAGCCCCATTTCTCCAGTCACAGCTACACATCAACATACACTAGCCTGGTGTTCTCAATCTACAGTCACAGCCACACATCAACAGACACTAGCCTGGTATTCTCAATCTACAGTCACAGCCACACATCAACAGACACTAGCCTGGTATTATCAATCTACAGTCACAGCCACACATCAACATACACTAGCCTGGTATTCTCAATCTACAGTCACAGCCACACATCAAAAGACACTAGCCTGGTATTCTCAATCTACAGTCACAGCCACACATCAACATACACTAGCCTGGTATTCTCAATCTACAGTCACAGCCACACATCAACATACACTAGCCTGGTATTCTCAATCTACAGTCACAGCCACACATCAAAAGACACTAGCCTGGTATTCTCAATATACAGTCACAGCCACACATCAACATACACTAGCCTGGTATTCTCAATCTACAGTCACAGCCACACATCAACAGACACTAGCCTGGTATTATCAATCTACAGTCACAGCCACACATCAACATACACTAGCCTGGTATTATCAATCTACAGTCACAGCCACACATCAACAGACACTAGCCTGGTATTCTCAATCTACAGTCAAAGCCACACATCAACATACACTAGCCTGGTATTCTCAATCTACAGTCAAAACCACACATCAACATACACTAGCCTGGTATTCTCAATCTACAGTCAAAGCCACACATCAACATACACTAGCCTGGTATTCTCAATCTACTGTCACAGCCACACATCAACAGACACTAGCCTGGTATTCTCAATCTACAGTCACAGCCACACATCAAAAGACACTAGCCTGGTATTATCAATCTACAGTCACAGCCACACATCAACATACACTAGCCTGGTATTCTCAATCTACAGTCACAGCCACACATCAAAAGACACTAGCCTGGTATTATCAATCTACAGTCACAGCCACACATCAACAGACACTAGCCTGGTATTATCAATCTACAGTCACAGCCACACATCAACATACACTAGCCTGGTATTCTCAATCTACAGTCAAAGCCACACATCAACATACACTTGCCTGGTATTCTCAATGCTACAATGTCATAACAGCCACACATCAACAGACACATAAGCCTGGTATTCATCAATCTACAGTCACAGCCACATCATCAACATACACTAGCCTAGGTATTCTCAATCTACAGTCACAGCCACACATCACATACACTATCCTGGTATTACTCAATCTACAAGTCACAGCCACAACATCAAAAGACACTCAGCCTGGTATTCAATATACAGTCACAGCCACACATCAACAGACACTAGCCTGGTATTCTCAATCTACAGTCACAGCCACACAAGACACTACCTGGCAATTCTCAATCTACAGTCACAGCCACATCAACTACACTACCTGGTATTCTCAATCTACAGTCACAGCCACACATCAACAGACACAAGCCTGGTATTCTCAATCTACAGTCAGCCCACAACATCACAGACCCTAGCGGTATTCTCAATCTAACAGTTCACAGCCACACATCAACATACACTAGCCGGTATTCCTCAATCTACAGTCAACAGTCACACATCAACATAACAAACTAGCCTGGTATTAATCAATCTACAGTCACAGCCACACATCAACAGACACTAGCCTGGTATTCTCAATCTACAGTCACAGCCACACATCAACATACACTATCCTGGTATACTCAATCTACAGTCACAGCCATACATCAACAGACACTAGCCTGGTAATTCTCAATATACAGTCATAAACACCCACACCCATCAACCAAACACTAGTTCTGGTATCTCAATCTACAGTAATCAAACACCACCACATCAACATACACTAGCTGGCCATTCTCAATCTACAGTCACAGCCACACATCAACATACACTAGCCTGGTATTCTCAATCTACAGTCACAGCCACACTCAAAAGACACTAGCCTGGTATTCTCAATCTACAGTCACAGCACACATCAAAACATACACTATCCTGGTATCTCAATCTACATCACAGCCACACATCAACATACACTAGCCTGGTATTCTCAATCTACAGACCCAGCCCCACACATCAGATAACACTAGCCTGGTATTCTCAATATACAGTCACAGCAAACACACAATCAAAAATACACTAGCCTGGTATTCTCAAATCTACAGTCACAAGCCACACATCAACATACACTAGCCTGGTATTCTCAATCTACAGTCACAGCCACACATCAACAGAACACTACCTGTATTATCAATCTACAGTCACAGCCACACATCACAGACACTAGCCTGGTATTCTCAATCTACAGTCAAAGCCACACATCATCATACACTAGCCATGGAATTCTCAATCTACAGACACAGCCACACATCAACAACACTAGCCTGGTATTTCAATCTACAGTCACAGCCACACATCAACATACACTAGCCTGGTATTCTCAATCTACAGTCACCAGACACTAGCCATCTCATCACTCACTAGCCTGGTATTCTCAATCTACAGTCACAGCCACACATCAACAGACACTAGCCTGGTATTCTCAATCTACAGTCAAGTCAGCACACATCAAGCATACACTAGCCTGGTATTCTCAATCTACAGTCACAGCCATTCACATCACATACACTAGCCTGGTATCTCATCTATCTAGTCAGCCACACTCAAACATACATAAGCTGGTATTACTCAATCTACAGTCACAGCCACAACATCACAGACATAGCCTGGTATTCTCAATCAGTCAGCCACACATCAACATACTAGCCTGGTATTTCTCAATCTACAGTCACAGCCACACATACATACATAGCTGGTAATTCTCAATCTACAGTCACCAGCCTACATCACAGACACTAGGCCTGGTATCTCATTCTCAATCTATCAGTCACAGCCACACATCAACATACACTAGCCTGGTATTCTCAATCTACAGTCACAGCCACACAAACATACATGCCTGGTATTCTCATCTATCAAGTCAGCCACACTCAAAAGACACGCCTGGTATTCTCAATACCTACAGTCACAGCCACACATCAACAGACACTAGCTGTATTCTCAATCTACAGTCACAGCCACATTTATCAACATCCACATAGCCTGCGTCATTACTATTCTCAATCTATACAGTCACAGCCACACATCATCAGTACACTAGCTGGTATTCTCAACATCTACAGTCCACAAGCAGCCACACATCAACAGACTAGCCTGGTATTCTCATCACGTCAGCCACACATCAACTTACACAGCCTGGTATTCTCAATCTACAGTCACAGTCCACACATCAAACATACACTAGCCTGGTATTAATATCTACAGTCACACACATCAACAGACACTAGCCGGTATTCTCAATCTACAGTCAGCCACACATCAACATACACAGCCTGGTATTCTCAATCTACAGCCAGCCTACATCAACAGACACGCCTGGTATTCTCAATATACAGTCACAGCCACACATCAACATACACAGGCCTGGTATTCTCAATCTACAGTCACAGCCACACATCAACATTACTATCCTGGTCATTCTCAATATACAGTCACAGCCACACATCAACATACACTACCTGGTATTCTCTAACAGTCACAGCCACACATCAACATACACTAGCCTGGTATTCTCAATATACAGTCACAGCCACACATCAACATACACTAGCCTGGTATTCTCAATCTACAGTCACAGCCACACATCAACATACACTAGCCTGGCATTCTCAATCTACAGTCACAGCCACACATCAACATACACTAGCCTGGCATTCTCAATCTACAGTCACAGCCACACATCAACAGACACTAGCCTGGTATTCTCAATCTACAGTCACAGCCACACATCAACATACACTAGCCTGGTATTCTCAATCCACAGTCACAGCCACACATCAACATACACTAGCCTGGTATTCTCAATCTACAGTCAAGCCACACATCAACAGACACTAGCCTGGTATTCTCAATCTACAGTCACAGCCACACATCAACAGACACTAGCTGGTATTTCTCAATCTACGTCACAGCCACACAATCATACACTAGCCTGGTATTCTCAACTACGTCACAGCCACACATCAACAAGACACTACTGGTATTCTCAATCTACAGTCACAGCCACACATCAACATACACTAGCCTGGTATTCTCAATCTACTGTCACAGCCACACCTCAACATACATAGCCTGGATTCTCATCTACAGTCACAGCCACATCAACATACACTAGCCTGGTATTGTCAATCTACTGTCACAGCCACACATCAACAGACACTAGCCTGGTATTCTCAATCTACAGTCACAGCCATACATCAACAGACATTAGCCTGGTATTCTCAATCTACAGTCACAGCCAGACATCAACAGACACTAGCCTGGTATTCTCAATCTACAGTCACAGCCACACATCAACAGACACTAGCCTGGTATTCTCAATCTACAGTCACAGCCACACATCAACAGACACTAGCCTGGTATTCTCAATCTACTGTCACAGCCACACATCAACATACACTAGCCTGGTATTCTCAATCTACAGTCACAGCCACACATCAACATACACTAGCCTGATATTCTCAATCTACAGTCACAGCCACACATCAACATACACTAGCCTGGTATTCTCAATCTACAGTCACAGCCACACATCAACATACACTAGCCTGGTATTCTCAATCTACAGTCACAGCCACACATCAACAGACACTAGCCTGATATTCTCAATCTACAGTCACAGTCAGACATCAACAGACACTAGCCTAGTATTCTCAATCCACAGTCACAGCCAGATTTTGACATCATTTTGTGGGTGACTTGCCATTGACAAGGTGATAAATTTAACAATGGGATTCATCCTTACCGGAATCCCTATATCCCTGGTTTGACACTCAAAGAAATTGGATGATTGGGGTCTGGAGCAGGGTACAGTTAACAATGGGATTCATCGTTAACAAAAATCTGAAAAAAAAACCGGTTTAACCCTCGGATACATTTTGTTCTTGAGAGTTTAATCCGGTTACACCATTATAAACATTGTAAGATTAGTACTAAGTATATTACTTTTAGGGAGTGGCCTAAGTGATTCTGCTGTGGTAAGGATCTGGGGCCAGATCATATGTTATTCTAATTTCAGGGCTGAATCTGTAGTATTTTTGTAAATATTCAGTTCTGATTTTGTGGTTTCCCCCTAATCCTTACAGGTGAAATGTGGTATTCGACCCTGTTAACCCAGTAAAATGACCCTTAGTAGCTGTTCCCAGGCCATTAAACACCATTATATGTGGCTGTGAAAGTTGGTTTATGGGTTTTGCGATCAGTGCAGATCTAGATCAGCCTGTGAGTCCGCACAGTCTGATCAGGATCTACACTGTTCGCCATCCCATCAGTGAACCACCCGCCATGCTTCTAACAAGCAATATAGATCGTTATCAGGCTGCAGGAGTGTGCTATTTGATCAGGATCTACACTGGTTAAACACCATTAAATGTGGCTGTGACTGGATCTACTAGTATGGGGCTTTTGTGTTTTGCAATAAGTGTAGATCCACACTTATCTGTGGGTCTACACTGTTCGCCATTCAATCAATGAACCAACAGTCATGCTTCTTACACGCAATATAGATCGTAATCAGGCTAGAGGAGTGTGCTATTTAATCAGGTTCTACACTGGTCACAAATCCCATTTCTCCACTAACACTACAAACAAATTGAATAATTTTGCAAAAACCAGGAACCCACTTTTCCGACGTTTCGGCACGTCTGAAAAGTTGATTCCTGGTTTTTGCATAATTATTCAACATATCGTATTATTGCGGAAAGCTTACAAAGAAATTGACATGATTTTACAGTGACGCCTGGCCATTGCCCGAAGGACCCCGGCACCGATACACCCTGCCAGTCCGACTGTGATTGGGACCACCAGTGTTCCGACGCAAAGAAATGTTGCCACATGGGGTGTATGACTTGTGTGGACCCTGTCCTCGGTATGATATTTCACATTTGACGTGTTTTCGCTTTCGTCGATACTGCTACAGTCAAATATTGTGCTACAGGCCACCTCCGAATAGTAATTGAATTGCCTAACATAACATCATCACTTTAAAGGCGATACCACAGGCATTTGGCATGTTTCGGCTTTCTTGGGTACTGCTATACAGTCACATTTTGTGCTGCTAGCCATCTCCGAATAACAATCACCTGTCTATAGCAGCCACGGTTTTGTTTTCCCAATTATTCAATTGGCACATAAATGAACCTGCTAACAAAGACCACCTGTGAACGCCTGGGAGCCGTTTCACTAAACTTCGTACGACTAAAATGTTCGTAAGTGCAAATTTAGGATCGTCTAGAAAGTTCAATTGATGGATTTACATTTATTGAGCAATAAATGTAAATCCAATAATTGTTTACAAGTAAACATTGTTAATGTGCAATTTACAGACTGTCAATATTTTGCACTTACGGACATTTTCGTCGTACGAAGTTTAGTGAAACGCAGCCCTGATTTGTCTCTTCGCATGGCTGGTCTTTATTCACGGGCTTGACTGTATATGGATGGCATGGTAATACTTTATAAATTACAATGATTACTTCCCTTGGATTAAAGGTACATGACCACTCAGTAGGCACAACATGTTCTTCATATGAATTAAATAAGTGTATAGTTGTGTCACTATTTCACCAGTTCTAAAGATTACGAGGGCCGCTATACAGATATAACCATTTAGTAATATTTATTTTACTGATAGTGATGCGCGTTGTACCAGGCTAATTTCATATGCAAATGAGGCATTGTATTTTTTAATTTTTTATACTAATTAAATACGTCACCTGAACAAATATTATTTTATATTTATAAAGTATGATAATTGCACACCTAAAAATAAATACAGAGTGTAAATAGTAATGTCTGTTAACATTTTACGGAGAAACGCGGTTATCGCCCCTGATATCAGTGTGGAAAGTTACGTCTGATATAAAATGTATAATAATGCCAAGTATGTGGGGTAATGGTGAATGAATGTTTATTTTGCCAGAAAATGTCTCTGACATAAAGAATATTTTGTGCCTACTGAGTGGGCATGTACCTTTAATAAAAAAACATAAACAATATGGCGGATTCTCTTATAATCTTTCTGTTTCTGAAATAATAAATTAAATGCCGCCCCTGGTTGAGGGGAATAACAGATATTGCTTCCTCAGGGAGATAATCCACAATATTCCCCTCAAACAAGGACAGTATTTATATAGTGAAATGGGAGACTGAGGGCCGTTTCACTAAACTTTGTATGACTAAAATGTTCGTATTAAAGTGCAAATTTAGGATCGTCTGGAAATTTCAAATGATGGATTTACATTTATTGAGCATAGGCTGCATATGCAGCCTATGCTCAATAAATGTAAATCCAATAATTGTTTACAAGAAATCATTGTTAATGTGAAATTTACAGACTATCATCATTTTGTAGTTATGATCATTTTAGTCATACAAAGTTTAGTGAAATCGGCTACAGGTCTACTACAATGTGTTATTTACAGTGGACTGTGAGCTGGACGATGAGACCCCCGTCCCACACGGAAACAGCTACGAGGCAGCGGACAAGTGTAACACATGTACCTGCAACAACGGTGTAATCACCTGCACTGAGGAGGAGTGTCCTAGTACGTCAACCATTACCCATCTTGTATTGAGCACAGAGCTCCAGATAAGGTGTAGCTCTGAACAGATAGCACAGACGTACATGACGATCTGGCGGAACCATCCCCAATCTTGTATTCAGTACAGAGCTCCCGATAAGGTGTAGCCTATTTCACACAAAAATTGCTATTAAGCATACTTATCTAGCTTAGTATACTTTGAGGGAGTAATCATTTATTTTTCCTGAGATGCATTATTTCATATAGAACTAACGACTGCATATATTTGATGATTACAAGTATGCATACTTATTATACTGAATTTATTACATTTTCACAGCCAAAATGGGTTGTGGCCTAGGGGTTAGAACACCTGACCTCCAATCTGGAGGTTGTGGGTTGTGGGTTGTGGGTTGTGGGTTGTGGGTTGTGGCCTAGGGGTTAGAACACCTCCAATTTGGAGGTTGTGGGTTGTGGCATAGGGGTTAGAACACCTGACTTCCAATCTAGAGGTTGTGGATTTAAACCTCGCCTAGTGCATCGAAGAATATTTTCATAGTATTTCCAGCCCACTGGTCTGTCGGATGAGACTTTAAACTGTGGTCCCGTCTCTATACGACCTTAGCGGTGGCTGGGACGTTAAACCCATTCACTTTCACTTTGAATACAGGCCACCTGCATGTGAGGTGAACTCTCTGTCATGTCAGAGGACGTACGTCCGGTTAAAGTTTTTGGTTTAGTTTTTTGGTTATGTTTTTTGGTTATGTTTTTTGGTTAAAGTTTTTGGTTAAGCTCTTTGGTTAAGTTTTTTGGTTAAAGTTTTTTCGTGTACTATATCTCTGCAACTGCTTCACCCATTACCTTGATACTTCACATGGGTGTTTATCATCATTGTCGCATCCGCTTGCGGAAAGCGCGATATCGTCGGCATTTTGGCATACGTCCGTCCGTCCGTCCGTCCGTCCGTACGTCCGTGTGTCCGGTTAAAGTTTTATCGATAAAGTTTTTCCATCTACTATATCTATTTTTTTAGTGTCCATGCCTCGCCCCAAGGCGCGACATGCAGGCCACGGCCATCTAGTCTACAAAAAGTGGGTATAATTATGTTATCCAAGTGTCTATGCTTGGAAAAAACCTGGCCTTCGTGGCTTTGCCTTGTTTCTTGTTATTATACTGAATTTATTACATTATCACAGCCAAAATGGCTGTGATAATGTAATAAATTCAAATATTGATTTTATTGCGAATGACCTGGCATCAGATCAGGATTATTCTGATTTCAGGACTGAATATATATATTTTTTTTTTTATTGTAAATATTCAGTTCTGATTTTGGGATCCCCCCCCCCCCCATTTGTACATGTACTTGAACATGTACTTGTACAGTTAATATATGGGATTTAGTACTAACCCCATTGACCCGGCCTTAAATGACCTTAGCTGTTGATGGGCCGTTAAACCCCAACAAACAAACAAACAAACTGCTGTATGTTTGTCTGGTTTATATGGTCTTAAGTTGTTACATTTTGATTTACCTAGGGTCTTTTGGTATACCGTAATAACCCTTTATATTCGAACACAATTTGCTTTGGGAAACCCCTATTAAATAGGGGTTTCCCAAAGCAAATTGTATCCAAATACATTGTTATTGCGATTAAACGAGTACTGCCATACTAACCTTGAACATTGGCACAATCTCTGTTATGTGGAAACCATATATTTTTTATATGTTTCCCAAAATTATTACCGTACTAATTTTTATGTACCCGGAAAGATTTTGTGGTACCTATAGTCCCCACCCTGTACATGATAATGTTCCGCTGTGTGTCTATCTGTCCGCGATTCTGTTTTGGGCTACCTTAACTATCTCTGTCACCTGCGTATTTGCGTAAATACCCAATAAAAATTGCCAAAAACTCAATTGAAACCAGAAGTAGCGAGTATCAAAAAGCATTAAAAAATTTGTTGTATCTTTATCATGCTGCAGAAAACAATAAACAGACCACAAATATGGCATATTTTTCTTATTTACCATGAAAACACATCTTGGTATTTCATTAGAATTGTCTCCAAGGAGACAATTCTAATGAAATGCCAAGACATGTTTTCATTTTGAAGCAAACTATTCAATAATTGTGGTGTGTTGATGTGTAAACAGTAGTGTGAGTTTAGTTTACCCAATTCAAATTTTGAAATACCCAATTGCTTCAGAAATGATGGAGTGACAATACTCAATTACTAATTCCTTATCTGGAGCATTGTATGCTTATTTATCATCATCCATATTTTCATTCTATAGCCCAGCATGCGGCCTCTGTGCTTGAGAAAAAGCAACAATAGACAACACAACTGTGGCTGTGATTGGGCAAATGTGCCTTGTGGGGCTTGCAACCAGTGTAGATCCAAATCAGCAAGTGCATCCGCAAAATTTGACCAGGATCTGCACTGTTCGCCATTCCATCAATGAAACACCCGTCATGCTTCCTGCAAGCAATATAGATCGTTATCAGGTTACAGGAGTGTGCTATTTGATCAGGAGCTACACTGGTCACAAATTCCATAAGTCCCATTTCTCCAGTCACAGCCACAAATTAATTCAGTGTTATAATATACCCTTGTTTATTCAGACAACTGTGTCGTGGACGGGATGATATATAAGGAAGGCGAAGGATTTGAAGATGACGACCGCTGTAGTATGTGCATATGCATGGGTGGTTCTATTAGCTGTTCCAAAGGCCTTTGTCCAGGTGAGATATACAAGTAATGTTTAACTCTTTCAACAATAGACCTGTATAGCCGTATTGGCAAACAGTGTAGATCCAGATGATCCATATTTTTGAGAACAAAACACCCCCTTTTCAATGGACTAGTCTGAAATTTTGTGACAATTGGATTGGTTGAAAAATTAACATATCAAAATCCATTCCAGTTACTTAGAGTTAATAGTTCATGGTCTTTAAGGGTGGATTGTGGCACTGTGGTTGGGATACTGGACTCTCAATACTTGTTAATAAAGGATTTGACCTTCTTTACCTGTAGCCGATTTCACCAACATTGCAAAGTATACTTTTCTAGCAAAGTATACTTTTAGGGAGTAATCATTTATTTTTCCCAAAATGCATTATTTCATATAGAACTAACGACTGCATATATTTGATGATTAAAAGTATGCAGAATTATTATCCTGAATTTAATTATTTTCTCTCTCAAAGTATACTTTGCAATTTTGATGAAATCGGCTACTGGCCTAAAATGACCTTAGTTTGGGCTATTTTTGGCTGGGTCAGTGGGTTTGAATTTCACTGTAACGACGGGTCGAAAATCTCCGAACTCAGAACTCACTCAGAATAGTTACATAAAAGATATATTCAGGCCTGAAATTGGAATAAATTAATTACACTAGCATCTATAATGGGAACTTCTTTCCATTGTATTATTATCAAGGTGCAGGATCACATGGTTACAACAACAACAACGTCGCCCACTTCAAAGTAAGTATTATTTTATATTGTCCTTAATATGCAACGGATTTTGATGAAATATGGCGCAGCAAACGCGTCTTCTTGAGCTGCATTTGGTGGTCCAGGGAGTTCGGTACAGACGTATGTCGTTTTTTGCGAAGAATCGATTTCCGTGTCAGAGACACGGAAATCAATTCTTCGCAAAAACGATAGAGGTTTGGACGAAAATACAGAGACCACCAAATGCAGCTTAACAAGACGCGTTTGATGAGCCATATTTCATCAAAATCCGTTACGTAATAAGGACACTATATAAGAATATGTACTTTGAATCAGATGGATTCTGGAAATTTCAGTACTTGTTGTTGTTGTTAGTACCACGTGATCATACACCTTGATTATTTCACAACACAAAATCATAAGAAACTTAGTTAAACCTGTTATTCTCTGTATGTTTGCTGTGACTGGTCTTATGGGTTTTGCAACCAGTGTAGATCGAGATCAACCTGTACAACCGCACAGTCTGATCAGGATCTGCAAAGTTCGCTATTCCATCAATGAACACCCATCGATCTTCTATCAAGCACGATAGATCATGCTACAGGAGAGTGCTATTTGATCATTGGTGACAACACTGGTCACAAATGCCATAGACACCTTTTCTCCGGTCACAAGCACATATGAGACACGCCATGCGATTTTGTTCCTAAGGAACATGTGCGATATCTCATGAAGAATATTTACAATATTTTCCGTAAATACTTTGAAAGTTGATTTTTTTTTACTTTGTCATGAAAATTTGTCATCTTTCGACACCATTTACAGAAAATATCACATCTTCTCTAAGTATATTTCATGAAAAATCGCGCATGTTCTTGGGTACAAAATCACATGGCTCATCTCATATGTGGCAGTGACTGGAGAAATGGGGCTTATGGGATTTGTGACCAGTGTAGCTCCTGATCAAATTGCACTCTTCTGTCGCCTGATAACCATCTATATTGCTTGTTAGAATCCTGACGGGAGTTTCATTGATGGAATGGCGAACAGTGCAGATCCTGATCAGACTGTGCGGATGCACAGGCTGATCTAGATCTACACTGGTCACAAAACCAATAAGCCCATTTCTCCAACCACACATGAGACACGCCTTGTGATTTTGTACAGAGTTCATGCGGAATTATAAACGTATTTAAAGAACTACGCAAAATCCCATGGCATGTCTCATATATGTCTGCAGATAACTGTGTGTTGGCGCTGGACGGAACGATCTACAAGGACACGGAGATCTTCGAGGACTTGGATCGGTGTAACATGTGTACCTGCACTGCTGGAAAAATCACCTGTACCGAGGATATGATATGTGCAGGTAAATCCAGGTGTATCCCATGCAATACACTTTTTGTGTGAAAACAAATATTGAAATATCTCCTGTTCTATTTTTACACGCCCTTTTGAAAGATGCTACGTGTAAACTCGGAACAGAAATGCAAATGCTCCAGTGCTCCAGATAAGCTGCATATTTGCTTAAATACCCAATTAAAATTGACAAAAACCCAATTGAAATCATAAGTAGCGAGTATCAAAAAGCAATACAAATTTTATGGTACCTTTATCATACTGCAGAAAACAATAAACAGACCACACGTATAGCATATTTTGCTTATTTTCCATGAAAACACATCTTGGTATTTCATTAGAATTGTCTCCAAGGAGACAATTCTAATGAAATGCCAAGACATGTTTTCATTTTGAAGCAATAATTGATGTCTGTTGATGTGTAAACAGTAGCGTGATTTTACTTTACCCAATTACAATTTTTAAATACTCAATTGCTTCAGAAATGATGGAGTGACAATACTCAATTACTAATTCCCTATCTGGAGCGCTGTATGCTCTGTATGCAGTAAAATAAATATCACTAAATGATTATATCTGTATAGCGGACACTTGTAAATTTTAGAACTGGTGGAATAGTGACACAATTATACACTTATTTAATTCCTATAAAGAACATTGTGTGCTCACGAAGTGGGCATGTACCTTTAACATGAGTGAGACTGAGTTGGACCAATGAAATGTTCTAAAGTTATGTTTACAGAGTCATATGTGGCTGTGACTGGAGAAATGGGGCATATGGGGTTTGACCAGTGTAGATCCTGATCAGCCTGTGCATCCGCACAGTCTGATCAGGATCTGCACTGTTCGCCATTCCATCGATGAAGCACTTGTCATTCTTCTAACAATTAAGCAATCGTTATCAGGCTACAGAAGTGTTCTATTTGATCAGGAGCTACACTGGTCACAAATTCCATAAACGCCCATTTATCCAGTCACAGCCACATATGACATCATATGTTCAGTTGTTTAAAAAACGGTGCTTATTATGTTTTACCGTGGTGCGGGCGGCGGACAGAAAAAGTGCATAGTTTGTGTACACAACTCGTCCGAAACTGTTCAGTTGATCGATCTGAAACTCAGGCGCGGACACAGAAATAATTGGGATCTGTAATTGCAAGTCGGCTCCGTGAGCGCGAAATCGTAAAGTCGGGGGGTCTGGGGGTCCTCCCCTAGGAAATTTTTAAATGCCAGATCACCGCAGATGCGATTTCCTGCCACCTAGGCCACGAAAAAAGTCGTCCAACTATTCGAGTATTGTAGATTTTCGTCTTTTATTTTTTTGCCGGGAGCAGGGGGGAGGGGGGGGGTCCAGACACCCCCCCCCTCCCCCCCCTCCCCCCCTGTATCCGCGCCTGAAATTATACACACGTCTTCTACACATATTGAAGATGTGCACCTTGGTGTTTTTATGCCGAAAAAATATTTTTTAACAAGTTGTTCAGTTGATAGGATACAGTAACGTTCGTGTTCCACATGGCAACCAGAACTCGACGTGATCCGCAAGTGGGTGAAATACGCATTTCCTGTATTTCTGAAACAAAAACTGATTTTCCTGAAACAGTGATACAAGAACACCTAAATGTTTTCCTGTGATACAAGAACACCTAAATGTTTTCCTGTGATACAAGAACACCTAAATGTTTTCCTGTGATACAAGAACACCAAAATGTTTTCCTGTGATACAAGAACACCTAAATGTTTTCCTGTGATACAAGAACACCTAAATGTTTTCCTGTAACAGTGATACAAGAACACCTAAATGTTTTCCGATTATGCTGCACTTGCGCAGTGAAGAACACATGGGGAAATATACAGAAATCATAACATATGTTTTTCTGGAAAACATAGCGCAAACAATCGTGAGCCAAGCGTAAATCAAAGTAAATTTCCGCTTGTAAACTCGGAACAAAAACGTAGATTCTCGGTATACATATACAGGAGATAGACTTGTCACACAGTTACAGTGGAACCTCTCTAAACCAGACACCATGGGAGGTCCCCAGGGTGTCTGGTTTAGAGAGGTTCCACTGTAAAACGGACAGATGACTACTTCAAAACACGCATGGATGCTTTGTGATCATGAACATATATTATCCTCGGAGATAAATGGCAACGAAGCACATCAAAATTAAGCACAAATTATTTGTCTCTCTGT
This sequence comes from Conchocele bisecta, assembly GCA_029237695.1. Lineage (NCBI taxonomy): Eukaryota > Metazoa > Mollusca > Bivalvia > Lucinida > Thyasiridae > Conchocele > Conchocele bisecta. The sequence goes on along the minus strand of CM055272.1, from coordinate 14,080,833 downwards.
CCAATTTACAGGTGTTTGACTGTACTATATTTCCCCATATTTTACCCCGTGTGTCACGCTGCAGGTTTTTTTACAGACAACGTCAGTGGCAGGTGGGAGCGTGTGTAGTAATTTAACGGTGGGATTCATCTTTACCGAAATCCGTACATCCCAGCTTTGACCCTTTTATTTTGACTTTCTTAGTTGAGAGTTGAATCCGGTTATACCCATTATAAAAGTCGTATAATTAGTACTAATCCTATTACTTTTAGTGAGTGTGGCTCTTGTGTGGTGACGACCTGGCACCATGTCAAGTTATTCTAAATTCAGGGCTGAAAATATATTTTTTGTGTAAATATTCATTTCAGATTTTGGGATTGTTTTCTCCACCACAACAGGTGAAATATAGACCCCATTAACCCCACCAAAAATGACCTTCGCTGTTAATAGGCCATTAAACACTGTCAAACAATCAAATTGAAATTGTTACATGACTGCCATTGTTTGACACAGCTCACAGCCATGTTCAAAGCTACAGTGAATGCTGTTTGACCATGGCTTGAGACAATGATCACTCCGGGGCCAAACCAACACCTAAATAATGCATGTGTCTCATGATGTTACTAGAACGCGCCATTACATTACCAGACCAGTTCACAATGGTCGCACTGAAATTTTGACATTGATGCCGTTGCATCACGCGACATGTACTGCGTCCCAAGTATATGTATGTGTAAATCAGCTGTTTGAATTGAGTAGATTATTAAAGTACTGCATATATGCTCTAATTACATGATATTTCTGAGTAAATGTAACAATGACGTTTGACAATGTCCAGCCGTGGGTAAACGTTTGCCATGGCATTCGGGAACTGTGCCTACGGCCTTGGATTTCAGACAGCTCCTCGTGCCACGGCAAACGTTTACCCACGGCTCGACATTGCGTTTGCCATGGCACTCGGGAACTGTTTGAACCCGCGGCCTATAGCCTTGGGGTTCAAACAGTTTCCTCGTGCCACAGCAAACATTTGCCCACGACATTGTCAAACTTTATATTTCCAGATTACTGTGTGGCGGATGGTGGAAGCATCCACAAACCGGGTGAATATTTCCCCGCGCCTGATGGCTGTAACACATGTATCTGCGGCAGAGACGCCTCCATCGGATGTACAGAGAAAGCTTGCGCTGAAGGTATTACACTCAACACTAACGTGAGAAATGGTACTTATGGGTTCTGAGAACGGTGTAGATCCAGATCAGCCTGTGCATCCGTACAGTCTGATCAGGATCTGCACGGTTCGCTATTCCATCAATGAAACACCCGTTATGCTTCCTCACAAGCAATATAGATCGTTATCCGGCTGAGAACCAACACTGGGCACAAATCTCATTAGGCCCATTACCTTATAGTCACAGTCACATATGAGACATGCAATGTGATTTTGTACTTAACAATATGTGCGATATCTTATGAAAAATATTTACATAATTTACTATATTTTCAATTACGTCGAAAGTTCACGAAATATACAGAGCAAATGTTGAATTCTATTCCGCACTCGCTATGAAACTTTTGTCTACGTCATTTACAGAAAATATCACTGTTTCTGTAAATATCTTTCATGAAAAATCGCACATATTCTTAGGTACAAAGTCACATGGCGTGTCTCATAAATCATATATCAGGGCCTGCAGTTGAACTTCCGCCATTCCGCTAATGACGGTCATGCCAGTGTGTACAGTGAAGATTTGTTGAATGTTCTGAAACAAAAGGAAATGGAAACAAAGTGAAAACGATCGTTTTGTACACTTTGCTTAGAAACGAATATCGTTTGGCTTTTTAGTACACAGAAACTATATTTTTGTTTGTTACCCAGCTCCCAACTATTTAAACTCCTGTCATTTCTTTAATGCCTGTTGCTTTGTTATTTATCAGGTAACCTGCCCTGTATTGACCGAATACGTACTGACCGATAACATATTGTTGTATCAGGCATTGACCTGATATCAACATCCGGGTTACAACAAAGTGAAAACTGACGTTCCATTGGTCGTTTGACGTCACGTGACATTACCGAATGACGTCAGTGTAATGATGCAACGTAAACAAGTCCGCGTTCTGTCCATAGAATATGACGTCATCTAATGTCATTTTCGAGCATAAAACGTTACCTGATAAATAGAATACCAGGCTAGTGTATTTTGATATCAAGTTTATCAGGCTCGGCTCGGAAACGGTAGGAATTCCTCGGCTTGCCGAGGAATTCATTCCTCGGCTTGCCGAGGAATTCCTACCGTTTCTGAGCCGAGCCTGATAAACTTGATATCAAAAGATACTAGCATAGGTAGTCTCTATATCCAATGCATGTCGTGCCATTTCTACATGGTTTTCCACACCGTAGAAACTCCGACTCTATTGACCGTAGCTGTTTCTCGCACGTTAAAACCTTTTTCATTAGTGATGGGTCATGGCCTAGGGGTTAGAACATGGCTTCCAATCTGTTGTTTCAATTTTCACCGATACCAGTACGTACGTATCAGCAACAACGCAACAAGATAGGAAATCTGATGTATGTACCTATATGGGTGAAAATAGAAACAACCCAGCGGTCCTAGTATCGTCATATATCTCCAATTAACCCACTTTACACAGGGCCATGATGAAAACACATTTTTATTTTTTATAGTATTTTTAAAAAAAAATCCTGATATGCCCTTGAAAAGCCTTTCACATTTGTTCTAGATTGCCACGTGGGTGCTCCGAGGGCAGTTTGCTTTGCGGCCCCTTGCTCTGTGAATAAATGTCCAAACCACCTTGCTGCCAAATGCAGGTACGTACAATGACGCTACCTCTGGTGTACCTACGTGAAAATCATGATTACCATAATAACCCCAAATATTCGGACACAATTTATTCTTGGAGACGCACATACAAATCTGGTTTCCCACAACAAAGTGTGTCCCAATATTTAGGGTTAGTATTGTTTTGTCATGGTGACTGTCTAATGTATATACTTGTTTATCATCATCCTTATTTTCATTGTATAGTCCAAATTTCTATCTACATTATTTAAAAAAATAAATTGGCAAATTTACATTAATGTTTTTGTTTGTGTGTCCAGGCAGTACAGTAGACTCACAGCCATTGTTTGAGTAAAATATTTTATTTAATGAAATAAATAAGTTTTTTAAACCATAAATTGAAAATCACTCCATCAATGTGCTTTGCTAAATTAGTGCACAACTCAACTACAGGATTGGGTGTGTGGTGTTGAATTACCTTGACCTTTTCAGTGACCACTACTGCGGTGCATGCCACGCTCAGTTTACTCTGGACGGTAAGGATGTCACCTCGACCTGTAAAACACCAGGTACGTTGACCATTTACCATGTTTACTCAAGATGGATTCATATGTTAATGGTTATCAGGCAAGGCTAGGAATCGTAATGCATGTAATACACCAGTAGCCTATTTCACCAACATTGCAAAGTATACTTATCTAGCCAAAGTATACTTTGAGGGAGAAATTTTCAGTTTTATGATAAATTTATTATTTCTTATTATACTGAATTTATTACATTATCAGTAAATTTACAATAAATTCAGTATAATAATTTTGCATACTTTTAATCATCAAATATATGCAGTCGTTAGTTCTATATGACATAATGAATTTCGGGAAAAAAAAATGATTACTCCCTCAAAGTATACTTTGCTAGATAAGTATACTTTGCTAGATAAGTATACTTTGCTAGATAAGTATACTTTCGCCCATTTACTCTGCTGATGCTGCATTCCGCACCATCGCAAAGTGTTTCACGTCAAAAAATGCACCTGTTTTATAATCAGTATGTTCTACAATCAGAATATTCTATAATCACGATGTTCTATAATCAGAATGATCTATAATAAAAATTTTCTGTAATGGATGTTCTATAATCAGTATGTTCTATAATCTGAATGTTCTGTAATCGGAATGTTCTAATATCAGAATATTCTATGATCAGAAGATTATATAATTAAAATGTTGTATAATCAAAATGTTCTATAATCAGAATGGTATATAATCAGAATGTTCTAATATCAGAATGTTCTAACATCAAAATGTTCTATAATCAAAATGTTCTATATAAATCAGAATGTTCTATAATCAGAATGTTCTAATATCAGAATGTTCTATAAACAAAAAGTTTATAATCAAAATGTTCTATAATCAGAGTGATCCATCTATATTCAGAATGTTCTGTAATCAAAATGTTGTATAATCATAAAGTTGTATAATGAGAAAGTTCTATAATCACGAGGTACTATAATCACAGGTGAGGCCCAGTGTCTGGCGGAGTCGGATACGCAACCTTGGTGTAACGCCCCGTCTTCAGCGTTCACATACAATGCTGCGACCGGCTCGTGTGACGCCTTTATGTTCAGTGGGTGCGGCGGTGGCATTAACAGGTTCAATAGTCTCGAGGAGTGTGCCAACACGTGCCGAGATGGTAAGTGTTTACGGGATCGGTCGGTCAATCAGTCAGTCGGTAGGTCAGAATTAAAACATATTAAAAATTACAAAACTTGTATGTATTGGTCAAGTCTTCTGAACATGTCAAGTTTATCAGGCTCGGCTCGGAAACGGTAGGAATTCCTACGCGTTTCTTAGCCTTGCCTGATAAACTTAATATCAAAAGATACTAGCCTGGTATTCTCTATGTTTACGGTAACATTCATCGTTTAACAAACACAATTCGACGTTTGACTTGGCTCTGGGATTGATTATCTCCCTTGCTGCCGATATATGTATTTCGAAAATCAGTCATATTTTCAATAAATGTGGCTGAGACTGGAGAAATGTGGCTTATAGATTTCGCGACCAGTGTAGATCAAGATCAGCTGGCAATCTGATCAGGACCTGCACTGTTCACCATTCCATCAATATAGATCTTTATCAGGTGACAGGTGTGTGCTATTTGATCAGGCGTTACACTGGTCACAAACTGGTATCTGGTCATAAGCCCCATTTCTGCAGTCAAAGCCACAAATAGTGTGAAATATACGTGACTAGATAATCATAGCTCGTGCGGAATTCTCTCAAAAAGGTGATATATCTACCTTCATCACAAATATTTTGCGAAACAGCAAACAAATATTTACATAAACCGTGATATTTTCAGTAATTTGACATCAAAAGTCAACAATAGTTTATCATAACAAATGTGGAATGTTATGAAAATGTCATAAACTTTGACGTCATTTACGGAAAATATCCTAAATTTTATCAATATTTTTCAGAAACTTTCACGTCGCATTGCAAAATCACATGGCTTGTCTCATATTGTTGCCATTTCCACATCATTGTTGTTGTAGTCGCGGAGCTGGGAGAAGAGTGTGACGTCGTCACTGATCGTGTTGTCCATCTAATAATGGTGGCGAAGAAACATGTGATATCCCGTCTGCATATGGACCTCGTCTGCCAGTAAGTTCTATATCTCATGATGTAATCCAGCTCATGAATCGCCTCGACATATTCCCATGACACAAAATGTTTATACCTAAAAAGATGTGCGATTTTTAAAAAAAAATTCTTACAAAATCAATAATATTTTGATAATTATGTCGAAAGTTGACAAAATGTTCAGGGCAAATTCGAAGAATTCCGCCTTTGCTATGAAAAGCTTGTCAACTTTCTGTGTCATTTGCAGGAAAATATTTTTCTTAGGTACAAAATCACATGGCTCGTATCATATTTTGCATATTATGTTGATTTTTAAGATCAGTCATAATTGTTCCATGTGATAATTAAATGACGAGGCAAATTGACAACAAAATCGAGAGCTAACGCGTAATTCGATACACATCCATATGACCATCTATGTGAATGTTGTACACATCCATATGACAATCTATGTGAATGTTGTACACATCGATAGTTGTACACATCCATATGACCATCTATGTGAATGTTGTACACATCCATATGACCATCTATGTGAACATTGTACACATCCATATGACAATCTATGTGAATGTTGTACACATCCACATGACAATCTATGTGAATGTTGTACACATCCATAGTTGTACACATCCATATGACCATCTATGTGAATGTTGTACACATCCATATGACCATCTATGTGAACGTTGTACACATCCATATGACAATCTATGTGAACGTTGTACACATCCATATGACAATCTATGTGAATGTTGTACACATCCATATGACCAGCTATGTGAACGTTGTACACATCCATGTGACCAGCTATGTGAATGTTGTACACATCCATGTGACAATCTATGTGTATGTTGTACACATCCATGTGACCAGCTATGTGAATGTTGTACACATCCATGTGACCATCTATGTGAATGTTGTACACATCCATATGACCAGCTATGTGAACGTTGTACACATCCATATGACCAGCTATGTGAATGTTGTACACATCCATATGACCAGCTATGTGAATGTTGTACACATCCATATGACCAGCTATGTGAACGTTGTACACATCCATATGACCAGCTATGTGAATGTTGTACACATCCATATGACTAGCTATGTGAATGTTGTACACATCCATAGTTGTACACATCGATATGACCATCTGTGTGAATGTTGTACACATCCATATGACCAGCTATGTGAACGTTGTACACATCCATATGACAATCTATGTGAATGTTGTACACATCCATATGACCAGCTATGTGAACGTTGTACACATCCATATGACCATCTATGGGAGTGTTGTACACATCCATAGTTGTACACATCCATGTGACAATCTATGTGAATGTTGTACACATCCATATGACAATCTATGTGAACGTTGTACACATCCATATGACCATCTATGTGAACGTTGTACACATCCATATGACCATCTATGGGAATGTTGTACACATCCATATGACCAGCTATGTGAACGTTGTACACATCCAATTGACCAGCTATGTGAATGTTGTACACATCCATATGACAATCTATGTGAATGTTGTACACATGTGTGATGCAGCTAATGTGTACGTTGTACACATCCATTTGACCACCTGTCTGTGTGATGCAGCTATGTGTACGTTGTACACAGCCATTTGACCACCTGTCTGTGTGTTGCAGCTATGTGTACGTTGTACATATCCATATGACCACCTGTATGCGTGTTGCAGCTATGTGAACGTTGTACACATCCATATGACCACCTGTCTGTGTGTTGCAGCTATGTGTACGTTGTACACATCCATATGACCACCTGTATGTGTGTTGCAGCTATGTGAACGTTGTACACATCCATATGACCACCTGTCTGTGTGTTGCAGCTATGTGTATGTTTGTACAATATCCATATGACCCACCTGTATGCGTGTTGCAGCTATGTGAACGTTGTACACATCCATATGACCACCTGTCTGTGTGTTGCAGCTATGTGTACGTTGTACACATCCATATGACCACCTGTCTGTGTGTTGCAGCTATGTGAACGTTGTACACATCCATATGACCACCTGTATGCGTGTTGCAGCTATGTGTACGTTGTACATATCCATTTGACCACCTGTCTGTGTGTTGCAGCTATGTGTACGTTGTACACATCCATATGACCACCTGTCTGTGTGTTGTAGCTATGTGTTGGTTGTAACACATCCTATTTGACCACCTGTCTGTGTGTTGCAGCTATGTGAACGTTGTACATATCTATTTGACCACCTGTCTGTGTGTTGCAGCTATGTGTATGTTGTACATATCCATATGACCACCTGTATGTGTGTTGCAGCTATGTGAACGTTGTACACATCTATTTGACCACCTGTCTGTGTGTTGCAGCTATGTGTACGTTGTACATATCCATATGACCACCTGTATATGTGTTGCAGCTATGTGAACGTTGTACACATCCATTTGACCACCTGTCTGTGTGTTGCAGCTATGTGTACGTTGTACATATCCATATGACCACCTGTATGCGTGTTGCAGCTATGTGAACGTTGTACGCATCCATTTGACCACCTGTCTGTGTGTTGCAGCTATGTGATAGTTGTACATATCCATATGACCACCTGTATGTGTGTTGCAGCTATGTGAACGTTTGTACATCCATTTGACACCTGTCTGTGTTTGGTTGCAGCTATGTGTACGTTGTACATATCCATATGACCACCTGTGCGTGTTGCAGCTATGTGAAACGTTTGTACGCATCCATTTGACCACCTGTATGTGTGTTGCAGCTATGTGAACGTTGTACATATCCATATGACCTTGTTATGTGTGTTGAAGTAGTGAACGTTTGTACACATCCATTTGACCACCTGTCTGTGTGTTTCAGCTATGTGTAGTTGTAACATTCCATATGACCACCTATGTGTGTTGCGCTATGTGAACGTTGTACGCATCCATTTACCACCTGTCTGTGTGTTTGCAGCTATGTGTATTGTTGTACATATCCATATGACCACCTGTAGGTGCGTGTGCAGCTATGTGAACGTTGTACACATCCATATTGACCACCTGTCCCGTGTGTTGCAGCTATGTGTATGTTGTACATATCCATATGACCACCTGTATGTGTGTCGCAGAGCTATGTGTATTTGTTGTACATATCCATTTGACCACCATGTCTGTGTTGTTGCAGCTATGTGAAACGTTGTACATCCAGATGACCCACCTATGGTGTGTTGCCAGTATGTGAAACCGTTGTACATCATTTGACCACCTGATGTGTGTTGCAGCTATGTGTACGTAGTGTACATATCCATATGCCCACCTGTATTGCCGTGTTGCAGCTATGTGTCGTTGTAAACAGCATATACCCCGTCTGTGTGTTGCAGCTATGTGTACGTTGTACATATCCATATGACCACCTGTATGCGTATTGCAGCTATGTGAACGTTGTACGCATCCATTTGACCACCTGTCTGTGTGTTGCAGCTATGTGAACGTTGTACACATCCATTTGACCACCTGTCTGTGTGTTGCAGCTATGTGTACGTTGTGCACATCCATATGACCACCTGTCTGTGTGTTGCAGCTATGTGAACATTGTACACATCCATTTGACCACCTGTCTGTGTGTTGCAGCTATGTGTACGTTTTACACATGAAGTTTGAGAAGCTCCTTACTGAATGCCAGCTTGCAGATCGCCGTGTTCTGATCGTAGAGATTGCACAGAAGACCCTCGGATTTTCATTTGCTGATTGCATGCCCGGTCAGTATCTAACTATATTTGCTCAGTTGTGTTTGGGTCATCGGCTGACAAAAAATGCCCTTATCACATGTGTGGTCAGTGTACCTTCCGATCATTATTGCACCATTATCCTGTAATAAGCATACCATATTTATTCTAATAAATGCCCCCGGGGCTATGCAATCTGTAGGGATCAAAACGTGAAAAGTAGGATTGAAATATGTTATTTCCACATACAAAAGCCATTTAAAACAATGTTTTAAATGTGTTTTGTATGTTAAAATAACATACCGGTATTTAGAATGCAAAGGGGGCTACTATTATAATAAATATTCAGACACCATGTTTTTTTGAATTGGTTTCAGTTATTTAGAGTTGAAAGGGTTAAAATATAAATAAGTAGATCTAAATGGTGGCCTACGTAGCCCCTGATTAGACTGGGCAGGCTGACCAGTAGCCTATTTCACCAACATTGCAAAGTATACTTTTCTAGCAAAGTATACTTTGAGGGAGAAATTTTAAATTTTAGTATAAATTTATTAATTTTTATTATACTGAATTTATTACATTATCACAGCCGTGATAATGTAATACATTAAGTATAATAATTCTGCATAGTTTTAATCATCAAATATATGCAATCATTAGTTCTATATGAAATAATGCATTTCGGAAAAATCAATGATTACTCCCTCAAAGTATACTTTGCTAGATAAGTATACTTTGCAATTTTGATGAAATCGGCTACTGGGATTTTGCTGGTTACATTTGAGACACCCATACGATTTTGTACCTTCCGACATATGCGTAATTTCAATAAATACATTTACAATATTTTCAATACTTTTCATAAAGAATTATGTACTCTGACAATTTTTCTAAACTTTTGACGCCATTTACGGAAAATATTGTAAATATTGTAGGTACAAAATCACATGGCATGTCTCATATATCACATGGCATGTCTCATATATCACATGGCATGTCTCATATATCATAAGGTACCTATTCTCAGCCTAAGGGGCCTAAGTGTTCTCTGTAACTTTTATGCAGTAGCCAAAGTATGAAATTTTAAACTTTTCAACCCTAAATAACTGGAATGGACTGCGAAATGTTAATTTTCTGACCAATCCAGTTGTCACGATTAGTCAATTTTATAAGAAGGGGGTGTTTTTTCTAGGGCTGCTAGAGAGGTATGTAGTGTTGAAAGGTTAGTCCCTACTGCTACACTCCCGCCTGCGATTCTCTTACCAAGAATTGCAATCCAGCGGTCCTTGAATTGCAATTTGTCCCGTCTGAAATTGCAGTCTAATTGCGGTCCAATCGCGGCCCCGTTTTTGCGGTCATTCTTTCGCGATACCGTTTGTGCGGTCATTCTTTCGCGATACTGCGCTATAAGTATTGCAATTCCGCAACCAACTCTTTGGACCGCAGTCACATGATTGCAGTCCGATTGCGGTCCAATTGCAATTAATGGGAACGCAAATTGCAATCCTGCGCTCCAGAAATTGCAATTCGCCTGGTAAGAGAACCGCAGGCCACTCTGTATCACAAAATGGAATCAACTAAATGTAGGTGCATGTTTTGGATATATGAACAGCCAAAAACAGGCCAATTTCGCCTCAACTCGGGTATTACTGTCTGTTTCACGAAACCTGCCCAAATTTTACGACCATATACCGGTAAACAATGTAAAAACAATATTTTTTTGGATAATATTAAATTTTATAAAAAATTAAGAATGAGCCTTCTTTATTAGATCGTGAGTATAACTTCCTTCATTGTTCATAATTATTCCACTGATTGTGTTAATTTAAGGCACACAGACGGTGGAAAATTCCATAGAATCTGTGAGTGCTGCTCACTTCCTGAAGCCGATTTCACCAAAATTGCAAAGTATACTTATCTAGCTAAGTATACTTTGTGGGAGTAATTTATTATTTTTACTGAATGCATTATTCCATATTGAACAAACGCCTGTTTGTATATGATGATTAAAATTATGTAGCTTTCATATGCTTTGTTTATTACATTACCACAACTATTTTGTGTTGGTTTATAGGAAAAGTTTTATTTCATCAAAATTAATTAATTTATGCATAAATGGAAAATTTCTCCCTCAAACTATACTAAGTAAGATAAGTATACTTTGCAATTGATTGCAAAGTATACTTATCTTACTTAGTATAGTTTGAGGGAGAAATTTTCCATTTATGCATAAATTAATAATTGAAATAGACTACATATCTATCATGATCAGTCTCCCAGTGTAGACTATAATTATTCCTGACAGACGGTGATGGTGACGGTGATGGTGACGGTGACGGTGATGGTGATGATGGGGAACCTCCTGCCACATGCCACTCCTGGCAGGTCACGAACCAGCTCTGTGTGGATGACATTTCCATTTCCAACGACTGTGTGTGAGTAGATGTGGTCCGCTCACCGACGGAAAATGACCGTTACGGTATTGGCGTGTGTCATAGTCTCCGATCTGTTTGCGAGTCTGTGAAGTCTGATCAGGGTCTCCACTGTCGATTTAAACAATATTTTATTTCATTCCATGTCGCTCCTGCTTCAGAAGGCTGCTTTTTTTTCGTCATCATCCTCGTCGTCGTCCGAAATGTGAAAAGTTTGTACAAGTTTCGTCATCATGGTATAACTTTCATGTTACTTGACGGATTGCTTCAATATTTGGGCACTTGATACATGTGAGCATTTGGAACACACTCATGCCGCCATTAACATGATTTTTGCCTTCACATTTTTGCGAAACACTTACAGTAGCCATTCTTTTGCTTCAAAAAGTTTGTACAAGCTTCTTCATCATGGTATAACTTTAATATTACTAGACTAGCTGCTTCAATATTTTGACACTTGATTTATGTGAGCGTTTGGAAGACACTCATGCCGTCATTATTATGACCTTGACCTTTGTTACCTTCATATTTTTGTGGAAACAAATAGGCATTTTTTGGCATCAAAAAGTTTGTACAAGTTTCTTCTTCATTGTATAACATTAAAGTTACATGATGGATTGCTTCAATGTTTGGACACTTGATACATGTAAGCATTTGGAACACACTCATACTGCCATTAACATGACCTTCACCTTTTTTTACCTTCACAGTTTTGCTGAAACACTTAGCCATTTTGGTACAAGTGTTTTCATCATCGTATAATATTAATATTACTTCATGGATTGCTTCAATATTTGGACACTTGATACATGGAACACACACATGCCGCCAGTAACATGACCTTGACCTTTTTGACCTTCACATGGTTCACTTAGCCATTTTTTTATGCCAAAATGTTTCTTCAACCATGACATTTTTCGTGTTTCAACCATACACTTCTCAGACGGTTTTGTGATGCTTCCTTTAGCACATGCCCATGATCATGTTGCAGTGAAACGCCTCGGCAGGCGCGAGACTGCTTCTGTGGCAGAATTCTTGTTTTATGTCAAAATGTTTCTTCAACCTTGACCTTTTTCGTGTTTTAACCCTTTCAACACCAAGTAACTTAATAGGATTTTCCATGCCAATGTTTCATGCTATTTCATTGGTCCATTCAAATTTTCAGGCTATTCCATTCATCAGAAAGGGTAATTTTTTCAAATTTGATAACTATTAACAAACAGTGGAGATCCTGATGAGACGGCTCGTTACGAGCCGGCTCATCTGGATCTGCACTGTTTGCAAACATTGTCTCTATATAGGTCTGTGGTGTTGAAAGAGTTAAGCATGAATTTCTCTGACGTTCTTTTTATACTTACTTTAGCAAATGCCCATGATCATGTTACTGTCAAATGCCTTGGCAGGCACGACACCGCTTCCATGATGGAATTCTTGTTTTAACCCTTACCCTGCTATATTATTTTTTGTTGTCTGCTGTTTATTTTCTATTTTCCATTTTTATCACCAAAAACATGCTTTAACAGTACTTTAGAATCATTTCCTACATGCCTTGACAGCACTTTAGGATTCTAAAGTGCTGTTAAACCATGTTTTTATTGAGAAATAAGGCCAGATATAAAACAACAGACAACAATTGTTGTGTGTAGTGGTCTAAGGGTTAACATGTGCATGCTTACATTCATAACATGACACGATAATTAGGATTTAGAAAACAAGCTATGGTTGAAACAGTTCCCTAGTGCCATGACAGACGTTTACCCACGACTGGACATTGTCGAACCTTATATTTATTTGCAGGCGTCTACAGTCGAGGTACAAGTGTATTGTGGAGTCTGTGTCTGGCTGTAACATATTCCAGCTGTCTAGGCTGTACAAGATGCATCAGTTTGACTTCGCCCAGTGTAAGTATTAGACGAACGTTTGCCATCGGAAACCCGGAGGCCACTTCATTAAACTTTGTACGATTAAAATGAGACACGCCATGTGATTTTGTACCTTCGGACATATGCGTAATTTCCTTACGGTAAATACGTTTACAAAATTTACAACAATATTTTTCATGACTTAAGTCAAAAGTTGACAAATAATTTCACATGTACTTTTGATGCCATTTACGGAAAATATTGTAAATTTTGTAAACGTATTTCATGAAATTACGCGGATGTCCGAAGGTACAAAATCACATCATGGCATGTCTCAAATGATCATAAGTGCAAAATTATGATAGTCTGTAAATTTCATATTAGCATGATTTTGTAACTGTAGTCAATTATTGCATTTTCATTTATTGAGTATATGCAGCCTATGGTCAATAAATGTAAATCCATCAATTGAAATTTCTAGACGATCCTAAATTTTTGTCGTACAAAGTTTAGTGAAACGGCCCCCAGAAGTGAACGTCAGTGGCAGATTCAGGGGGGTGACCCAGGGGACCCGGCCCCCCCCCCCCCCCCTTCAGGATTCCAGATGTTTTTTGCAATTGAGATTTTTGCAATCTGTAAAAAAAAAACAAGCACTGTCAAAAAGGGTGATCTTATCAGATCAAGGTATTGTTGCGAACGGTAACTTGCAATCTACTCCCGTACCGTCCGTAGCATACGGACGGTAGCAAGAGTTACCATTCGCAACTAATCAAGGTTCAGATATTATAGAGAGCCCATTCACAATGTGCCTTATCACATAAGCATTATGTACTGAAAATAAGTCAATTCAAATTTTTACTGGGCCCTTCGGCGAAATCCTGGATCTGCCACTGAACGTGGTTGAAACGTTTCCTGTAGTCCTATTCCTATCATGTAGTCCTATTAGCCAATGAAATCCTTGTATTCCCGTTTGCAAACATCTGAAAATGGGTTTTCCCGCCTTTTACTGAGTTCAAACTGTTTTCTGGTTTCTTATCCAATGAAAATATGTTTTTTTTGTCATGACGTAGCATGTTCTCTAAAAACCATGTGTCTTGAAACAAAAACGTAAAACAGGTTTTGAAACTGTGCGTGTGCGCAGTGATAAAAAACAGTTAAACCGATTCCAACTTTAATAGCATTTTCATCAGAAATGTTTACGTTTTTTTGTATCACTGAAGATAAAACGGGGAAACACAGAAACCGCAAAAACTGGTTTTCTGGTAAACATGACACAAACGTGGGTCAGATCAAACTGCCATGTGTAAGCGCAAAACAAAAGCTGAAACTGTATTACTGGTATTACTGCCCAAATTTTACGGCATATATCACAAAATAAAAAGAAGGCTCATTCTTAAATTTTGCTATAATTTAATATTATCAAAAAATATATTGCATTATTTATATAGCCGTAAAATTTGGGCAGGTTTCATGAAACAGACAGTAGACCCATTTCCATCCAAAAGCCAAGCATTTTCTCCATAACGTTTAACTCTTTCACCCCTAAGTAACTGGAATGGATTTTGTTATATGAATTTTGCAACCAATCCCGGCCAACCGTTGCAAAATAATTTCAGACTAGTTCATTTATGAAAAGGGGGTGTTTTTGTTGTAAAAAATCTGAAAATTACTTGCAAAAAGTGCAGATCCTGATGAACAGGCTCGTGATGGCTCATCTGGATCTACACGTTTTGCCAATACCACAATACAGGCCTGTGGTGTTGAAAGGGTTAATTCACACACTACAATCATTTTGCATTACACCAATGAACAGGTCAGCTCTTCTGATGATACAAACGCGCATGTCAATCAATAAATTAAAATTTATAACTGATAACTATATCTGCACTGATAGTTGTTAAAACTGGTGGAATAAGTAAACTGATAACTATATCTGCACTCATAGTTGTTAAAACTGGTGGAATAAGTAAACTGATAATTATATCTGCACTCCTAGTTGTTAAAACTGGTGGAATAAGTAAACTGATAATGATATCTGCACTCTAAACTGATAATGATATCTGCACTCCTAGTTGTTAAAACTGGTGGAATAAGTAAACTGATAATGATATCTGCACTCCTAGTTGTTAAAACTGGTGGAATAAGTAAACTGATAATTATATCTGCACTCCTAGTTGTTAAAACTGGTGGAATAAGTAAACTGATAATGATATCTGCACTCCTAGTTGTTAAAACTGGTGGAATAAGTAAACTGATAATTATATCTGCACTCCTAGTTGTTAAAACTGGTGGAATAAGTAAACTGATAATGATATCTGCACTCCTAGTTGTTAAAACTGGTGGAATAAGTAAACTGATAATGATATCTGCACTCCTAGTTGTTAAAACTGGTGGAATAACTAAACTATTATACATGTACACTTATTTAAATTCCTATAAAAAAAAATGTGCCTAATCGAGGGGACCTTAACTTTAAAATTCTAATGTTCTTTCCAGTAACTTTCATACTCCGATGGTACATCGATTCTATTTTTAGTAGCCGAATGCGACATGGACCTACCAGAAGTCGCCGAAAATAACCTCTCTCCGCTGATGATGTGTGTCACAGAGTTTACTAACGCATTCTCGGTGGCTCTCGTCGAATCATATCTACCACTCGGTGATGCTGCGTACCTTGACGTCGTTACTAATTCATTCCGAACCTGCGTATACCAGATTAAGAACTTGTGGGCCAAACGTCACGCGGCAATAATGGTGAAATTGGTGGACAAGCTGCGTGCAGATCTCTGCGCTGGGATTTCAGGCAAGTGTTATTTCTGTACAGGTAATATATGGGATTTAGTACTAAACACATTGACCCGGCCTTAAATGACCTTAGCTGTTGATAGGCCGTTAAACCCCAACAAAAAAAAAAGAAAAAAGAAAGTAAACAAAATAAAGTGCCTGTAAATATCATGAATATGTCTCGGAATTTTATTAGAATCAAATTCCACCAGACTCTCTGCATGCTGGGAAACAGGTGGGCTATACATACATGTAGTTCACAAATAGCAGATGACAATTTATTATATTTTCAGTTATTTCTCCCTGTAAATATCATATTTCTCCGAATTTCATTAGAATCGAGTCTACCACAACAAGACTAGCTATCTACACATGTACTTAAGCATGTGATATGCAACACCAATCACCAGGGTGGGAGGGATGGGGAACATTTAATGAAAGCGTGTATCTCGGACGGCTGCCAATCATAGAATGATGTCGGCAGCCTCCGAATCTCCTGCTGTCAATTCATTGGTTAATGCGAAGATAACAACTCTTACGATTGGCGCATTGTTGCCACATTACTATCATCGCAATCGGGGGCCTCGCATTGGTCGGGTCGATAATCTATAAAAAAGAGGGATAATATTGGTTTACCCCGATTGGACGAGAAGTGTTAATCTCTAAGCTACTAATTTTGATAATCAATTGTTCTATTCTCTCGAGAACGGGAATTGACAGGTGCGCAATGATTAGTAAACAACAATGGCCGACACTGAGGAAATGAAATAATTGTTTGTGCCATTTCTATGATTGTCTCTTGCTCTTATGTCTCTGATGATTGGTGTTACTTACCAGAAATCATATTCAACATACAATTGCATATTTGCAGGGGTTTTCAATTTATAACCTGATTACTATATAATCTGACTCATTAATTTACTACATGCGGCCAACACCAAGCAGGTGCCGAAAATCCAAAATATACTTTCACCGTTCTTTGTATTTCTGCTTTAAATGTACATGTATGTCATCAAACAATACAATTAAACCCTTACACCGCTATCTTAATTTTTTTGTCTTTTTGTCGTCTGCCGTTTATTTTCTATTTTCCATTTTTATCATCAAAAACATGCTTTGACAGCACTTTAAAATAATTTACAACATGCTTTGACAGCACTTCAGAATCATTTCCATTGGAAATGATTCTGAAGTGATGTCAAACCATGTTTTTATTGAGAAATAACGCAAGATATAAAAACAACAGCAGACGACAATTGTTGTGTGTAGTGGTCTAAGGGTTAATATGTTCCATCGCAAAATGTAAATCCTATCTTGAGAAAATGTATCATCTCTTTGCATTTCATTTAGCTTATATTGAAGGTTGGGAATTGGCTAGAAGACTTTCCATACCCGGTTTTGCATGCTAGCGGCGAAAATAACTGCCCACAAATTGTCTTATGCTTGTTAACATGTTACTTCAAATGTACTGTACATATTTTAATGAAATAAAATGCATGGAGTAGCGAATAGACTTGCACAGAATTTGATTCATATGTGTATTCAATATTCCAAGTAGTTTATAAGATGCATGCAGTTAAACATATGGGATTTCTTTGGAAATGCTGTTCCCATTGACCTCAAATAATTACGTCATATTAACAACATGTATCTATCAAACTGCTTGTGATAATCAGTAACAAAAGCATTCATATTCTGCATAAATTTATTCTCTTTCAAACACTTTATATTTCATTTAATTTGGTAAAGTAAGTACTGAACTACATATTTGACAATAATTCCAGCACAAAAATATTTACACAATTCCCTAACATTTGATTGGCTCGTAGCAAGTGTCTGTCCAAAATTTATATCCCAGTAAACTCCTACGCCGAACTACTTTCCGTAACCGTGAGGCGCAGTTAAAATAATTCTTAAGAAAACGGAAAATAAACACATTTTCTTGATGAATTTATTTCAAATGCTGGAATTATAACAAATGAATG
Source organism: Conchocele bisecta (assembly GCA_029237695.1). Lineage (NCBI taxonomy): Eukaryota > Metazoa > Mollusca > Bivalvia > Lucinida > Thyasiridae > Conchocele > Conchocele bisecta. The sequence goes on along the minus strand of CM055272.1, from coordinate 14,062,626 downwards.
GCCTTTTTGTGGAATTTATCGGGGATATAAACTTGGAAAAGTCGCGGTAATACTGGACGAGGCCTTCCGGCCTTCGTCCAGTATTCCCGCGACTTTTCCAAGTTTATACCCCGATAGTAAAGATGAAAATACATCTATGGTATTTTGACTTTCGGGTAATGACTTCTGTACACCTTCTGTAAACTGTAGTTTGTGTTCCCTTGGTAACAGGCGATGGAGAAGTGGAGTCACAGAGACTCGAGTGTTATTCATGCCATAAGGAGACGAACAACACTGTGTGTAACCAAAACAAAGAATTCTGTAAATTCAACCAACAGGTGGGTATTACTTGGCTCAGCCCGGCCTTAAATGACCTTAGTTGTTGATAGGCCGTTAAACACCAAGTAACAAACAAACACTTGGTTCAGGCTATAGTAGACAGCAGGGGCCCGTTTCACTAAACTTTGTACGACTGAAATGTTTGTAAGAGCAAATTTAGGATCGTTGGGAAATTTCAATTGATGGATTTACATTTATTGAGCATAGGCTGCATATGCAGCCTATGCTCAATAAATGTAAATCCAATAATTGTTTACAAGAAAACATTGTTAATGTGAAATTGACAGACTATCAAAATTTTGCACTTACAATGTTTAGTGAAATGGACCCCAGGTCCGTATACCCATGGTAACGTAATAATGCTTCGAATATTGATTATATATGACATAAAACCCAAATCATGTTTGTTTATGCCGGAAATAGTGTTTACTGAGAGTAAATGGAACCTGCGACTATACGCAATGGTACTATAAAATGGATTACTTTCTGTTCCACGTTTTGTTGCCAAAAAACGTTTGGCTATTAAACACATTAAATCAAACAAATATTTAAATGTTAATTTAAGTACTTTTTCATCAATAAATTGATAAAATTCCATCAAACATCAATTTTTTTGCAGAACAAAATATTTTCCTATGGGAATTTAACATGGGGTTAAAAATAGCTGGGGAGGGACGAGGATTAAAAAATGAAAATGTTTGGAATTTGGCTTCGAAACCTGGCTAGATAATATACAAATGTATTCTTGATTTTCTTCCTTATTAAATACGGAACAAATGATAATTTTTTATTTTTTTAAAAATTCTCTTATTTGAGCTGCAAAAAGCAAACAGTGTTTGCTTTTTGCAGTTGAACTAAGTAAATTTTCAACTTTATTACTGTATTTTCATTACTCAATTTGAAAATCAATGCGTATTTTCACATTGCTGTGAGTATTTTGTACTCATTCAAGTAATATAAATAATATAAATAATATAGATATAATATAGATAATCAATGCGTATTCTGCTAAAATAAGTGTGTATATAAAATATGACAATATGCACCTTATCTGGAGCGCTGATTTGAAGTATTCCGTTTTTGTTCAATGGTGAAATGGTGGTCTCAACATACAGTCGAACCTCCCTGAACGGCCACCTCTCTACAACAAAACCTTCTCTGTAATAGCCGCTATTTTTATATCCCAAATGGATGATTTCCTCTGTAGCTAACCCTTAGACTGCTGAGCACGAAAATTGTCGTCTGCTGTTGCTTTTGCCTTCTTTCTCAATAAAAACATGTTTTGACAGCATTTTAGAATCATTTCCATTGGAAATGATTCTAAAATGTTGCCAAAGCATGTTTTTGATGAGAATTATCGAAGAAAATAGATAAACAGCGGACAACAAAATTTAATTCCACATTAACCTCTCTACAACAGCCACTTCTGATGAAAAATCACTAAATTATTTGAAATCTTTCCTTTTCTAGTCCTGCCAAACGAGAGTTGAAAAACGCGGCAACAAAGTGGAAATAAGTAAAGGGTGCAAGAATCCAAAAGCGAGCGCGGCGATGGTCAAATGCAACCTCAACAAACACAAGTCGATCTGTCGGTACTATTGCCTCACAGATCTGTGTAACGAACCACTCGAGGACCCGAATGTTGATGACGACAACACCGATGATGACCCGACTGGTGATGGTCCGGGAGATACCACAACCGTCGATCCCCCAGGTATGTCGAGAATAGCGGAGGTGGGGGTGGTGGGGTGTGTGTGGTGGGGTGTGGGTGGTGGGGTGGCTGGACATAACACTTTTATTACATTTGATCTTTTCAGGTTGTAAAATTGTGTCTTCAGGTAGTAATGTATGGGTTACAGGTACATGCTCACTCAGTAGGCACAAAATGTTCTTAATATCGGTAGTCGATATCACCAAAGCATACTTATCTAGAAAAGTGTCATTTAAGAGAGTAATCATTTATTTTTCCTGAAATGCATTATTTCATAGAGAACTAACAACTTCATATTTATTACATTATCACAAATTTACGGAAGCCCATTAGGGCCACTTCACTTTTTTTATCTTTTCTTGAATTTTCGAGATCTTTTCTTGAATTTTCAAGATGTTTTCTTGAATTTTCGAGATCTTTTCTTGAATTTTCAAGATGTTTTCTTGAATTTTCAAGTTCTTTTCTTGAATTTTCAAGATCTTTTCTTGAAAAATGTTTTCTTGACTTTTCAAGTTCTTTTCTTGAATTTTCAAGATCTTTTCTTGAAAATTCAAGAAAAGATCTTGAAAATTCAAGAAAAGAACTTGAAAATTCAAGAAAACATCTTGAATAAATGGAAATTAAAAAAAAGTGAAGTGGCTCTAATGGGCTTCTGTACAAATGTATATTTAAATTGAAAGTTTCTCCCTCCCCTGGCAGAATTCTTGTTCATAACATGACAACATTGGTGCATAACGCAATATGTAATTAGTGTGATGCGGCCAAATTTGTTCCAGGTGTTATTACACATGTGTCGTATCACATTTATGAAACAGAATGATGTGATACATGTACATAGAGGATCTTATATGAGTGATGATTTAATATGATATTTATGAAACAAGTTTACTGATTTCATAAGATAGCCAGCCGAAGCCCGTTTAATAAATGTCATATTAAATCAACACAAATGTTTGATTATATTTATTGCATAAGCACATCATCATAATTTAAAGCTGTACTGATTACGTAACATTTTTTCTCTGTAGCGGGCTCATTTGCATATTTATTGCACTACTAGTAGGGTATTATGGCTTTACTACACTGTCTTATTATAGGAATGAATGGCCTTTTTGTGGAATTTATCGGGGTATAAACTTGGAAAAGTCGCGGGAATACTGGACGAAGCAATAAAAAATTACAATTTTCGAAAAAAAAAAAAAAAAAAAAATTTTCATTTTTTTTTTTTTTTTTCTTTTTTTTTCGAAAATTGTATTTTTTTAAGGCCTCGTCCAGTATTCCCGCGACTTTTCCAAGTTTATATCCCCGATAAATTCCACAAAAATGCCATTCATTCCTTATAATTCCAGCATTTGAAATAAGTTCATCAAGAAAATGTGTTTGTTTTCCATTTTCTTAAGAATTATTTTAACTGCGCCTCATGGTTACGGAAAGTAGTTCGGCGTGGGAGTTTACTGGGATATAAATTTTGGACAGAGACTTGCTACGAGCCAATCAAATGTTAGGGAATTGAGTAAATATTTTTGTGCTGGAATTATTAACCTGTGAAAGCCCATTTTATGCAATACAACAGAGCTCCAGATAAGCTTTGGGTCTAAAGAGTAATATACCCCCTGATTTCAAATGAAGTGCGTATTTTATTTTTACAAATGGATTATTGCTTTTCTTCATTATTAAATAGGGAACAAATGATCAAAACAAATTTAACCATTCACTTATTGAAGTGTATCATTACTTATTCACTTATTTATGCTGTAATAAAGTTGAACATCTACTTAGTTGAGCTGCAAAAAAAGCAAACTTTTGCAATTCAACTAAGTAAATTTTCAACTTTATTACAGCATTTTCACTACTCAATTTGAAAATCAATGCGTATTTTGGCATTGCTGCGAGTATTTTGTACTCCCACTTTTTATACAATATTTTACTACCGTACTACTACTACCATTACCGCTGCTACTGCTACGTTTCTACTTGACCAGTGACGGATGTGGACTGCCCGTATGAGACGATTGCGGAAGTGGCGAAAGCGAAGCTGACCAGTTTACTGACCTACTCCTTCCTACATGTCGACGATTATGAGGCGCTCTGTTACCAGTATGTGCCTCTCTCCATACAGTGTCATTCTCGTAATAAAATCAATATTGTCACATGGCTGCCGTTGTTTGACACCACTCACAGCCGTGTTCAAACGTACAGCTCATTTCGGGGCCAAGCCAACACCTACGTAATACATGTGTCTCATGACATTACTAGAACACACCATTATGTCACCAGATCAGTTCACAATGGTCACACTGCAATGTTGAAATTGATGCTGCTGAATCACGCAACGTGTACTGTGGGCCTAGAACATGTATGTGTAAATCGGCTGTTTTAATGAAAGTCCCATGGCAAACGTTTACCCACGGATGGACATGGTCAAACCTTATATTTGGCAAAATTTAATGAAATAAAAAGAAGGTTAATTCTTAAATTTTGTTAAATTTTAATATTGTTTTTACATTGTGGATATATCTGTAAAATTTGGGCAGGTTTCGTGAAACAGCCAGTACCGTAATAACCATAAATATTTGGAGACCATTTATTTGGTGAAACACATACAAATATATGTTTTGGTATAACAGCGATCTTGCCAATATTTAGGGTTATTATGTCAGTATTGGTTAAATCAATGTTTTTGGAAGCCCCTATTGAATAATATCCCAAAGCAATGTGTGTGCGAATATTTAGGGTCATTACTATAGTCCATGCAGAATACAGCAATGTGTTATCGGCCAGTGTGTGTTAGGCCAACGCAAAACTTGTTACCAGTAGCCTATTTCACCAACATTGGAAAGTATACTTATCTAGCAAAGTATACTTTGAGGGAGAAATTTTCAATTTTAGGATAGATTTATTAATTTTTAGCCAGGTTTTTTGAAAAAAAAATCCAGGCTATTGGATTGGCGAAAGCCGGGCGGGCGGGCAGGCGGGCGGGCGGCGTCCACAATCAATGTTAAGTTTTCGTGTTTGAGTCCATTTCTTTGTTACTGTACCACCTAGGACCACCAAACTTTCACAGCTTCATAATCAAGGGGTGCCCACCACATATCACTATCCAACATTTTACTCTTTTTTTAACTTCACCCATTTTTTCCGCGTAGTCGACTTAGCCATTTTCAATGTTAAGTTTTCGCGTTTACAATGTTAAGTTTTCGTGTTTAAGTCCATTTCTTTGGTACTGTACCACCTAGGACCACCAAACTTTCACAGCTTCATAATCAAGGGGTACCCACCACATATCACTATCCAACATGTTACTTTTTTTTTTAACTTCACCCATTTTTTCCGCGCAGTCGACTTAGCCATTTTTCGATGTTAAGTTTTCGCGTTTACAATGTTAAGTTTTCGTGTTTAAGTCCATTTCTTTGGTACTGTACCACCTAGGACCACCAAACTTTCACAGCTTCATAACCAAGGGGTGCCTACCACATACAACTATCCAACATGTGACCATTTTTTTACCTTCACCTATTATTTCTACGTAATTGACTTTAGCCATTTTCAACGTTAACTTTTTAACGTACGTCTGGTTAAAGTTTTTTGGTTAAAACTTTTTCGTTATACTATATCTCTGCAACTGCTTCGCCCATTACCTTGAAACTTCACATGGGTGTTTACATGTATCATCATCCATATTTTCATTCTAACCCCCAACCGTGCGGCCCCTGTGCCCAATGTCAAGGTCAAATTACTTTGAATTTTTTTGTTTTTTTGTTAAAGTTTTTTCGTGTACTATGTCTCTGCAACTGCTTCACCCAATACCTTGATACTTCACATGGGTGTTTATCATCATTGTCGCACCTGCTTGCGGAAAGCGCGATCCTGTGCCCAATGTCAAGGTCAAATTACTTTGAATTTTTTTGTTAAAGTTTTTCGTGTACTATATCTCTGCAACTGCTTCACCCAATACCTTGATACTTCACATGGGTGTTTATCATCATTGTCCGCACCTGCTTGCGGAAGACGCGATCCTGTGCCCAATGTCAAGGTCAAATTACTTTGAATTTTTTTGTTAAAGTTTTTTCGTGTACTATATCTCTGCAACTGCTTCACCAATACCTTGATACTTCACATGGGTGTTTATCATCATTGTCGCACCTGCTTGCGGAAAGCGCGATATCGTCGGCATTTTGGCATACGTCCGTCCGTCCGTTCGTCCGTGTGTCCGGTTAAAGTTTTTTGGTTAAAGTTTTTCCATCTACTATATCTATTTTTTTAGTGTCCATGCCTCGCCCCAAGGCGCGACATGCAGGCCACGGCCATCTAGTCTACAAAAAGTGGGTATAATTATGTTATCCAAGTGTCTATGCTTGGAAAAAACCTGGCCTTCGTGGCTTTGCCTCGTTTCTTGTTATTATACTGAAATTATTACATTATCACAGCCATTTTGGCTGTGATAATGTAATAAATTCAGTATAATAATTCTGCATACTTTTAATCATCAAATATATACAGTCGTTAGTGCTATATGAAATAATGCATTTCCGGAAAATTAATGATTTCTCCCTCAAAGCTACTGATAAAGTACGGTATCTGTAGCCGATTTCACCAAATTTGCTAAGCATACTTATCTAGCTATTAAAGTGTACTTTCAAGGATTAATAATTTTTTTCCCGAAATGCATTATTTCAGATAGAACTAATGAACTATTTGATGATTAAAAGTATGCAAAATTACTAGGGCCCCGCCCGAAAATTGGCGGTGCTCTATAGGTTTCGCCCGTCTGTCTGTCTGTCTGTCTGTCTGTCTGTCTGTCTGTCTGTCTGTCTGGTCTGTCTGTCTGTCTGTCTGTCTGTCTGTCTGTCTGTCTGTCTGTCTGTCTGTCTGTCTGTCTGTCTGTCTGTCTGTCTGTCTGTCTGTCTGTCTGTCTGTCTGTCTGTCTGTCTGTCTGTCTGTCTGTCTGTCTGTCTGTCTGTCTGTCTTGTCTGTCTGTCTGTCTGTCTGTCTGTCTGTCTGTCTGTCTGTCTGTCTGTCTGTCTGTCTGTCTGTCTGTCTGTCTGTCTGTCTGTCTGTCTGTCTGTCTGTCTGTCTGTCTGTCTGTCTGTCTGTCTGTCTGTCTGTCTGTCTGTCTGTCTGTCTGTCTGTCTGTCTGTCTGTCTGTCTGTCAGTCTGTCTGTCCGTCCATTTATTTTTTTAAAGTTTTTGTAAGAGTTTCTCAAATCACCTATAGTTTCTGTTTGCCTTCAGCTAATATCTTCATACTGCACACATGCATTACTTAGTACCTATGCATCATTCCACATTAATACAATTACCCTCGCTACTGATCGTACGTCAGTCCGTCTGTCTGTTTATTTATTTGAAAGTTTTTGTAACAGTTTCTCAAATCACCTATGATTTCTGTTTGCCTTCCACATTAATACAATTACCCACACTACTGATTATACGTCCATCCGTCTGTCTGTTTATTTATTTGAATGTTTTTTGTAATAGTTTCTCAAATAGGGGCTCTAATTGTGCGTTGACAGACCACATTTTCTAGTTATATTGAATTTATTACATTATCACAGCCAATATGGCTGTGATAATGTAATAAATTCAGTATAATAAAAATTACTAAGTTTATACTTAAACTGAAAATTTCTCCCTCAAAGTGTACTTAGCAAGATAAGTATACTTTGCAATTTTGGTGAAATATGCTACTATTACTTGTTTCAGAAGATCTACGTTTTTTCTGAGTGAGGCCGCTGATGGCTGCTCTGTGGAGACAATGCCCTACATGGAGGCCTTGAAGAACTGTCTCTCACAGCTGGCCGACTTCATCTGCCCCCGCCCACCGCCCAAACCCTCGACCTGTGACTGGAAGCCGTGTGTCCTGCCCCTTGCGCCACTTCACGGTGCCTTGTTGGGCGATCCAGCAAAAGCGTGAGTGTATTTCATTGAAGAACTGTGGCTGTGACTGGAGATATGCAAGGTGCGTGATCATGTGTTTACCACAACAACAACAATGTCTGAAAGTGTTGAAAGTAATTATTATTTGATATTTTCCTTAATATGCGGATTAAATAATTAACAGATTTTGATGAAATATGGTGCAGCAAACGATTATTTATGACCTGCATTTGGTGGTCTCGGGACTTCGGCACATACTTATGTCGTTTTTATACGACCGTTTTTAAAAAACGGTACGTATTGAGTTTTACCGCCGGCCGGGCGGCGGACAGAAAAAGTGCATAGTTTGTATACACAACTCCTCCGAAACCGTTCAGTCGATCGTTCTGAAACTATCGATACACACGTCTTCTACACATATTGAAGATGTGCACCTAAATAACAAAAATATCACCTTTTTAACTTAATAGCCATTTTTTCTACATTTTTCTATACAATTGTATATAGGGTACCGAGTTTGTGTACACAACTCCTCTGAAACCATTCAGTTGATCGATTTGAAACTATACACACGTCTTCTACACATATTGAAGATGTGCACCTTCATATTTGTATGCCGAAAAAAATGTTTTTTAACAAAAATATCACCTTTTTAACTTAGCCATTTTTTCTACATGTTTATATCCAATTCTATATCTTTTGTACTTTACACATCTCTGCCTATATTAGTGTACATATTTAGCACAACGAGATGAAGAAATAATGCTATAGAGTTTCAAATTCTCATAATGTTTCTTGCCTTGGTGACAGCTTCACATTTCTGCATCTTCACTATCTGGCCCATATTCGACGGGCATATTTTGTGACTTTCGGCACTATTGTTGCGATCTATTTCTGTGTCAGTATTGACAGTAAACACGGAAACTGATTCAAAAATGGCCGAAGTTTGGGCCAAAGTACCGAGACCACCACATGCAGCTTAATGCGTTTGATGTGCCATATTTCATCAAAATCCATAACATAATAAGGAAAATATAAAATAAAACGTACATTGAATCGGAGGCGCTTCTGTAGCCTATTTCATCAACATTGCAAAGTATACTTTGGTAGCAAAGTATACTTTGAGGGAGAAATTTTCAATTTTATGATAAATTTATTATTTTTTATTATACTGAATTTATTACATTATCACAGCCAATTTGGCTGTGATAATGTAATAAATTCAGTATAATAATTCTGCATACTTTTAATCATGAAATATATGCATTTGTTAGTTCTATATGAAATAATGCATTTCATGAAAAATAAATGATTACTCCCTCAAAGTATACTTTGCTAGTAAAGTATACTTTGCAATGTTGATGAAATAGGCTACTGGAAGTTTCAGTAAGTGTTGTTGTTGTTGTAACCACATGATCATGCACCTTGTATGGGGTTTATTGGTTTTGCGATCAGTGTGGATCCAGATCAGCCTGTGCATCCTCACTGTCTGATCAGGATCTGCACTGTTCGTCATTCAATCAACGATACACCCGCTGTTCTTCTGAAAAGCTATACAGATCGTTATCAGGCTACAGGAGTGTGCAATTTGATCAGGAGCTACAATAGTCACAAATCCCATAAGCTCTATTTCTCCAGTCGCAACCGCAAATAGTCTTAAATATAGTTGCCTTTGGTGTTGTAAGTTGTAACTAATTTAATAATAATGATTATCATGTCATCTTGTATGGGGAAAACTATATATGTAAGTAATAAAACCATTTGTTGCAGTTGAAACTGCAACAAATGGTTTTATTACTTACATAGTTTTGACTCACCCCTAAAAGTCATGACGTCGTGATTTTTGTCGAAGATTACGTCATAAAATGCAACGTAATTTAGATAGGTCAGTCGACGCACCCCTCGCCAAATTTACGTTAGCTGTGTCACATAGACTGTTTATTGCCTCCTCAGTGCTGTGGACGACCCAATATACTATTACCCTCGGCCTTCGGCCTCGGGGGAAATAATACCACAGGTCGTCCACAGCACCGAGGAGGCAATAGTTTTGACTATTCCCCAAATGACCATGAAATAACTGTATACTATGTCTCGTTACAGCGATATTTATCATGCTATCACGTGTGTGATTGACATCCTCCCTTTCTGTGTCGAAGAGGAGACAACGACCCTGGTTACTAGCTTCCAATGGTTGCTAGGCAACGGCTGGTGTCAGTACCACTCAATGTTTTGTGAGTTAACGCGGCCTGCACCGGAGACAGTGTGTGATGTATCCAAGCTGGCGTCAGAGTGTCTGCCGTTGGCAGCTGATAACACGGCCTCGGCAGAAGAAATCTGCAGGTGAGTTGTAGGCTTGACGTCGGGATCAGAGCTCCAGTTAAGGTGCGTAATTTGGAGGTAAATTTCTTATTTCTCCATCAAAAATTGCAAGTTGGGAGTGCTTTAGAATCATCTCAATGAGACGATTCTAAAGGACTCCCAACTTGCCATTTTTGATGGAGAAATAACAAAATTTCACCCCAAGTTGGTTAAATTACGCACCTTAGCTGAAGCTCTGGTCTGGATTACTGTTTGCTCCACATTTTCCCTGTGGTTGTTGGTTGGGAGCATGCAATGGCTAATTTTACCCTTACAATGCTGAATTAAAAATTTTCGTCTGCTGTTTAGTTTTATTGTCCATTTATTCTCATCAAGACCATGTTTTGACAACACATTAGAATCATTTCCATTGGAAATGATTCTAAAGTGTTGTCAAACCATGTTTTTATTGAGAAAAAGGCAAAACATAAATCGACGATAAATCGACGATAATTTACGTTTGCCTCATTCTAAGGGTTAAGTACATGTACTGTTTATCTGTGAATGTTATCTAATAACCATTTACTAGTACTAATTAATTGCTAATTTCAATACTGATACTTTTTTATATCAATATCCTAACATTTACATATCTCCCCACTGATTTAACCCTTACAATGCTGAATTAAAATTGTGTTTATTTTTATGCCCCCTATGCAATAACAAGTAGGGCATATTGCATTGCTCTTGAGATTCCGTATGTCTGTCTGTCCGTACGTCCATACGTGTACATTTACGTCGAACAGTCAAACTGTTTATTGAGCAAAAAGACAAAATATGAAAACCACAGCAGACGGCAATTTTCGGTTCCTGCATTCTAAGGGTTAACAACTGGGATTCATCCTTACCGGAATCCCGACCGGAGACCTTGATTGGCCTTATGTACGTTTTTGGCACTCTTGTATGTGAGAGTTGAATCTGGTCATACCTCTTACATGATTAATATTAATCCTATTATTTTTAGGGAGTGGGGCCAAGTGACGTTCAGAGCTCCAGATAAGCTGCGTATTTGCGTAAATACTCAATTAAAATTGCCAAAAAATCCAATTGAAATCAGAAGCGAGTATCAAAAAGCAATACAAATATTGTGGTACCTTTATCATGCTGCAGAAAACAATAAACAGACCACAAATATAGCATATTTTTCTTATTTTCCATGAAAACACATCTTGGTATTTCATTAGAATTGTCTCCAAGGAGACAATTCTAATGAAATGCCAAGACATGTTTTCATTTTGAAGCAAACTATTCAATAATTGCTGTCTGTTGATGTGTAAACAGTAGTGTGCTTTTATTTTACCCAATCAAAATTTTGAAATACCCAATTGCATCAGAAATGATGGAGGGACAATACTCAATTACTAATTCCTTATCTGGAGTGCTGGACGTTGGTGTGGTATGGACCTGGCACCATGTCCGGTTATTCTAATTTTAGAGCTAAATTGTTATATATTTTCGATGTAACTATTCTGTTCTGATTTTGGGATTTTCACCAGCCTTAAATGACCTTAGCTGTTGATATGCCGTTAAACACCAATAAATCAAATCAAGGGACCTCTGGTACCATATGCCATCGCTCTAACCGACTGAGCTAGATGGGCATTAATACACACCTTCTGCCCATCTTGAGTTGCATACCATGACATACTCCCCCACCAAATTGGAATTCATCCCCGATTTTGAGATTTTATGACTACATCATATTGATATCGGAGTATATATCAGGCACGGTCCTCCAGTGGATTGCCAAATATTGCAGGGTGAGACAAATGTGCACCGGCCTTGACTCGCACCTTCTGTAGCCTATTTCACCAACATTGCAAAGTATACTTTTCTAGCAAAGTATACTTTGAGGGAGAAATTTTAAATTTTATGATAAATTTATTAATTTTTATTATACTGAATTAATTACATTATCACAGCCAATTTGGATGTGATAATGAAATAAATTCAGTACATGTATAATAATTCTGCATACTTTTAATCATCAAATATATGCAGTTGTTAGCTTTATACAAAATAATTCATTTCGGGAAAAATAAATAATTACTCCCTCAAAGTATACTTTGCCAGATAAGTATACTTTGCAATGTTGGTGAAATCGGCTACTGGTTTACCTTACCATCGGTCTAACCGACTGAGCTAGCCTTGCACGAATACACATATTCTTCACCACTATTTAGTATTCTCTAACCTACATTTACATACTGTGACATTGATGATCTAGGCCACTAAGCACATTAAATCACTAAAATATTCAAACTTAGATACTTTTTTTGTAAACGTTAAAAAGTCGTACTTCTCGATTTTATTTGACAAAACGCGGCCCCTGTCTACACCCAAGGTGCGTGATCATGTGGTTAGGAATATGGCGCAGCAAACGCGTCTTCATGAGCTGCATTTGGTGGTCCCGGGTGTTAGACACGGAAATTGATTCTTCGAAAAAAACGAATACGTACTTTGAATCGGAGGGCTTCTGGAAGTTTCAATACTTGTTGTTGTTGTTGTTGTTGTAACCACGTGACCTTTACACCACTGCACAGGGTTATATTTGATGTGACTGCTGTCAGCCCATTTTGTCAGCCAGATGATTGTTTCTTGTTTCAGTAGGCGTGGGTTGTGACATTGGACTTCAATACTGGACGTTGTGAGTTCAAGCCTTGCCATCTAGGCGTGATAAATACTGGTCTGTGGATGAGACTTTAAACTATGGCCCTGTCTCTATGTGACCTTATCTTTTGCTGGGACGTTAAAACTCTTTCACTTTCTCTTTTTCTCGTTTCAGTTGGAAGTTTGCAATGGAGAAGTGTATTAAGTATTACACGGACCATTGCACTGACCTTGGAATAGCTGATGTGGCCATTGTTGGAAGTGCCACAGCAGTGTTCAATCAGATACCGTGTTCAGATGGCATGGAATATGATGATGCGACGTATGTGCCAGGCGCGTGTCCCGAGTGTCAAACCAATACCTGCCCCATCACGATGATCTATAGCGCTGCAGAAACATCTCTTTTGGCAGACTTTAATCCAAGTGCGGATTCAGGATTTGAAATTTGTTCGTAAGTATGGTGTTCATACCAGATTTTAACCATTCAAAGGCGGGAAACGAAAATTGTCGTCTGCTGTTTTTTATGTTTGTGCAATTTCTTAACAAAAACATATTTTGACTGAGCATGGGAATCGTCTCCATTGGAGACGATTCTCATGCACTGTCAAAACATGTTTTCATCAAGAAAATCAGAAAATAAAAAATAAAGAGCAAACGATAAAACTTAATTCAGCGTTGTAAGGGTTAACCCTATCAACCTATATAGCAGCGGTGTCTTATAAACGGCAGATTCAGATGAGAGCAGTCTCGTCAGGATCTGCACTTTTAGCTATTTTTCAGAGACAAAAACACCCCCTTTTCATAAATGGACAAGTCTGAAAATAATTTGCAACCATTGGATTGGTCTTAAATTTACATATCAAAATCAATCCCAGTTATTTAGTGTTGAAAGGGTTAAAATGAAAGTATCCATACTTTGACATTTGTGTAGTATGGTGTTCATTTCTGTAGACATCCATACAAGATTTTAAAATTCAAGCATTTATTAGCACCCTGTCGAGAATCGGCAGTACCCTCCCTATAGGTTTTGCCCTGTCTGTCCGTCTGTCTGTTCGTTTATTTTTTGGAAGTTTTTGTACCAGTTTCTCAAATCTCCTATTATTTCCGTTTTCCTTTAGCCAGTATCTTCATATTGCACACATGGATTACTTAGTAAGGATGCATCCTACCACATTAATACAATTACCCTCGCTACTAATCGTATGGCCGTCCGTCTATCTGTTATTTTTTTGGACAGTTGTTGTACTAGTTTCTCAAATCAGCTATAATTACGTTTTTTGCCCTGTCTGCCCGTCCGTTTATTTTTTCGAAGTTTCCTCAAATCACCAACAGGGGCCCTAAGTGCGTTGACAGACCACATTTTCTACTTCAGACTTTGGTGTTTGTTTGTACGTATTCTGTTCAAATTAAAATTATGCAGAATTATTATACTGAATTTATTACATTATCACAGCCAAAATGGCTGTGATAATGTAATAAATTCAGTATAATAAAACATAACACATTTATCCTTAAATTGAAAGTTTCTCCCGCAAAGTGTACTTTATAGCTAGATAAGTATACTTTTGGTGAATAGGCTACAGGTAGAATCATCACAATATTGCCACTAACCAGCAGCTCTATACAGTGAAGATTTATTGAAGTTGTCCAAACGAACTTGAAGCAAATGAAAACGAATTGGAAACCAATTGAAAATTATTGTTTTTTACAACGATATGCATAGAAATCAATATTGTTTGGCTTTTTAGTCTGCGAAAGCTACATTTTCCTTTAAATACCTACCTCCCAACTATTAAAACGCCTCTCGTTTCTTTCAATGCCTGTTTCGTTTTATCCAACGCATATCGTGCCGTTTACACATCGTTTTTGTTTTTAAGTAGAAAATAATGTTTTCATTTGTTTAAACGTGAAACCAACAAAAACATTGTTAACTAATTAAGAAAACGATGTGAAAACGATATGTAAACGATATGTAAATGATATGTAAATGATATGTAAACGATATGTTAACGATATGTAAACGATATGTAAACGATTGCAATCATTCGTTTGTGGAACCAGAAACAAATCTGGGGCCCGTTTCACTAAGCTTCCTACGACTAAAATGTTCGTAAGTGCAAAATTATGATAGTCTGTAAATTTCACATTAACACTGTTTTATTGTAAATAATTGTTGGATTTACATTTATTGAGCATAGGCTGCATATGCAGCCTATGCTCAATAAATGTAAATCCATCAATTCAAATTTGCAGACGATTCTAAATTTGGGCTTACGAACATTTTAGTCGTAAGAAGTTTAGTGAAATGGCCCCCTGGGCTGTAGCTAATCGCCGGAATTTGTATGTACGATATTTGTGGGATGATACTCGGTGCAAACCGCTATATATCCGTGACCTTTATGTGACATTGACCTATTTTTTTGCTAAAATTACTTAATGTCTGCTCCATGTTAATCTGCCGACAAACGTTTGGCTATTGATCTCATTAAATCTAAAAAATATTTAAATGCAAGTATTTTTTCATCAATAACGAAAAAGTCACCATCCCAAAAATTTTTATTTCATGAAATTCTCCATAAAATATTGATTTTATTGAGAAAAAACAATTTTCCTATGGGAATTTAACATGTGGGGAAAGGAGCTAGAGCAGCTGCAGGACGGTCAAAAAACAAAAATAAAATGGAAATTGGCTCCAAAACCTGACTAGATAGCTTGGAAATGATGTAGCTAAAAAATAAGTTAGATTTTGAAAATTGGTCTAAAAATTTAAAAATTATTTCTAAAAATATATTTTTAGCCCCTATGTTAAATTCCCAAACAATTGTTTTTCGCAACAAAATCAATATTTGATGGAATTTTATCAAGTAAATATTTTTGGGGAGGGTGACTATTTTCAATTCATGCTCTTTTAAAAAGTGTCACAAAAATGTCAGGAGTGTGACAGCTTTTTAGCGACATTACTGGCTGCCATTTCTTTGTTTATGAACATATTTGATAATCTTTTCACACGATCAAGCTGAAATGGCGACATATCTGAATATATGTTTTTTGTCATTTTGATACCAATATAAAAGCCAAAGATGAGACAAGCCATGTGATTTGGTACCTAAGAACATATGCGATATCTCATGAAAAATATGTACAAAATTTACGACATTTTCCGTAAATGACGTTGAAAGAGGACAAAACTTTCATAGCATTCTGCATTTCGTCATTTTTCAGGTACTAATACATGTTGTTTCAATAGCGTATCGCTGTAACGCTATCGTTGTAGACGGAGTTGCAACTAATGTAATAATTATTACGTTAAAATGTTTGCGTAAGACTGATATTACGTGAGGTTAAGGTCGGGGGTTCAAACCTCGACTTGGTATATATATATTGTTTTCCATTATTTTTGTGATTTTAATATTTTCACAATTTTATGATGTTAATAAAAATAGCTATAAACTGATAGAAGCTTACCAACAATGAAAGTGTCCGTCTTTAATTAATGTATTTATATTTTTGGCTGTCACAATTAATACCGTAATAACCCTATGTTTTTGGATGGGTAAAAATAATTATTATAAATATAGGTTAAACATTTTTTTTATCGAAATTGCTGTCCGAAAATTTAGGGTCGCCAACCTCCAACCACCGGAATGCAATGTTCTCCGATGCTTTCAGTATACGCCACGGCGCAATTAAATGCTCTGATGATTTCTGTCAACGGAGGCAATTAAATGATCAGTATAATACAAATGTGTGACTTTATTAGTGGAAAAATAATCCCTGTATTAATTGCAATACTTAAATCCTATTCACCAGATAATCCAAGTAGCATGTGGAAAAATCGATCCCTCCATGCTAACACGGTATTGCCAGTAGCCGTGTCCGCTTGGTGAGACATCATGTTTTTATGCCACCGGGTTTCGAAGAAACGGGTGGCATATAGTGTTTGGACCGTCTGTCCGTCTGTCCGTCTGTCCGTCTCCGTCCGTCCGTCCGTCCGTCCGTCCGTCCGTCCGTCCGTCCGTCCTGACTACGTCCGTCCGTACTTACGAGAGCTACATTGTGAGGTTGCTGTGTTGTGCTGAAACCCACCCACCGCCCTATTTAAGACACTTGGATAAGTGTTTTTCAAATATAATTAACTAATGGCTAGCTCATTTGCATATTATGCGATTTATTCCGTAAGAGAATCGTTAAGGAAGAAAATAACGGAATAAGTTGCTACATTGTGAGGTTAACCCCACAGTGTAAACATCAAAGGAAATAACCTCACAAAATGTTATCTCTCGTAAGAACGTCCGTCCGTCCGTCCGTCCGTCCGTCCGTCTGTCCGTCACACTTTTCGGTTAACCACTTTGTCACAGTTTCTCAAATATGCTGCAGGTGGCATCCGCGTTCGACAGACGCATTTTTTTTTATCTGTGACACAGATGATCACGATGACTAGCGACTGACTGTCCTGTCCATCCGTACATTTGAAAAAAATGCTTACAACTTATACAAGATCACCTTTTTTTGCCACACGCAAGAATCGAACTGTCAAACCAATAATCCATTCACCGATTTACATTATTATATACGCGTAAACGTGGGTCTGCCTCTATATTGCATCGGTTTGTTTTTTGGATAATAATTTTACGTATTAAACTGACAATTCCAGATCTGCTCTGAAATGTATGTCAACTTTCAACGTCATTTACGGAAGATACTGATAGGACAGATTTTGAAAATCAATATCGGCAAAATATGATGATGTCTGCTCCGAAATTTATGTCAGTTTTCAACGTACCGTAATACAGAAGTCGATTGTATTTTAATATCTGCCACAAATTCTAATTCCAAATCCGAGACTCGATTACACCCGACACATATTACACACGAAATTTGTGTGTTGCTTTGTGTAAAAAAAAATCTGTTTATCTGATGACATCATTCAGTGCGAGGCTGTAAACTGTGTGACCTTCAGGCTATGTTTTGAAATTGAACTGATTAGTCATTACGTCGTTTGATCTGTGCCGCAAACGTCGGGGGAACGTGCATAACACTAGCTTCGGCGTCTATTTATTAAATTAGTATTTTTTTAATGTGAATTCCATGTGAGCGTTGAATTTAGTGTCAACACCATTTACGGAAAATATTAGTGATTTTCTAAACGAATATTGGCAAAATCCGGTGATATATTTTGTCTCAACTTTCAACACCATTTACGGAAAATTTTACTGATTTTTTCAAACAATATTGGCAAAACTAAATACGGTGATAGAATTTTTGTCAACTTTTCAACACCATTTATGGAAAATATGACTGATTTTCTAAAAACAATATCGGCTAAGGTGTACTGAACAACTTAAAATATGTCTCACATTTTTAACATTCCAGCCTCCGAAAATCGATTTTTTAAAAAAAAAAAAATAGTCGTATAATAGATCTGCGTATAGTCGAGAGTGTATCGTTAATTAATTGTCACATTGTCTCCGACAGCGAGGTGTGCGGCACACATCAAAACGACGCGTCAATTTCAAAACATTGCCTAAGGGTCAAAATTGATGTCATCAGATTAACAACTCGTCAACACGGCTGAGCGTTATCAATTATTTTTGCACTCAAAGCTACACGTGTATTTCAGTCTTCACAAACAACTTTTTGAGATACTTGCCCTTTGGGCAAGTGGGCTTGAAAAATTTACTTGCCCGAATGAACTTGTAGGTGCCCATATATTTGCAGAATTTTACCCGCTTATTGCCGATTAACTGTATAGTAGTATATGTAACTAACATAAAGTGGCATATCATGCATTTATTAGTAATACTTATAATACCATATGAGTAAACAATAATTTATGTTTTATATAGTGAAAAACTACTTCTTCCTCAAATCAAAATAAGTCGGACAATTTAGGGAGAGAACTTCGCCATGTAAAATAATCCCTGTATTACTAACATTAAAATAAATTGAGTATAATGTTTTAAATTAATTAATTTAAATAAATACAATAAATAGATATACAGTCAAACCTGTGCTAACGACCACCTGGGAATAGCGACCACCTGTCCACAATGGCCAGTTAAAAATCCCCCTGTCCAATTTTGTTCTTTATAAGACTTTGGAATAACGAGCACCCCGAACTGCGACCAGCGGGCAGCTATTTTCATTCCCACATGGCATTTTTGTATGTGAACAGCGGCCCTGTCAAGTTTTTGTCGGAAAAAAAAAATAGCACCACAATCCAATCACTATTTTCCTTTCATTCCAATCTGGCCGCTATCATTTTAATTGAAACTGGTCGTATCCAATTAGTCATCGATTACATTCGCATACATTGACACAACGCTCTTTTCAAAACATTTACCTTGCCCGATATGGTCGGTGTCATTTTGGCGACATTAAACATTTTCCATGAAAAATATTGCATAACGCCATTAACGGTAATTCCCGATATGTATTCCGCATTGTGTATTCCAATAGGCAAAATGCAATTCCGCGTAAGTCATAAAACTCCATCATTAGTTGGCAAACTGTGTTTACATGATGCTGATTCGTCTACAGTGACAAGACTAAGACTTCAAACACACCACGCTTGTCAAGTACATTGTGTATTACTACGTGTAAATTTCACACCACGGGGCACAAGGCCATATCAAAGATCAATACACGCGGTTGCTGACTTCAGTCACGTAGTCCACACTAGACTGGAACCCTGTCGGATGCGCAGCCTAGCGAAACAATACTACCGGGAACCAGTCTAAAGTGACACAACAATTAAACGTGTTTATGTGAATTGGGTCTCGATCTCCGACAAATCCCGGCTTATTGCATTAGCGGCCAGACCATGCAGTGGATTCGCGTAGTCTGACCATGGTTTACAATGCTCGCCAATCTCTAATTAAAACATCAGTAATTACGTCAGCGGACATTGCCAATTTGTCATAGGCTTGTATTATAAACACATATACAAACAAATTAGGACTATGTTTTCAGGCTGTGTGATTTGCCTCAAAATAAGCTGGATCAGTTAATACTTATATTCATGCGCTTCATGAGAACATCATCACATTTAAAATATACTTATATTATTTAAAGGAGTACCGATATTTTAATAATAAAAATATTGAAAATACATACTACAATCGCTTACAACATAATTTATTGAGTGAAAATAGTCACTGCATCATGGCCTATTTCACCACATTACCTATTGCCGGGGCACCCCAGCAAACCCCCTATTTACGTAGGTCACTGGGGGTCTGCTGGGGTGCGCTCACTAATACAATGTTTGCGTAATGGCATGTCTCAGATGGGGTTAAAGGAAACTTGCTTCCAGGGATCATTTTTTATTCGAGCGCTAGCGAAGAATTATACAACCAACATCCAAATTTGAGGTCTCACAACTTTCATGTAAATGAGCTAATGTGGGTCGCAGCACATATTTTGCGGGTTGAACTTTATAAAAAAAAACGGGTCTTACGCCATAAAAAACTTATAGCTTGATCGCCTTTCCAGTGTGATAATTTTTTTTTTTTCTGCCAAATTTATGTTATTGCAAATGTTACCATAGTCCAAGGGTGCGACAATTAATCGCCATACACAATTATTCACGATTTGCAACTCCATGACTCGGTGCACAAATACAATCTTGTAGTTTCCATTCTTAGAATAGAAATCAATTTATCATTTTGGATTTTCCAAAAATCTATTATAAACTTCTTGTTGTTGTTGCTGTAAAACACTTTCCACTCTATAGATTAATTATTAGCCGATGTGTCGTCCCCTAACACATACTGCAAAGAATTTCAGGACGTTCATTTCTTTGATTTAAGGAACCCAGATATAGATACATGTGGATCATTCGACTACATCTTCACCAACATGGCTGTTGCCTTCATAGACACAAACACGTGTACGGTGACCATTACTTCTCCGGGCGATGTCACACCAACCAGCACCTGCTTCTCCGATTTCTTTGCAGCTCAGGTACATGTATTTACCGTCTGCTCCAAAGTATACTTTGAGGGAGAAATTTTCAATTTTATTTAAATTTATTAATTTTTATTATACTGAATTTATTACATTATCACAGCCAATTTGGCTGTGATAATGTAATACATTCAGTATAATAATTCTGCATATACTTTTAATCATGAAATATATGCATTTGTTAGTTCTATATGAAATAATGCATTTCAGGAAAAATAAATGATTACTCCCTCAAAGTATACTTTGCTAGTAAAGTATACTTTGCAATGTTGGTGAAATCGGCTACTGAAACTTGGTATGTAGCTTCCTTATGATGAGTAGATGCGCAAAGTTTATTTTGATTTTTTATTTGACCGACTGGTCATGGATATCTCCCCTATTTTCGACTTAGAATGTCATCATTTTGTCTTGTAACTTGTAAAACTTCTAAACCGTAATAGCTGTTCGCCTGTTAACAAATGTTTGTCCATTAAACATTTTAAATCTAAAAATATATTTAAATGTAAATACTTTTTTGATCAATAAGAAAAAGATAACCCTTTTCTGTATTGAATCAGGCAACGGGTGCATAATCCATGTTTTACAATACAACGTCTATATAGCTTTAAATTTCGAAGACCGCGGATGCACAGGCTGATCTGGATCTACACTGGTCGCAAAACTTATAAGCCCCATTTCTCCAGTCACAGCCACATTTATTACACTAGTATTATGATAATTTTAATACACCGTGTTATTAAACTGTGATGTGAAAGCCAATTTCATGCAAATGAAAGCACATTCGCGGTTCAATTAAGTAGTCATGTTTCACATGTAATATGTCGATTTTCAGGTGAATACTATGTCATTCTGTCCGACTGTCAATATACTGTTGACGTGTCTGAATGATGTTGAGGCGGAGCTAGACATGCCGATACCACCTCTCATGGTTGAACATCTCGGCATTCTACAGGCCTACGTCAATAACTGCCCAACACGTAAGAAGTCACTCGAGACATGATATGCGATTTTGAACCTAAGAACATGTGCTATTTTTGTACGAAATATATTTACAGAAAATGTTATATTTTCTGTAAATGATGTCGAAAGATGATAAAATTTTCATAGCAAATGTGGAATAGTATTCCGCATTTGCTATGAAACTTTTGTCATCTTTCGACGTCATTTACAGAAAATATTGCACATTTTGTACATATTTTCATGAGTTATGGCACATGTTCTTAGGTACTAAATCACATGGTGTGTCTCACTTCAGTCCAAGATTACCAGAGACGTAGCCAGGTTCTTGTCGAGGGGGGGGGGGGGTGGTGAATTGTGGATCGAAATGGGAAATGGCTGCGGGGGCGTCTTTCCCCCAGAAGAAATATTGATTTCTACATTCAATTTCCTCAATTATAGTTATTTTAAAGCTATAAGTTTCAAATATGTTGTTTTCCTCAGAAAAATATATATGTTAAAGTAAAATTACAAACCTGACTTGCACGCACACCCACACCCCCGGGCTACGCCACTGGACTCGCCATTGAGAATAACAGTAGTGGCTTTTAAAGATGGGGTCCCGCCCATCTGGATGTATTGTAGGGGTTATATTTTACTGTTTGAACCATTACATATGTCATTAATTTTTATTATCTCATTATTTTGCCTTATTTGAATGACATATTTTAATAATTTTGAGGTCAGGGGAGATAACCGCGTTTTTTTTCTTCACTTGTACATACACTGGTGGTCACCACTACCAACACGAAATTGAAAGTTGACAAAATTTTTCATTCAACATTTGCTATGAATATTTCACCAACTTTCGAAATCATTTACGGAAACTATCATAAATTTTGTACCGAAGAACGTGTGCAAATTTTCATGAAATATATGTACAGAAACTGTGATATTTATTTGTAAATGATGTCGAAAGTTGACAAAATTTTCATTCCACATTTGCTATGAATACTTTGCCAACTTTTGACATTATTTATGGAAACTATCACAAATTTTGTAAATATTTTTCCTGAAATATCACACATGTTCTGAGGTACAAAATCACATGACGTGTGTGTGTCTCATATGAGATGAGCCGTGTGATTTTGTACATACGGATATCTGCGATATTTTATGAAATATATTTACAGAAAACGGAATCTTTTCTGTAAATGACTTCAGAAGTTGACACAAATTTCAGAGTACATGTACTCTGAAATTTTTGTAAACTTTTGACTTCATTTATGGAAAACTTGTTAGATTTTGTAAATGTATTTCATGAAATAACGCAGCTGTCCGAAGGTACAAAATCGCGCGGCTTGTCTCATATGTGATTGTTATGTTTCAGCGGACCCTGCCACACAACCAGATGACACTCCAGGTGAGTACAAAGCAAAGCCAAATGTTTCACTCAATTTACGATAATTTACCGTAATAACCCTTAATATTTGGATGCAATTTATTCTATGAAACATTAATCTATGGTTTCTCACAGCAAAGAATGTCCAAGTTGTGTTACACTAATACTCATAAATATATGGATATTAATTATAGCAAATTCCTAAAAATAAAATTATTTGCTGTCCGAAAACTTACGGTTAACAAAATCTCCATTTTTCACCTGTCCGAAATTTTAGAGACACAAAAAGTTTCCTGAAGAAGAAGGGTGTCCAAATATTTAGGGTGTCCGAAAACAATTACGGTACTTACAGTTACGATGTAACTATGTCCTTGTTTATCACAATAACAATGATACGATTTGTCTTGGGAAACCCGTAATTGTGTCCGAAAATGTATGGATATTACGGTACTCTACTTTTGTCTTCCTTGGAAAAAGTCAGTATCCATCAATGGCAGCTGAAAGAAATCAGTGGAAAAAAAGGGATAAGTTCCTAAAAGGGACTTACAGTCTTACTGATACTCGTCAGATCAACGGACATGTCCGGTACAATTGCCGCTGGTCCGACGGTAAACCGGAAGGGGCCGGACCGAATGTCCCGACTATAAAAGTAAAAAAAAAAGAATACTTTTACTTTTCTATTCTAAGTCTTCCTCAAATCACGTCTTCCCTCAAATCACGTCTTCCTCAAATCAACTCTTCCTTTGGTTTGCCATTTCTGGTTGTTCTGATTTTATTAGGCTAGCTAGCCTTATTAACCCTTAGACCGCTACTCGCAACAATTGTCGTCTGCTGTTGCTTTTATATCTTGCTTTATTTCTCGATAAAAACATGTTTTGACAGCACTTCAGAATCTTGTTGTAAATTATTCTAAAGTGCTGTCAAAGCATGTGTAAATTATTTTAAAGTGCTGTCAAAGCATGTGTTGATGATAAAAATGGAAAATATAAAATAAACAACAGACGACAAACAAATGAAGATAGCATTCTAAGGGTTAACCCTTTGAACCCGAAAGCCTGCTATATCGGTTTATGCAAACAGTGCAGATCCAGATCAGCCAGCTCGTAACGAGCCGTCTTATCAGGTTCTGCACTGTTTGAAAGTAATTTTCATATTTTTGAGAACAACAAATACCCCCTTTTTATAAATGGAATAGTCTGAAAATCATTTTGCGATGATTGGATTGGTTGCAAAATTTACATATCGCAACCCATTCCAGTTAGTTAGGGGTGAAAGGGTTAAGTACCCTTAGTTACATGACTGATATATGTAAAAGCTCTTCAATATCACACAAAATGAATTTTATGTTTATAAATGTTTATTCTGTCTGGTAAAATTTTGTTTGGTCTAGTAAACTTGAATTTTTAATTACAATGTCCTGTAGAATTTCTGCAGTTTTCATTGACTGGTCTTAGCCCTCTTTTCCCACTGATCCCATTCATGGTAAAAACAATCGATTGTTAGCTACCAGGGTGTTCATTTTAGAGATGGCTCGCTGTACATAGCTGTCTTTTCCATGAAAATCCATGGTGCAGTTTGGTCAATTAAACTTTTTACTTTTTTAAAAAATTGCAACTTCAAGTAAATTTTTCCAAGTACATGTAATAAAATATTATCTGACCCAATTTTTTTGAAAATCAGTCAACAAAATTTATTGAATATTAAAATTATTTTTAAAACTATTTTTCACCCGACCCGTATTTTAAGATTTCATAGAAAAATAATTTTTCCCCGATAAAATAAATTAAGTGGCTCCCCTTACAATGCTGAATTAAAATTTGTTGTCTGCTGTTTATGTTCCATTTTTCTCATCAAAACCATGTTTTGACAACACTTTAGAATCATTTCTGTTGGAAATGATTCTTAAGTGTTGTCAAACCTTGTTTTTATTGAAAGAAGACGAAACATAAATCGACATCAGACGACATTTTACGCTTCCAGCATTCTAAGCGTTAAGGCCATAATGAAAAAGTAGTTTGGTTCTCAGACGAGTTATCGAAAAGTGACGCAAGAGGGCAGATTAATTTTCTGTATTGTTTCTGTATGAGATTCTAATCTGTGATTTCTTTCAAGTGGCCAGATGCATTTTGCATGTCAGTTTAACATGTGATTCACATATATGTTTAATGAAGTTCCTGTAACCTCTAAGACATTAAAAATCACGAGATTTTTGCTAGACACGATTAAATTTAACATACCATATTTATTCTAATAGTAGCCCCCCTCTTATATTTGCTTTTCACATACATAAGCCATTTAAAATATTGTTTTAAATGGCTTTTGTACAGTCGAACCTCCCCGAGGCCACTTCTCTACAACAACACACTCTCTATAACAGTCGCTATTTTATATCCCAAATGGATGATTTCCTCTGTATCTAACCCTTAGACTGCTGAGCACAAACATTGTCGTCTGCGGTTGCTTTTGCCTTCTGTCTCAATAAAAACATGTTTTGTCAGCATTTTAGAATCATTTCCATTGGAAATGATTCTAAAATATTGCCAAAGCATGTTTTTGATGAGAATTATCGAGAAAAAAAAATAAACAGCGGACGCCAAAATTTAATTCAGCATTAACCTCCCTACAACAGCCACCTCTCTACAACAGCCAGTTTTGCGTCTTCCCATGGGTGGCTGCTGAAGAGAGGTTGCACTGTGTGTGAAAATAACATATCTTGATCCTATTTCCCATGTTTTGATCTCCACAAATTGCATTGCATAGCCCCGGGTGCATTTATTAGAATAAATACGGTACGTTTGCTTGGTAGTGATCATGCAGCAAATTTTCAATATCATATTTTTATTTGTCCATGATAATAAAAAGCTGTGACGCGCAGGGATTTTTCTGACTCTTCTGAACTTCTTTTCTTTTGTAAGTAACCTAGCTACATGTAGTACGTTTCATTTACCAAAACGGGTTTACCGATTTTACACGGAACAGGCACTACTGTCTGTTTCACGAAACCTGTCCACATTTTACAGCTATATAAACAAAGCAAAAACAATATTGTTTTCGATAATATTAACTTTTTTTATGAAAATTTAAGAATGGGCCTTCTTTTTATTTCATGAAATTTGGTCCAATATCAATTTTATTGTGAAAACATAATTAAATCTCCTATGGAGCCGGCCTATGGGGATTCAGATTTTACATGGGGAAATTATTCTAATTTCACAAATACCGGTAGTGAACCAATTTTCAAAATCTAACTTTTGTTTAACCGGAGTCAAGTTCTCGACCTCTTTTTCCCCATGTTAAAGAGAAATCATTTTTCGTAATACAATCAATATTTGACCAAATTTTACGAAATAAAACGAAAGGTCATTCTTAAATTTTGATAAAATTGAATATTATCGAAAAAAATTATTTTGTTTGCATTGTTTATAGAGCCGTAAATTTTGGGCAGGTTTTGTGAAGTACTGTGAAACCTCTATAAACTGGACTTCCCAGGGTGTCCGGTTTAGAGAGGTTTCACTGTAAATCAGGCATTTGATTATTCCGAGCCACAGTTGTGTGCTATGTGATCACGAACAGGCATTATCACCTGAGATAAATGACATCAAAATTATGATCATATATGTTTATGGGTGTCCAGTTTAGAGAGGATCGATCCACTGTAACTCAGTGAGTGACACTTGATGTTTTATTTGTTTCAGCGGAGGAGTGCCTGCAATATGTTAATTGTGTATCAATGTATGGTGCCTTCTACCTTATGGGACCGTATCTGAGCCAGGAAACAAAGCAGTTTTACTGTGATACCAGGTACTGTCACCATGACGATTGATTTTAATTATACCGTCACTATGACAAATAATTGTCATTTTACTTGTCACCATGGCTATTGATTTAATTATACCGTCAACATGACAAATAATTGTCATTTTACTGTCACCATGACAATTGATTTTAATTATACCGTCACCATGACAAATGATTGTAATTTTACTGTCACCATGACGATGGATTTTAATTATACTGTCACCATGACAAATGATTGTAATTTTACTGTCACCATGGTGATTGATATTTCATTATACCATCACCATGACAAATGATTGTAATTTTACTTGTCACCATGATGATTGATTTCAATGATACCATCACCATGACGTAAGATTGTAATTTTACTGTCACCATGATGATGGATTTTAATTATACTGTCACCATGACGAATAATTGTAATTTTACTGTCACCATGACTATTGATTGTAATTTTACTGTCACCATGGCGATTGATTTTAATTATACCGTCACCATGACAAATGATTGTAATCTTACTGTCACCATGATGAAAATTATACTGTCACCATGACAAATGATGGTAATTTTACTGTCACCATGATGATGGATTTTAATTATACTGTCATCATGACGAATAATTGTAATTTTACTGTCACCATGACGATTGATTGTAATTTTACTGTCACCATGATGAAAATTATACCGTCACCATGACAAATGATTGTAATTTTACTGTCACCATGATGATGGATTTTAATTATACTGTCATCATGACGAATAATTGTAATTTTACTGTCACCATGACGATTGATTGTAATTTTACTGTCACCATGATGAAAATTATACCGTCACCATGACAAATGATTGTAATTTTACTGTCACCATGATGATGAATTTTAATTATACTGTCATCATGACGAATAATTGTAATTTTACTGTCACCATGACGATTGATTGTAATTTTACTGTCACCATGGCGATTGATTTTAATTATACCGTCACCATGACAAATGAATGTAATTTTACTTGTCACCATGATGATTGATTTCAGTGATACCATCACCATGACGAATGATTGTCATTTTACTGTCACCATGACAATTGATTTTAATTTCATTGTCACCATGATGAATGATTGTAATTTTACTGTCACCATGATGATTGATTTTAATTATACTGTCACCATGACGAATGATTGTAATTACACTGTCACCGTGGCGATTGATTTTAATTATACCGTCACCATGACGAATGATTGTATTTTTTACTGTCACCTTGACGAATGATTGTAATTTTACTGTCACCATGATGATTGATTGTAATTTTACTGTCATCAAGGCGATTGATTTTAATTATACTGTCACCATGAAGATTGATTGTAATTTTCCTGTCACAGCCACATAATTATTAGTTTGATCTTTATCAAACTACATCAGTAGCTTCCTCAAATTCATGGTCAACCAGGTCTTGTCGTGTCATTCGGTTGATAGTGATTACATTTTTTGAGAGATAGGTCGTGTCCCAATAAAACCTGAATGTACGGCCAAATTTTGCATATCTCTATATTTGTTAGTTGGATCTTTACTAAATTTAAAAATAAACAGCAGACGACAAAATTAATATTAATTTGTAAGGGTTAATTAGTCATTTTTGTGTGTAGCTGTGATGCTTGGTATTCACTGCCAGACCATAAATTAAACAATCAACAGCAGACGATAGATTTATACCTCTGGCATACGAAGTATGTCGAGGGGTATATAGTTTTCCTCATTCCGTCCGTCCATTCTCAAACAATGGATGTACCACCTAACGGGTGTATCATATCATAGGGGCATCCGTTTATCCGTATGTTCATACAAAAGATTTGCATTGAAGTTTTTATTTGTATGTCCAGGCGGCGCCCGTGGGTATCTGTGAACCTCTGTTCACTTGCTCTTGTATTAATTGTTGTAAGGGTTAATTAGCCATCTAACCCTTAGACTGCTGAGCACGAACATTGTCGTCTGCTGTTGCTTTCGCCTTCTTTCTCAATAAAAACATGGTTTGACAGCATTTTAGAATCATTTCCATTGGAAATGATTCTAAAATGTTGCCAAAGCATGTTTTTGATGAGAATCATCGAGAATTTTTTTTGAACTGTCACCATGATGAATGATTGTAATTTTACTGTCACCATGACGATGGATTTTAAGTATACTGTCACCATGACGAATGGTTGTAATTTTACTGTCACCATGGTGATTGATTTAAGATGGAAGGTTTTATTTGTCGGTCCAGGCGGCGGCCGTGGGTATCTGTGAACCTCTGTTCACTTGCTCTTGTATTAATTGTTGTAAGGGTTAATCAGCCATTTGTTCACTAGCTGTGATGATTCTTCTTTACAGCCAAAACATAAATTAAAAAAACAACAGCAGACGACAACATTTAATTCGCCATATTAATGCTTCAACACCACAGGCCTGTAAAGTGGTATTAGCAAAAATTGTCGATCCAGATGAGCCGGCTCGTGACGAGCCGTCTCATCAGGATCTGCACTTTTTGCAAGTAATTCTCATATTCTTGAGAACAAAAACACCCCTTGTCATAAATGGACTAGTCTGAAAATAATTGTGTGACGATTGGCTTGGCTGCAAAATTTACATATCAAATTCCTTTCCAGTTACTTAGGGGTGAACAGGTTATTGAAGGGATAATGGTTCATTTGTTTTGTAGATTTTACAACATGACACTGCACTGTACCCAACAATGCATATCAGGCGTGGCTGGATTTGCCATTGCTGACTTGACGAAAACATTCTATCAGCAGATTGCAGACGGGTAAGTCACAAGCGAGACGAGCCATGTAATTCGCGGAAATGAAATGTGGATGATGATAAACCGTAATATAAGACAAGCCATGTCATTGTATATCTAATAAGAAAATGTGCGATATCTCATGAAAATATTCACAAAATTTACTTTATTTTTCGTGAATAATGTCAAAAGTTGACAAATGTTCACAGTTAATGCGAATTCCGCATTTGCTATGAAATTTTGTCAACTTTTGACGTAATTTAAAAAAAAATGTTACTGTTTTTTCTAAATATTTTTAACGAAAAATCATACAAAATGACATGGCTTGTCTCATGTGATGTTTTAAAGGTACATGCCCACCCAGTAGGCACACACTGTTTTTTATAGGAATTAAATAAGTGTATATTTGTGTCACTATTCCACCAGTTCTAAAACTTACGAGTGCCTGCTATACAGATATACTCATTTAGTAATATTTATTTTACTGATAGTGACGCGCGGTGGTATAAGGCTATTTTCATATGCAAATGAGGCATGCTATTTTTTTAATTATTTATACTAATTAATTGCGTCACCTGGAAAAATAATAGTTTCGACAGATTATAATGTATGCTCAAAATAAATACAGAGAATAAATAGTAATGTCCGTTAACATTTTAAGGAAACATGGTTATCGCCCCTGATATCTGTGTAAATTTATGTCTGATATAAATTGTATAATAATGCCAATCAATATGTGGGATAATAGTGAATGAATGTTTTTTTTGCCAGAAAATGTTCCAGATGATGTCTCTGATATAAAGAACAGTTTGTGCCTACTGAATGGGCATGTACCTGTAACATTATCTGTATTCATATAATGTTTTATCATCATCCATATTTCATATGATGTTTTATCATCATCCATATTTCATATGATGTTTTATCATCATCCATATTTCATATGATGTTTTATCATCATCTATATTTCATATGATATCATTATCTATATTTCATATGATGTTTTATCATCGTCTATATTTCATATGATGTTCATCATCCATATTGCATATCATGTTTATCTTCATCCATATTTCATATGATGTTTTATCATCATCCATATTTCATATGATGTTTTATCATCGTCTATATTTCATATGATGTTTTATCATCATCCATATTTCATATTATGTTTTATCATCATCCATATTTCATATGATGTTTTATCATCATCCATATTTCATATGATGTTTTATCATCATCCATATTTCATATGATGTTTTATCATCATCCATATTTCATATGATGCTTTATCATTGTCTATATTTCATATGATGTTTTATCATCATCTATATTTAATATGATGTTCATCATCCATATTGCATATGATGTTTTATCATCATCCATATTTCATATGATGTTTTATCATCATCCATATTTCATATGATGCTTTATCATCGTCTATATTGCATATGATGTTTTATCATCATCCATATTTCATATGATGCTTTATTATCGTCTATATTGCATATGATGTTTTATCATCATCTATATTTCATATGATGTTCATCATCCATATTGCATATGATGTTTTATCATCATCCATATTTCATATGATGTTTTATCATCATCCATATTTCATATGATGCTTTATCATCATCCATATTTCATATGATGTTTTATCATCATCCATATTTCATATGATGCTTTATCATCGTCTATATTGCATATGATGTTTTATCATCATCTATATTTCATATGATGTTCATCATCCATATTGCATATGATGTTTTATCATCATCCATATTTCATATGATGTTTTATCATCATCCATATTGCATATGATGTTTTATCATCATCCATATTTCATATGATGTTTTATCATCATCCATATTTCATATGATGTTTTATCTTCATCTATATTTCATATTACGTTTTATCATCATCCATATTTCATATGATGTTTTATCATCATCCATATTTCATATGATGTTCATAATCCATATGTCATACGATGTTTTATCATCATCTATATTTCATATGATGTTTTATCATCATCCATATTTTATATGATGTTTTATCATCATCCATATTTCATATGATGTATCATCATCCATATTTCATATGATGTTTTATCATCATACATATTCATATGATGTTTCATCCATATTTTATATGATGTTTTATCATCATCCATATTTCATATGATGTTATCATCATCCATATTGCATATGATGTTTTATCATCATCCATATTTCATATGATGTTTTATCATCATCCATATTTCATATGATGCTTTATCATCATCCATATTTCATATGATGTTTTATCATCATCCATATTTCATATGATGCTTTATCATCGTCTATATTGCATATGATGTTTTATCATCATCTATATTTCATATGATGTTCATCATCCATATTGCATATGATGTTTTATCATCCATATTTCATATGATGTTTTATCATCATCCATATTGCATATGATGTTTTATCATCATCCATATTTCATATGATGTTTTATCATCATCCATATTTCATATGATGTTTTTATCTTCATCTATATTTCATATTACGTTTTATCATCATCCATATTTCATATGATGTTTTATCATCATCCATATTTCATATGATGTTCATAATCCATATGTCATATGATGTTTTATCATCATCTATATTTCATATGATGTTTTATCATCATCCATATTTTATATGATGTTTTATCATCATCCATATTTCATATGATGTATCATCATCCATATTCATATGATGGTTTATCATCATCCATTGCATATGATGTTTTATCATCATCCATATTTTATATGATGTTTTATCATCATCCATATTTCATATGATGTTATCATCATCCATATTTCATATGATGGTTTATCATCATCCATATTGCATATGATGTTTTATCATCATCCATATTTCATATGATGTTTTATCATCATCTATATTTCATATGATGTTTTATCATCATCCATATTTTATATGATGTTTTATCATCATCCATATTTCATATGATGTATCATCATCCATATTTCATATGATGTTTTATCATCATACATATTCATATGATGTTTCATTCATATTTTATATGATGTTTTATCATCATCCATATTTCATATGATGTTATCATCATCCATATTTCATATGATGGTTTATCATCATCCATATTGCATATGATGTTTTATCATCATCCATATTTCATATGATGTTTTATCATCATCTATATTTCATATGATGTTTTATCATCATCCATATTTCATATCATCCATATTTCATATGAAGTTTTATCATCATTCATATTTTATATGATGTTTTATCGTATCTATATTTCATATGATGTTTTATCATCATCCATATTTCATATCATCCATATTTCATATGCAGTTTTATCATCATTCATATTTTATATGATGTTTTATCGTATCTATATTTCATATGATGTTTTATCATTATCTATATTTCATATGATGTTCATCATCCATATTGCATATGATGTTTTATCATCATCTATATTTCATATGATGTTTTATCATCATCCATATTGCATATGATGTTTTATCATCATCCATATTTCATATGATGTTTTATCATCATCCATATTTCATATGATGTTTTATCTTCATCTATGTTTCATATTACGTTTTATCATCATCCATATTTCATATGATGTTTTATCATCATCCATATTTCATATGATGTTTTATCATCGTCTATATTTCATATGATGTTTTATCATCATCCATATTTAATATGATGTTTTATCATCGTCTATATTTCATATGATGTTTTATCCTCATCCATATTTCATATGATGTTTTATCATCATCCATATTTCATATGATGTTCATAATCCATATGTCATATGATGTTTTATCATCCTCTATATTTCATATGATGTTTTATCCTCATCCATATTTCATATGTTTTATCATCATCCATATTTCATATAATGTTCATAATCCATATGTCATATGATGTTTTATCATCATCTATATTTCATATGATGTTTTATCATCATCCATATTTTATATGATGTTTTATCATCATCCATATTTCATATGATGTTTTATCATCATCCATATTTCATATGATGTTCATAATCCATATGTCATATGATGTTTTATCATCCTCTATATTTCATATGATGTTTTATCCTCATCCATATTTCATATGATGTTTTATCATCATCCATATTTCATATAATGTTCATAATCCATATGTCATATGATGTTTTATCATCATCTATATTTCATATGATGTTTTATCATCATCCATATTTTATATGATGTTTTATCATCATCCATATTTCATATGATGTTTTATCATCATACATATTCATATGATGTTTCATCCATATTTTATATGATGTTTTATCATCATCCATATTTCATATGATGTTATCATCATCCATATTTCATATGATGGTTTATCATCATCCATATTTAATATAATGTTTTATCATCATCTATATTTCATATGATGTTTTATCCTCATCCATATTTCATATGATGTTTTATCATCATCCATATTTCATATGATGTTCATAATCCATATGTCATATGATGTTTTATCATCATCTATATTTCATATGATGTTTTATCATCATCCATATTTCATATCATCCATATTTCATATGAAGTTTTATCATCATTCATATTTTATATGATGTTTTATCGTATCTATATTTCATATGATGTTTTATCATTATCTATATTTCATATGATGTTTTATCAGGTAAGGAGCTTTTAGTTGACCGAATACTTACTGGTATTCTCTATTTATCATCATTCATACTCCTTGTGAGAAAAGCCATGAGATTTCCGTACAATAGTCAACATGCGATTTTTCATTAAAAATATTTTCAGAAACTGTGATATTTTCTGCAAATGACATCGGAAGTTTGAATTTTAATAGTACATGCGGAATACTATTTGGCATTTACTCTCAACATTTCATCAACTTCGATGGCTATTATGGAAAACAAAACATAGTAAATTTTGTACATATTTTTCATGTGATATTGCACATATGATTACTGTCTGTTGTTACAAATGCCAACAAACTTTTGTCTATTAAACATATTAAATAAAAAAAATATTTAAATGTAGTCACCCTCGCCAAATTTGTTATTGGATGAAATTCTGACCATATTGATTTTATAGGGAAGATACACTAAGATACACTATTTCTATGGGCATTTAACGGGGGGGGGGCTAAAAATAGATTTAAAAAAAAAAATTGAAATTTATACACTGATTTTCGAAATCTAACTTGTTTTCTTAGTTACATCATCCACAGACTGCTTGCGGAGTGCGCGATATAGTTGGCACATCGGGGTATGTACATAGCGGAGTGCGCGATATAGTTGGCACATCGGGGTATGTACATAGCGGAGTGCGTGATATAGTCAGCACATCGGGGTATGTACATAGCGGAGTGCGTGATATAGTTGGTACATCGGGGTATGTACATAGCGGAGTGCGTGATATAGTTGGCACATCGGGGTATGTACATAGCGGAGTGCGCGATATAGTTGGCACATCGGGGTATGTACATAGCGGAGTGTGTGATATAGTCAGCACATCGGGGTATGTACATAGCGGAGTGCGCGATATAGTTGACACATCGGGGTATGTACATAGCGGAGTGCGTGATATAGTCGGCACATCGGGGTATGTACATAGCGGAGTGCGTGATATAGTCGGCACATCGGGGTATGTACATAGCGGAGTGCGTGATATAGTCGGCACATCGGGGTATGTACATAGCGGGGTGCGTGATATAGTCGGCACATCGGGGTATGTACATAGCGGAGTGCGTGATATAGTCGGCACATCGGGGTATGTACATAGCGGAGTGCGTGATATAGTTGGCACATCGGGGTATGTACATAGCGGAGTGCGTGATATAGTCAGCACATCGGGGTATGTACATAGCGGAGTACGTGATATAGTTTGGCACATCGGGTATGTACATAGCGGAGTGCGTGATATAGTCGGCACATCGGGGTATGTACATAGCGAGTGCGTGATATAGTTGGCACATCGGGGTATGTACATAGCGGAGTGCATGATATAGTTGGCACATCGGGGTATGTACATAGCGGAGTGCGCGATATAGTCAGCACATCGGGGTATGTACATAGCGGAGTGCGTGATATAGTCGGCACATCGGGGTATGTACATAGCGGAGTGCGTGATATAGTCGGCACATCGGGGTATGTACATAGCGGAGTGCGTGATATAGTCGGCACATCGGCGTATGTACATACATGTGTCCGGTTAAATTTTTTTGTTCAAGTTTTTGGTTAAAGTTTTTTGGTTAACATTTTTCGGTATACAGTGTGACCCCGCTAATATGCGGAAAACTGGATCCAAGGAATGATCCACGTTAGTTATCCGCTCCGCGAAATAGCCGCCGATCGTCCAGCTGGTTGCAGCCAGTGTGGGTGAGGTGACCAGACTCAGAAATAAATAGCAAAATACATGTTGGCATTGCGAGTACTTACCTCTATTACTTTTGATTGTATTTTGTTCTTAATCCATGTCTGCTAAATTGTTTGCCAAAGTGTTATTCTACATTTAATGAAATTAAAAGTATCCCTTATTTGAATGACAGTATCCAATGTTACAACACGTTTGTCTACACAATCAGCTGACACGAGACTCCCTGATCTATGACAGCACACGCCCACGTGTCCATGGTGTTGACACAAGAAACGTGCTGAAATTTATGTCAACTTTCAACGTCATTTACTGAAGATACCGATAGGACAGATTTTGAAAGTCAATATCAGCAAAATACGATGTCTGCTCAGAATTTTGTGTCAGTTTTCAATGTAATTTACATAAGTCGATTGTATTTTAATATGAATTCCAAATCCGAAACGCGATTACACCAGACACATATTACACAGACGAAATTTGTGTATTGCTTTATGTAAAAAAATCGATACCGCTCAGCTGTGTCAACTGACAGGTGTTTATCTGATGACATCATTCAGGATGAGGCTGTAAACTGTGACTATGTTTTGAAATTGAACTGATTGGTCAATAATTTGTTTGAGGGGCAAAATAACCCATTTCATTCTGAGGGTACGCTATTATGTTTGCGGAAAATCCTAAATGTTTTCCTTCTATGCGCTCAGAAGTATATATTGCGACCACCATTTGAACCGTCTCATCGAGAAACGTGATTACACCGGACACATATTACACAGACGAAATTTGTGTATTGCACATACTTTCATTGAGAAAAGTTGGCTCGTTCTTAAATTTTGCTATGATTTAATATCAGCATTATTTATATACCGGTAGCCGTAAAATTTGGGTAGGTTTCGTGAAACAGACAGTAGTGTATTTTTTCATTTGTTCTTTTTTTTTTTTTTTATCATTTATTTCCTATTTAATAAGAAAATAAATAATACATTTGTAAAATACGCATTGAATTTGAAATATGGGGGTATAATATTCTTTACATACAAAACTTAACCGGAGTTCTGCACTTTTGTATCTATCACAGACAGTGCACAGTGAAGATGAATTGAGGAAACTCACAGAAGCAACAAAATCTTGTTTACTGGCTAGCGTAGCACAGACATGAATGAGCCAATCGTGGTGAAACTGAAACTCGCAACAAACTGAATACTCCACCTCTGCTGTATGGATGGTGCCTCGTGTGTTGCAGTAGCCGATTTCACCAACATTGCAAAGTATACTTTACTAGCAAAGTATACATTGAGGGAGTAATCATTTATTTTTCCTGAAATGCATTATTTCATATAGAACTAACAAATGCATATATTTCATGATTAAAAGTATGCAGAATTATTATACTGAATGTATTACATTATCACAGCCAAATTGGCTGTGATAATGTAATAAATTCAGTATAATAAAAATTAATAAATTTATCATAAAATTGAAAATTTCTCCCTCAAAGTATACTTTGCTAGGGAAGTATACTTTGCAATGTTGGTGAAATAGGCTACAGGTCCTGATTGATCAAGTGTTGATAGGTTGATGAAATAGGCTACAGGTGTGGGTAGCTGGTGGGAGCATGTGATGGGTATTTTAACGATCGGGATACATCATTACCGGAATCCCGACCAGAGACCTGTAGCCTATTTCACCAACATTGCAAAGTATTCTTTTCTAGCAAAGTATACTTTGAGGGAGAACTTTTCAATATTAGGATAAATTTATTAATTTTTATTATACTGGATTTATTACATTATCACAGCCAATTTGGCTGTGATAATGTAATACATTTAGTATAATAAGTTGTTAGTTCTATATGAAATAATGCATTTCAGAAAAAATAAATGATTACTCCCTCAAAGTATACTTTGCTAGAAAAGTATAAAGTATACTTTGCTAGAAAAGTATACTTTGCAATGTTGGTGAAATCGGCTACTGGTTTGGCCCTCATGTACATCTTTGGCTTTCTTGTATGTGAGAGTTGAATCTGGTTATACCCATTGTATGAATAATATTATTTGTAATCCTATTACTTTTAGGGCAAGGGGCCAAGTGGCTTTGGTGTGGTATGGACCTGGCACCAGGTCAGGTTATTCTAATTTCAGGGTTGAATTATATTTTTTCGATGTAAATTTTCCGTTAAATTATTTGGAGTTTTCCCCCAATGCAGCGGTTTGAATACAGGATCGAACCCGTTGGCCCGGCCTTATATGACCTTGGCTGTTGATAGGCCGTTAAGCACCAACAAACATTCAATTTGTGTTGCAGGAGCAGCGTGTGTACCGCACCCGCCGCTATAGAATGGCCCGAGGTTCCAGACCTCTGCCAACCCCAGCTGGTAATCGGTATGATCAAGGATCTGAACATCCCGAGCCTCCTGGTCCACATCCACTCAGGTGGAGCTCGTGAGATTGTCTGCAGGTAAAGTCTGGCACTATCAATGGTATCATTAACTCTTTGCATGCTGGGAAACTTATGGGCTATAAATAGTTCAAAACTAGCGAACAAGAATTCATCATACTTTCTTGTATTTCTCCCCGTAAATATCATGAATATGTCTTGGAATTTCATTAGAATTGAGTCCTGCGGACTCATTCTAATGAAATTTCAAGACATATTTATAGAGAGAAATAAAACATACACTCCTAATTCGTTTGGCGGATATTTGCGCCGCTAGCATGCAAAGAGTTAATAGGGCAGGGCGTGAAAATTCCACTCGTCCGCTGGTCCTGACGAGTGGGAATGCATGCAAGACGAGTAGAAATTCTGAGTTTTCTAATGTAAATTTATTATTTTTGCCATTTCTGTCGAAGTAAGGACGAGTGAACATTTTAACAATTTTCGTACCCTGCAGGCGTGGGAATATTCAGGATATATCCTGAAATCAGGATTTGAGGTTCCTGATAATTGCAGAAAAATAGTGTTTCAACATGAGAAGCACAGATTTACACCTAAAGTCAAGGCCTGAGAATGGCTAAACAAACATATTTTGCACCCACAAATGGCATTTGCACCATATGTTTGTTTAGCCATTTTCAGGATTTTGAATTTGGAACTGTTCCTACCCCTGAATCAAGGACCTGAACATCCCAAGCCTCCACGTTCAAATCCGCTCGGACGGAGCACGTGAGATGGTCTGGTAGGGGTGCAGCATTAACCCGTACTACGCTGAATTAAATGTTGTTGTCTGCCGGAAATGTTTTATTTTCAATATTTCTAAAAAAAAAACTGGTTTTGACAGCACATGAGAATCGTCTCCACTGGAGACGATTCTCATGTGCTGTCAAAACCAGTTTTTTGTTAAGAATTAAAGCAAAAATGAAAAACAGCAGACGGCAATTTCCGTCAACAGCAGAGGAAGGGTTAATGTATTATTATGGAAATATTTTCTAAATATGGTGTAGTATAATGATTTCACTACAAAAAAAATAAAGAAATTACCTAATTCTTACTAGTGCATGTAATAGCAAAAATGTTAAATTATGCCAAGCCAAATTATCTCCCCTGCTTATCACAGTTTCTAATATCGCATGCGTGAATATAGCGCATGTTTTTGCAAATTTCGTCAAATAAAATGGTGTGATAGATTGACATATTGATGGTCTAGTAACATAAGGTCGTAACTGCTATGCTAAAGCATAGCACTTACGTATGTTACTAGACCATCGATATGCCATTTAGAGCATACAAAGCGAAAAACCACATATTGTATATCTGAGACATCATCCGAGACACGGTCACTTTAAGCAACTATATTTACACCTTCCATAAATTCATAATGGAAAGGCCCATTCGACGTATTGAATGTGTTTACATCCTAAAACAATACATTAGAGCCATGTGACGTCATGCGACGTTGATTTGTTAAAGTTTGTTTGGTGTCATTAATTTCCACGAGGCTGTCAATAATGGCACTCTATTGACCGGCAACGGCGCTGTTCCAGGAATTGTGACAAAATGGCGTCAAACAAGATTATTCTTAATTTTAACGCCATATTTAGTTATTTACATTTTTGAAACTATCAGAAAATGCAGTGTAAATATAAGTAGTAAAACTATGGGCTGCTGCGTTTACTGGCATATCAATACATTTGGTCTGTTTAAAGTTTGCGAGGAGTCCTTAGGACTCCGCTCACCAAATTTATTGTTCACCCCAGTAAACACAATAGCCCACGGTTTGATTCCTTAAGTAACTTGGTGTCCTCTATTGACTTACAGTTCGCTATCCGTAGTGGAGACACGAATACATTTTGCGATTGATGCCTGTGCTGACAACGTCGTCGAATCCATCTGGTATATGTGGCGCCATGTGCATGACGTTGTGTGCACAATCGGCGACCCCGCACCCCAGTGGCCGGAGTTCATGTCACCCGACTGTCTAGACGTCGACTATCAGCCCACACATGGTGTCTGTAAGCCATGGGAGGTGCTCTCTGTTATCGCTCAACTCGAGTGGGAAGTGTACAACGAGTTGGGATCCGAGAAGAGATTCTGCTTGTAAGTATGAAGCTTTCTTGTTGATAGGCCATTACACGAACCAACATCAGTAGCCAATTTCACCAACATCGCAAAGTCTGCTTTTCTAGCAAAGTATACTTTGAGGGAGTAATCATTTATTTTTCCTGAAATGCATTATTTCATATAGAACTAACAACTGCATATATTTGATGATTTCAAGTATGCAGAATTATTATACTGAATTTATTACATAATCACAGCCAAAATGCCTGTGATAATGTAATAAATTCAGTATAATAAAAATTAATAAATTTATCTTAAATTAGAAATGTATACTTTGCAATGTTGGTGAAATAGGCTACATGTACGCATTCCTACCATGCGGAGAACATTTGCTATCTATTTCCTGCATTCTGGTGAATTTTAGGGAGAACAAATATACAGTCTAACCTGTGCTAAAGGCCACCTCCGAATAGCAATTACCTGTCTAGAGCAGCCACACTTTTGTTTCCCAATTAATCAATTACTAAATAAATGAATCTGTGAACAACAACAACAACCTGTGAACAAAGACCAATTTTTTCTTTCCCATGGCTGGCCTTTATTGGCAGGTTTTACCGTATATCTTAGACTGACAATGGTGCAATTTGGCGAACATATTTTGTAAAATATATTGACGAATGCTAGTGGGTGCTTACGCCGGGTCCACCCTCCTCTTTGAATCCGCCCTTGAGATAGCCACACAGAGTCGGAGGGAATGAGTGTGGTCCAAGGACATGAGGGTCGGTTCACTAAACATTGTATGACTAAAATGTTTAGGATCATTTGGAAATTTCAATTTATGGATTTACATTTATTGAGCATAGGCTTATGCAGCCTATGCTCAATAAATGTAAATCCAATAATTGTTTATAAGCAAACATTGTTTATATGAAATGTACAGACTATCATAAGTTTATATACACTTACGAACATTTCAGTCGTACAAAGTTAAGTGAAACGGCCACCAGTATTGTTTCTATATACATGCACTGTGCCATGGGGTGGTGTACACCGTGATTTGGCCAAACGGTCAGAAGTAGTGCATGAGTATCAAAAATGAGAGCAATTGTGGTACATCTTGGTATTTCATTAGAATTGTCTCCAAGGAGACAATTCTAATGAAATGCCAAGACATGTTTTCATTTCGAATCAAACTATTCAATAATTGCTGGCTGTTGATGTGTAAACAGTTGTGTGATTTAATTTTACCCAATTAAAATTTTGAAATACCCAATTGCTTCAGAAATGATGGAGTAACAATACTCAATTACTAATTCCTTATCTGGAGCCCTGGAGCTTATGGGTTTTGCAACCAGTGAAGATCCAAATCATGATTTGCACTTTTTGTCACACCATTAATTAAATAAACACCTGTCATGCTTCTAACAAGCAATATAGTTCATTATCAAACTACACGATTGTGCTAGTTGATCTGGAACTACACTGGTCACAAATCCCATAAGCTCCATTTCTCCAGTCATGGCCACAGTCTATAAATGTCCATTCTCTCATACCTAGGTTGGCGCGACACACCGTCCAGGTTGTGTTGGACCATACGGACAACTGCGATCCACTCAGCGTGGCATTCGTTAACGGGTATATCGAATCACTCTTGAAGCGGTTTGATGGTCGCTGTGACATTTTCTGCCCTGTCCAGACAGTGTGGCCGGTGTGCTATGTTGACATCGCCACAGAATGCATCGACACCTTGAAACTCCAGCCAGTAGATCAGTGGTGCTTGTAAGTGCAGCCTGGGTGCTTGTACAGTGAAATATCTCTAAACCGGACACCGTGGGAGGTCCCCAGGGTGTTCGGCTTAGAGAGGTTTCACGGTAAATCAGGCATTATGAGATCACGAACGGACATTATCACCCGAGATTAATGACCAAGAAACTCATAAAAAATAAGATCACATGTGTTTTGTTGGGGTCCGGTTTTGAGAGGTTCCGCTGTAAAATATTCTTAGCATGTGGTCCGAATCAGCCGTTGCTCAAAACCTCTGTTAAATTAACGGACTGTTACCTTAACAGTCTGTTATCTTTAATAACAGACTGGTAAATCATGTTAACCCTTACTATGCTGAATTAAATTTTGTCGTCTGCTGGAAATGTTTTATTTTCAATATTTCTCGGTAAAAACCTGTTTTGGCAGCGCATCCACTGGAGACGATTCTCATGTGCTGTCAAAACCGTTTTTTTGTTAAGAATTAAGGCAAAAATGAAAAACAGAAGACGACAATTTTCGTCTCCCGCGTAGTGAGGGTTAAGGATTTAACAGTCTTGGAAAGGTAACCACAGACGGTGCTGTAACATATTGAATTTTTAATATCTTTTCTTGAATTTTCAAGATAATATGATTTTTTTAAATCTTTTCTTTATTTTTCTACATATTTTCTTGAATGTTCAAGCTGTGACGCACGGCTGCATTAACAACGGAATGTTTTCCGATTTATCTGCTGTTTAACTCTTTGCATGCTGGGAAACTTGTGGGCTATAAATAGTTAAAAAATAGCTGACAAAAAAATCATCATATTTTCTTTTATTTCGCCTTGTAAATATCATGAATACCTCAATTCTAATGAAATTCCAAGACATATTTACAGAGAGAAATAAAAAATATACTCCTAATTTGCTTGGCGGATATTTTCACCGCTAGCATGCAAAGAGTTAATCGAATTAGCATTCATTCTGCATTTTACTTGAAAATGCTAACCTATAAATTTGACGCTGTAGTATTTTCTCAGCTGTTACTCAACTCGGCTGATGAAAAGATAAGGACAAAAATTTATATTTTATTGAAAATTTAAATATGCTTGCGAAATAGTCAGACATGCGTGTGAGTAACTGTATGATTTGGACACAAAATGTGTGTGTCTTAATGCACAACTTGACAGGTATGCATTATATTAATAGCTACTCATTTTTATACGCCCGTGTGAAAAAACGGGACGTATTATGTATTCACCTTGTACAGGCGGGCGGCGGGTGGGTGGACACAGCTTGTCCACGCTATAACTCAAGAACTACTTGATGGATTGTAACCAAATTCTGTATACATGTTTATCACGGCAAGACAAAGAAAGCTATTCTTTTTTAAAAAAAATTGGATTACTTATTTCCCCTTGGCAGCATTTGCTCTGAACATTTTATCAACTTTCGACATCATTTACAG
Organism: Conchocele bisecta; assembly: GCA_029237695.1. Lineage (NCBI taxonomy): Eukaryota > Metazoa > Mollusca > Bivalvia > Lucinida > Thyasiridae > Conchocele > Conchocele bisecta. Next base: position 14,018,730 of record CM055272.1, on the reverse strand, counting down.
AAAAAATTGTAATTTTTTTTTGAAAATATTTTCATGAGATCGCACAAACTCACATGACCTCATCTTTTCCACTGAATTACCAATGATCGATTGTCGATTCCAGGGCATAAATTAAAAGCCCTGCAGAGAAAAAATTTAGAGAAGTTGCTAAAATAACTGAGAAAAATAACAGAGAAAAATCACTTTTCTCCTTCAAATTCAGCTGGCGTTTTATATTTGTCATTTTTTCTTCAGTAAAAACATGGTTTGACAACAATTTAGAGTCATTGGAAATGATTCTATAGTGTACTCAAACCATGTTTCAATTTGAAAAATGAAAAATAAAAAAACAAGCATTGTAAGGATTAACCCTTTCACCCCTAAGTAACTGGAATGGATTTCGATATGTTTATTTTGCAACCAATTCAAACATCACAAATGGATTTTCAGACAAGTCCATTTTTGAAAGGGAGTGTTTTTGTTCTCAAAAATATGAAAATTACTTGCAAAAAGTGCAGATCCTGATGAGACGGCTCGTCACGAGCCGGCTCATCTGGATCTACACTTTTTGCCAATACCACTATACAGGCCTGTGGTGTTGAAAGGTTTAAAAACCAAATGTCTTATGAAAGTGTATGTCATTTATATAGTAATACAATATAATACATAATATGGCACATACATTTGACTGGAACTACAGTGGAACCTCTCTAAACTGGACACCCTGGGAGATCCCCAGAGTGTCCAGTTTAGAGAGGTTCCACTGTAATTAAGCACACCATGAACAGTTCTTGTCATTTACAATCATGAACACACATGACAACGACATAAATTACAGTGAAACACATCTAAATTAAACACAATAGGGTCGCCAGGGTGTCCGGTTTAGAGGGTGGGTGTTTGCTTGGGCGAACGCAACGGCGCAAATTAACATTAGGTTTCACGATTTTCCTTGTTTGGCTCTTAGGTACGTTTTTATCTTTGGCCCTTTTGTTACCTGGGAGTTGAATTGGGTTATTGCCCATTATAATAGTAGTAATATTATTACTAATCCTACTGCTTTTGGGTAGGGCCAAGTCATTCGGGTGTGGCGAGGACCTGGCATCAGATCAGGATTATTCTGATTTTAGGGCTGAATATATTAGTTTTTTTTATCATAAATGTTCAGTTCTGATTTTGGGATTTCCCACCCATTTGTACAGGTAATATATGGGATTTAGTAATAAACCCATTGACCCTACCTGAAATGACCTTAGCTGTTGATAGGCCGTTAAACCCCAGCGAACAATCAAACAAACAAACAAAAGATAATTAGGGAAAATGAATCAGGGAGAGATATCAAGGAATTTGTTTTTCAACATTCTGTGGCCACTTTGCTGTCGGATAGTCAAGCTGTTTTCAGTTATTTCATGGGCATTCGGGAACAGTCCAAACTACTTCCCGGAAGTGCTGTGCACGTGAACAATCCGAGGCACTCTTGCCCTGAGGCCAAAGGCCGAGAGCAATAGTGTATCGGGTCGTCCACAGCACCGAGGGGCAATGTGTTTTGACTGTTTCCCGAATTACCATGAAATAACTCTTTTATTGCTCAACATGTGAACAGTGTATGTTACACAATGAATGTAACTTCGGCATGGGTCAACTGACCGATCTAAATTACGTTGATTTTATGATGTAATTTTCGACAAAAACCAGACGTCATGAGTTTTGGGGGGTTAAATAGAGAATAGTAGGTTAGTGCCGTGAATGGGAAAAAATATCTGGCAAGGCTCAAGAAACGGGATGGGCGAGGCTCTGCCGAGCACATCCCGTTTTCGTGCCGCGCCAGATATTTTTTCCCATTCATGGCACTAACCTACTATTCTATTTATCCCTCAACACCTACAAATGGCTTTAAAATGCAAAAATAGTATTGACTGGATATCAAAAATGTTTCACGGCACCGTGTTTCACGGCACATTCGCACTTTGTTGACAGGATAAAAATAGTTTTGACTATTCCACAGGCATGCAAAACTATTGCCCAGGCACGCCAAACTACCCAGGCGAATTGTACCATGGTTGACCATGGTCGTATTTCGCCTGGGTATTGCCCAGGCACGTCAAAACTATGGAATATCAACTTATATAGGGAGTTGAGTAGAGGTGCAACGATAGGTCAAATCCGTATTGCGATATATTGTGATACAACAAACCCATATTGCAATACGTATTGCGATATTCAGGGCTTAACAATATTCATTTTTCACACTTGCCCGCCGGCTGGGCAAGTATACAATTATAATCTACTCACCCAGACAAAAAAGCTAATTGCCCAACATTTTAGGAAAATGTACATGTTCAAAATATGAAGCATGAGAACATAATAATGACTGATGGAATGCCAATAGTGTTATATGTATGTTCAATAGCAAAATGTTGGGGTGGATGAGGGCTCCCTTGTATATTTAACAATGAAAGTACAAACTTTCTTACACTGGGACACCAATTTGTTTGAATTATTCATTCATTCATTCGGCTCATATTTAAGGGTGGGAATTGGCTCGAACACCTTCCATACCCGGGATATATAGCCCAGTAAAGAAGCAGGCCGATGGTCGTCGGTCTGGTTTATATTTCCGAATTTTGATAAATGTTGCATTTATAATTCAGGCTCCAAAAATGTGCGTCAAATATAGGTGAATTATTTTGATACTGGCATTTTCAGGTGTATGAATGTAATAACGAGATGGTGCCTAAAAAGGAGTATTAATATAAACACCAAATCATATTAAATTTGTTAACAATTATATTGCTACAGCTTTTAAACGAGTACTAATGTGCATACTATTAAGATTATATAGTATTATTCCTTCTTTATCCGTATATTTTAAAGTTATTTTCAAAAATAAATGTTCCACTATAATAAGTCCATTAATAAACAAGAGTTATCTCCCCTAAGTCAGAACAAGACTACTGTCACATACGCACATTTTGGTCTAGAAAGTTCATTTAGTGCAATTTTTTATAACTTCAAACTCCTTGTTTGGTGTGTAGCACCAGAGGAAGACAAAATCAAACAATTTATAGGAATGACACAGTATATAATTAAGACACTAATCTGTGCTGGGCTAATGTTAAACAGGTGATATGTTTTTTTTATGCAAAGTCATGCTGTCAACGCGAATGGAGACACATGATGATGGTTCACAACAGAAATTGGACGTCCGAGATTACTCGCTACATGTATTAGTCATCTAATTGTGGCTTGTTTATTCAAAATATTTACTTCTGTCATATTAAAAATTATGTTTTGAATGATTTTGAATAATTTTACACTATTATTTTAACACAAGATGGCGACCGAGAATATGGCGTAAATCGTGATACGCGAAAACCGTACCGCGATACGTATCATCAGGATGACATATCGCAATATACCGGTATACCGGTATATCGTTGCACCACTAGAGTTGGGTAATACTAGCTGTTAGTGAGTGAGAGCTTAGTAAATATCTTACTCCTTATGTGAGTACATTGTATTATGATTATTCATAATCATATTTTAGGGGAAGGGGCCAAGTGACTTTTGTGTGGTATGGACCTGGCACCAGGTCAGGTTATTCTAATTTCAGGGCTGAATATATTATTTCTCGATGTAAATATTCCGTTCTGATTTTGGGATTTTCTCCCCAATGCAGCAGGTTAAAACCCAAATCAAACCCATTTGCCCGGCCTTACATGACCTTAGCTGTTGATAAGCCGTTACCGTAAACACCAATAATTCCAGCACAAAAATACTTACACAATTCCCTAACATTTGATTGGTCCGTAGCAAGTTCTGTCCAAAATTTATATCCCAGTAAACTCCCATGCCGAACTACTTTCCGTAACCGTGAGGCGCAGTTAAAATAATTCTTAAGAAAACGGAAAATAAACACATTTTCTTGATGAATTTATTTCAAATGCTGGAACAATAAGGAATGAATGGCATTTTTGTGGAATTTATCGGGGATATAAACTTGGAAAAGTCGCGGGAATACTGGACGAGGCCTTCCGGCCTTCGTCCAGTATTCCCGCAACTTTTCCAAGTTTATACCCCGATAAATTCCACAAAAAGGCCATTCATTCCTATAATAAACAAAAGAAACAAACTTTCTCTTACAGACAAGTGGATGTGACACGCGAGTGTATTCACCAGGCTACGATCGAGTGTGATGATGACGCGATGCTCACCGTTTATCAGCTCTACTGGAAGCTCAATCTCATCTCGAGCTACGCCTGCCAGTCATACAGCGTGCCTGAAGTTGAGACGGATGATTGTATCATGACCTACCAGGAAAAGGCTTATATCTTGCTGCAGTTTGGGTAAGAAGTTTATATATTACATGCTACCCAGTGATTTACCATGATTCTGGAAATTGACAATGTTATAAGCTGGTCTAAGAGCAAATTTAACATTTTTCAAAGAGCATGTAATATACAATTTATTCCACAACCATTTTGAAATACCATATTTATTTACTTTAATTGACATTGTAAATCCCACAAAGAAACACCTTTATCAATCTTAACTCCAGGAGCCGATTTCATCAAAATTGCAAAGTATACTTATCTATACTCAACAAAACTAGAAACGTCCCTGTTTTATAGCCGGTGTAGCTCTGTCTATGTATGTACCACATGTTCAAAGTACATGTATTTTAAACTGTGGCGATGTTCAGAATACGATCGTGTAGAGTTTAGCCGATACACACGGTTTACATAGTGGCCAGTGACCGGAACGTTGATTTCCACTTTTTTCACGTGCACGCTATACTTGTCATCGATAAGGTGATTCAGTTCATGTCGTACCATTCATGCGATAGGGGCTATTCGGAAAATTAAAAAAACTTTTTTAATTTTTCACTGTTTTCGATATGCCACGGCTTTCCGAAAACGAGCGAAATCAGGCAATTGGGATGCTTGCGGGTGGGATGGCCGCCAGGGCGGTCGCGCCTCGGTTTGGTTTGCTGTCGGAAGACGATTGATCGTCTTGCAGCCCGGTACCAGCAGACTGGGGCTGTTCACGACCGGCAGCGACCTGGTAGGCCTCGTGTAACGACGGCTAGAGCCGATCGTTACATTACGTTGACGCACTTACGTCAACGTCGATTGGCAGCCACAGTCACTGCTAGGCGATACGGTGTCTCAGGGCAGACCATTCGCAACCGGTTACGTCGTAACGCCCAACCAATCCGGGCACGCCGCCCGTACACTGGTCAGATAATGACCCAACGTGAACGTGCTGCCAGACTGTTATGGGCGCGACGTCATCTGAACTGGAGAGAAGGGCTGACTGGAACCGAGTTTTGTTCACCGATGAATCTCGGTTCACAGTTAGTCATGCTGACGGAAGATTACGGGTATACAGGCGTAAAAATGAAAGATTCACCGATTGTTGCATTGTTGAGAAGAACAGGTTTGGGGGAGGGAGCGTAATGGTCTGGGGTGGGATCATGGGAAACCGGAAGACAGATTTGGTTGTTGTACAGGGCAATATCAATGCACAACGTTATGTTGCAGATGTGCTAAATGCACATGCCTTACCATTTATCCGTCAGCATGGTCCTGGTGTGACATTGATGCACGACAATGCCCGCCCTCACGTAGCCAGGGTCACCACTCAATACTTACAGCAAAACAACGTCGACGTCATGCCATGGCCCGCGGTCTCCCCGGATCTCAATCCCATTGAGCACATATGGGATGAGCTGGGCCGCAAAGCACGAGCTAACCATCAGATTGACAATGTTTGCGATCTTACACGGGCGTTATATTTTTTTTTACAACGGGAATGGAGGAATTTGCCCAACGCACTGGTATTGCGTTACGTCACGTCGATGCGGCGTAGGATCATTGCATGCATTCATGCAAATGGTGGCCACACTCGGTACTAACGAGATTTAATGAATTTGCCACATTACTTATTGAAATTCCATCTCTAAACATTAAGTAACACATTTCTGAGTTTTTGTGTTTTTTGATTTTGACCCCTACCGCCCTTGGCCGGTTATCTCTCGAATATTTAACAAGATATCCAAATGCAATTTATTGGCTTTGATACAGAAATGAATGAACTTGTTTTTCCATTTTGATTTTTAAAAGTAACCCTTTTGGTTTTTGATGAATCTTTCCTTAAACATGGAGGGACGTTTCTAGTTTTGCTCAGTATAGCAAAGTATACTTTGAGGGAGTGATCATTTATTTTTCCCGAAATGCATTATTTCATATAGAACTACCGACTGCATATATATGATAATTAAAAGTATGCAGAATTATTATACTGAATTTATTACATTATCACAGCCAAAATGGCTGTGATAATGTAATAAATTCAGTATAATAAAAACTAATAGATTTATCCATAAATTGAAAATTTCTCCCTCAAAGTGTACTTTGCTAGATAAGTATACTTTGCAGTGTTGGTGAAATAGGCTATATAGATGTCTCGGGAAATAAATCCGGTATTTCAAAATGGTAGTTGAATAAACTCTATATACCGCACACTACAATCTCCTCCCGGCAGACCATGATTTCTCGCGATGTCTTTACCAAGAATAAATAATCATTCCTACTTTTTGTTACACTTTTTTGTGCTGACCTACTCTTAAATCTAAAAAATACTTAAATGTAAATATTTGTTTATCAATAACAAAAAAAGTCACCCTTATTTTTTTTATTCAATGAAAATCCATCAATTTTGATTGTATTACGAAAAAAAATAATTTTCCTATGTGAATTATTATATTATTACAGCTGCCTGATTGACAAAAGATACATTACAATGTGTATTTTAACGATCGGGGTTCATCCTTACCGGAAAAATAATAAAACAAACAAACCTTACAATGTGTGACTAGTGTATCCTCAGATTAGCTACGAACATTATCATAATAACATATTCCAGTAATTATGACATGAATTTACATCTATAGATGACCTGTAGCCTATTTCATCAACATTGCAAAGTATACTTTACTAGCAAAGTACACTTTGAGGGAGTAATCATTTATTTTTCCTGAAATGCATTATTTCATATAGAACTAACAAATGCATATATTTCATGATTAAAAGTATGCAGAATTATTATACTGAATTTATTACATTATCACAGCCATAATGGCTGTGATAATGTAATAAATTCAGTATAATAAAAATTAATAAATTTATCATAAAATTGAAAATTTCTCCCTCAAAGTATACTTTGCTACTAAAGTATACTTTGCAATGTTGATGAAATGGGCTCCTGATAAAGTAATTTAAGCTAGAATCAGCATGTAACCCAGTCAGTGGCAGCCAAATTCAAAATGTAAAAGTTAAAAGGGGGTCCATTTTCTTGAAATACAAAATTTTCTAAACCTTCTACAAAGAAAATTATTTTAGAATGAGCATATAGCAATATGTGACAATTAATTGCTGAGCCCGTTTCACTATATAACTTTGTACGATTAAAATGTTTGTAAGTGAAAATTTAGGATCATCTGGAAAGTTCAATTGATGGATTTACATTTATTGAGCATATGCTGCATATGCTCAATAAATGTAAATCAAAAAATTGTTTACAAGAAAACATTGTTAATGTGACATTTACAGAGTATCATAATTTTTCACTTACAAACATTTTAGTTGTACAAATTTATTGAAACGGACCCCCAGATTCGCTATTCTGCATAGGAAACCTATGAATGGAATCATAGCTCTACTATGGATGGTATGGAAGTATATATTGCAAGAGTTACTGTTCGCAACTATACTCAGATCAGCCTGCGGCAGTTGCTTTCCAGTCAATAAAACATACTGTTTAGATTATAATTCTGTGAGCACACATGATGATCAGTACCTACACTGTCCATAAATCTCCCAAGGTACCTTGTCATATGGCGAGAAATATGCTCACCAGTAGCCAATTTCATCAAAATTCAAAGTATACTTATCTAGCAAAGTATGCTTTCAGGGAGTAATCATTTATTTTTCCACGAAATGCATTATTTGATATAGAACTATAAACGACTGCATATATTTGATGATTAAAAGTATGCAGAATTATTATACTGAATTTATTACATTATCACAGCCAAAATGGCTGTGATAATGTAATAAATTCAGTATAATAAAAATTAATAAATTTATCATAAAATTGAAAATTTCTCCCTCAAAGTATACTTTGCTAGGAAAGTATACTTTGCAATGTTCAATGGTGAAATAGGCTACAGACCCGGGACTCAAACCCAGCACGTCTGGTTGCTTTATCATCGCTCTACTGACTGAACTAATTGGGTACAGATACATGCTTCCTCCTCATAGTGAGTTCCGTACTGTGATATATACTTTCCCCGCCAAATTGGAATTCATCCCAAAATATAGGATTTCAGGAGCATTTATCAGTCCCTTCATTGTGCGCCAAATGTGAGAAAAATTTACACTTGACCTATGGTTTGCTGTACCATCGCTCTACCAACTGTGCACAGGTTGAAGTAACAGACCGAGGTCTATAAATACATTAAATATGCCTAAAAGCATCAATAAATGAAAAAAATAAACTAAACAATTTTTTTTACTCCCTCCATATATAATCATAAGTCTATATGGAGGAGTAAAAAACAATTGTTTAGCTTAATATTTTTTTTCATTCATTGATGCTTTTAGGCATATTTCATGTATTTATAGTCCTCGGTCTGTTACTTCAACCTGTGCAACTGTGCTAACCATTAACATATACACACTTCCTCCCCACAGTGAGTTATGGTATCATTCAGGGCTCCAGATAAGTTTTGTATCTAAAGAGTATTATACCTCCAGATATCAAATTCAATGTGTATTTTACTTTTACAAATGTATCATTGATTTTATTCCTTATTAAATAGGGAACAAATGATAAAAAATAAAACAAATTTAAAAATTCAATTATTTAAGCTGCAAAAAGCAAACACTAGCTAGCTGTTTGCAACTCAACTAAGTAAAGTATCAACTTTATTACAGTATTTTCAGTACTCGATTTGAAAATCAATGCGTATTTTTACATTTCTGTAAGTATTTTGTTTTCACGCTTTTGATAATCAATGTGTATGCTGCTAACATATGTACATAAGATACGCCAATACACACCTATAGTCTGTTTCACGAAAGCTGCCCAAATTTTACGGCCATATAAACAATTCAAAAACAATATTTTTTTCGATAATATTAAATTAAAGGAAAATTTAAGAATGAGCTTTCTTTTTATTTCGTGAAATTTGGTCAAATATTGATTTTATTACGAAAAATTGATTTCTCTATGGGAATTTAACATGGTGGAAAAAGAGGTAGAGGAGTGTGGGAGGACTCAAAAAAACAAAAACAAATGGAAATTGACTCCGAAACCTGGCTAAATAGCTTGGAAATGATCTAACTAAGAAAACAAAAGTTAAATTTTAAAAATCGGTCCAGTATTTCTGAAATTCTAAAAAATTTCCCCATGTTAAATCCCCATAGATGTCTATCCGTGAAGATGTCTATGGGGATTTAACATGGGGAAATTTTGTTTTCGCAATAAAATCAATATTTGACCAAATTTCACGAAATAAAAAGAAGGCTCATTCTTAAATTTTCCTTTAATTTCATATTATCGAAAAAAATATTGTTTTTGAATTGTTTATATGGCCGTAAAATTTGGGCAGCTTTCGTGAAACAGACTATAATCTGGATCTATGACTATGACACCTTTTTTCCTGCTATCATGTGCGTTTTCCTTTTTATCAAACCTGGTAAAGTGGCACAGACACGAGCAATAAGGATGATGATAAGGAAACAGGCAGCAATAAGGATGATGACAAGAAAACGCCGAAGGATAAGAAAACGCCGAAGGATGACAAGAAAACGCCGAAGGATGACAAGAAAACACCGAAGGATGACAAGAAAACGCCGAAGGATGACAAGAAAACGCCGAAGGATGACAAGAAAACGCCGAAGGATGACAAGAAAACTCCGAAGGATGACAAGAAAACGCCAAAAGATGACAAGAAAACACCGAAGGATGACAAGAAAACACCGAAGGATGACAAGAAAACGCCGAAGGATGACAAGAAAACACCGAAAGATGACAAGAAAACGCCGAAGGATGACAAGAAAACGCCAAACGGTACACTGTCCAACCAACATTCAATATGTGACTTGGCTTGGCCAATCACGCTGTCTGATTTTGAAATTTGAATGATCAAGACTGTTCAGTGTTGGCCAATCACACTGTCTCATTTTGAAATTTCAATTGTTGAGACAGTTCAGTTTTGGCCAATCACTCTTGTCTGATTTTAAAATTTTAATGGTCGAGTGTTGGCCAATCACTGTCTCATTTTGAAATTTTAATGTTCAAGACTGTTCAGTCTTGGTCAATCACGCTGTCTGATTTTGAATTTTGAATGGTCGAGACTGTTCAGTCTTGGCCCATCACATATATTTGGTGATTAAAAGTATGCATAATTATTATGCTGAATTTATTACATTATCACAGCCAAAATGGCTGTGATAATGCAATAAATTCAGTATAATAAAATTATTAAATTTATACATAAATTGATACACATCAAGTCCAGCATTGATCAGTCAACCAAAAACCCTGCACATCAAGTCCAGCATTGATCAGTCAACCAAATACCCTGCCCATCAAGTCCAGCATTGATCAGTCAACCAAATACCCTGCGCATCAAGTCCAGCATTGATCAGTCAACCAAAAACCCTGCACATCAAGTCCAGCATTCATCAGTCAACCAAAAAGTTTTCCGTTTTTAGCCAGGTTTTTTTTTAAAAAAATCCAGGCTATTGGATTGGCGAAAGCCGGGCGGGCGGGCGGGCGGGCGGCGTCCACAATGAATGTTAAATTTTCGTGTTTGAGTCCATTTCTTTGTTACTGTACCACCAAACTTTCACAGCTTCATAATCAAGGGGTGCCCACCACATATCACTATCCAACATGTTACTTTTTTTTTTAACTTGACCCATTTTTTCCGCGCAGTCGACTTAGCCATTTTCAATGTTAAGTTTTCGTGTTTTCAATGTTAAGTTTTCTTTGTGTTTAAGTCCATTTCTTTGGTACTGTATCACCTAGGACCACCAAACTTTCACAGCTTCATAATCAAGGGGTGCCCACCACATATCACTATCCAACATGTTACTTTTTTAGCCAGGTTTTTTGAAAAAAAATCCAGGCTATTGGATTGGCGAAACCGGGCGGGGGCGGGCGGGCGGCGGGCGGGGGCGGCGGGCGGGCGGCGGCGTCCACAATCAATGTTAAGTTTTCGTGTTTGAGTCCATTTCTTTGTTACTGTACCACCTAGGAACACCAAACTTTCACAGCTTCATAATCAAGGGGTGCCCACCACATATCACTATCCAACATGTTACTTTTTTTTTTTAACTTGACCCATTTTTTCCGCGCAATCGACTTAGCCATTTTCAATGTTAAGTTTTCGCGTTTTCAATGTTAAGTTTTCGTGTTTAAGTCCATTTCTTTGGTACTGTACCACCTAGGACCACCAAACTTTCACAGCTTCATAATCAAGGGGTGCCCACCACATATCACTATCCAACATGTTACTCTTTTTTTTAACTTCACCCATTTTTTCCGCGCAGTCGACTTAGCCATTTTCAATGTTAAGTTTTTGCGTTTACAATGTTAAGTTTTCGTGTTTAAGTCCATTTCTTTGGTACTGTACCACCTAGGACCACCAAACTTTCACAGCTTCATAACCAAGGGGTGCCTACCACATACAACTATCCAACATGTGACCATTTTTATTTTTTTACCTTCACCTATTATTTCTACGTAATTGACTTAGCCATTTTCAACGTTAACTTTTTAACGTACGTCTGGTTAAAGTTTTTTGGTTAAAACTTTTTTGTTGTACTATATCTCTGCAACTGCTTCGCCCATTACCTTGAAACTTCACATGGGTGTATCATCATCCATATTTTCATTCTAACCCCCAACCGTGCGGCCCCTGTGCCCAATGTCAAGGTCAAATTACTTTGAATTTTTTTGTTAAAGTTTTTCAGATTTGTTAAAATGGAGGTCATCGCTAATCCAAGATGGCCGCCGTCTAAAAATAGCATAAATTCTTAAAAAAAAAATTAACGTACGTCTGGTTAAATTTTTTTGGTTAAATTTTTTTCGTTATACATCTCTGCAACTGCTTCGCCATTACCTTGAAACTTCACATTGGTGTTTTATCATCGTCCATATTTTCATTCTAACCCCCAACCAACGTGCGGCCCCTGTGATCACTGTCAAGGTCGAATTACTTTGAATTTATTTGTTAAAGTTTTTTCGTGTACTATATCTCTGCAACTGCTTTACCCATTACCTTGATACTTCACATGGGTGTTTATCATCATTGTCGCACCCGCTTGCGGAAAGCGCGATATCGTCGGCATTTTGGCATACGTCCGTCCGTCCGTCCGTCCGTACGTCCGAGTGTCCGAGTGTCCGGTTAAAGTTTTTTCGTTAAAGTTTTTCCATCTACTATATCTATTTTTTTAGTGTCCATGCCTCGCCCCAAGGCGCGACATGCAGGCCACGGCCATCTAGTCTACAAAAAGTGGGTATAATTACGTTATCCAAGTGTCCATGCTTGGAAAAAACCTGGCCTTCGTGGCTTTGCCTCGTTTCTTGTTTTACCTTCACCTATTATTTCTACGTAATTGACTTAGCCATTTTCAACATCTGGTTAAAGTTTTTTGGTTAAAACTTTTTCTTTATACTATATCTCTGCAACTGCTTCGCCCATTACCTTGAAACTTCACATGGGTGTTTATCATCTTCCATATTTTCATTCTACCCCCCAACCGTGCGGCCCCTGTGCCCAATGTCAAGGTCAAATTACTTTGAATTTTTAGCCAGGTTTTTTGAAAAAAAATCCAGGCTATTGGATTGGCGAAAGCCGGGCGGGCGGGCGGGCAGCGGGCGGGCGGCGTCCACAATCAATGTTAAGTTTTCGTGTTTGAGTCCATTTCTTTGTTACTGTACCACCTAGGACCACCAAACTTTCACAGCTTCATAATCAAGGGGTGCTCACCACATATCACTATCCAACATGTTACTTTTTAGCTCGACTATTCGAAGAATAAGTAGAGCTTATGCTGTCACCCCGGCGTCGGCGTCGGCGTCACCGTCACGCCTTGGTTAAGGTTTTTAGTCAAGCTTGTATATGGAATACTACTGGCCCTACACCCACCATACTTGGACAACTTCATCTCCTAGTGATGTACATCAATAACTCCTGATCTATATTTGACCTTGACCTACATTTTCTCTTGAATTACTTGGTTAATTCCCCTTGGTTAAGGTTTTTATTCAACCTTGGTTAAGGTTTTTAGTCAAGTTTGTATATGCAATACTACTGGCCCTACACCCACCATACTTGGACAACTTCATCTCCTAGTGATGCACATCAATAACCCCTGATCTATATTTGACCTTGACCTACATTTCCTCTTGAATTACTTACTTAATTCCCCTTGGTTAAGGTTTTTAGTCAACCTTGGTTAAGGTTTTTTTTCAAGCTTGTACATTGAATACTATTGTGCATCCAGACACCATACTTCGACAACCTTTTCTCATAGGTATGTACATCAATAACCCCTGATCTATATTTGACCTTCACCTACATTTCCTCTTCAATTACTTACTTAATTCCTTTTGGTTAAGGTTTTTAGTCAACCTTCTATATGGAATACTACTGGCCCTACACCCACCATACTCGGACAACTTCATCTCCTAGTGATGTACATCAACAACCCCTGATCTATATTTGACCTTGACCTACATTTCCTCTTGAATTGCTTACTTCCCCTTGGTTAACGTTTTTAGTCAAGCTTGTAGATGGAATACTCCTGGCCCTACACCAACCATACTTGGACAACTTCATCTCCTAGTGATGTACATCAACAACCCCTGACCTATATTTGACCTTGACCTACATTTAACCTTGAATTACTTACTTAATTCCGCTTGGTTAAGGTTTTTACTCGACCTTGGTTAAGCTTTTTACTCAAGCTTGTACATGGAATACTAATGTGCACACAGACACCATAATTGGACAACCTTTTCTCATAGTGATGTACATCAATAACCCCTGATCTATATTTGACCTTGACCTACATTTCCTCTTGAATTACTTACTTAATTCTCTTTGGTTAAGGTTTTTAGTCAAGCTTGTAGATGGAATACTCATGGCCCTACACCAACCATACTTGGACAACTTCATCTCCTAGTGATGTACATCAACAACCCCTGACCTATATTTGACCTTGACCTACATTTAACCTTAAATTACTTACTTAATTCCCCTTGGTTAAGGTTTTTACTCAACCTTGGTTAAGGTTTTTAGTCAAGCTTGTAGATGGAATACTATTGTGCATACAGACACCATACTTGGATAACTTTTTCTCATATGGATGTACATCAATAACCCCTGACCTTTATTTTACCTTCACCTACATTTAACCTTCAATTACTTGGTTAATGTTTATAGTCAAGCTTGTATATGGAATACTTCTGGGCCTACATCAACCATACTTCATCTCCTAGTGATGTACATCAATAATCCCTGACCTATATTTCACCTTGACCTACTTTTTATCCTTGGATTACTTAGTTATCTCCCTTGGTTACGTTTTTTTTTACTCAAGCTTGTATATGGAATACTCCTGGGCCTACAGCAACCATACTTGGAAAACCACGCATCTACGTCCAAGGTCAAGGTCACTTTAATCGGTTGTTATACTATATCATTCTACCCCCCTTCCGTGCGGCCCCTGTGCCCAATGTCAAGGTCAAATTACTTTGAAGTTTTTGGTAAAGTTTTTTGGTTAAAGTTTTTGGTTAAGTTTTTTGGTTAAGTTTTTTGGTTAAAGTTTTTGGTTAAGTTTTCATTACGCAAACACGTCTTATTTGGAATTAATAAATCACTGAACTACTTTCGGCAAGGGAGATAATCAATATCACGCGAACTATTTTCATACGAGCCAAGCGGATTGTTCTGTTTATGATTAGGATATATAGTTTTAAGCTATCTCCTGTGATATATAATGATACATTACTTTGTTATGTTATGGGTACTAATACATGTTGTTTCAATAGCGTATCTCTGTAACGGTATTGTTGTAGATGGAGTTGCAAATAATTTAATAATTATTACGTTCAAATGGTGGCGTAATACTGATAGCACTTCTGTATAAATGTGATTGTCACAAATGGCGCAACAGTCGTGAGGTTAAGGTCGCCGACTTCAATGATTTAATTACCGATTCCCGAAAGGGTCGAGGGTTAAAAAATTCTCCATATATATTATTTTTGTGATTTTAATATTTTTTAATATTTTCACAATTTTATGATTTTAATAAAAATACCTATACATTGATTGAAACTTACCAACAATTAAAGTGTCTGTCTTTAAGTAATATATACACAGACAGTTTGTTACTGATGTTTTAAGTTTAAGTAATATATACACAGACAGTTTGTTACTGTTTTTTTAAGTTTGAGGTACTGTCTATACTGTCTATACCATATAATGTTTTACTGTCCCAAAATCTTTTTTTTTGGCTGTCACAATTAATTAATTTTCGGACAGCAAACATTTTTTTATGAATTTGAAATTGTCCTCCATCTGCTCACAACACTGTTCGAACTGCGCCTGTGGCTACCATGACCAGAATTCACTGGCCGCAAACACAGTAGCCATCGGCGTCTATTTATTAAATTATTATTTTGTATTTTATTTGAATTCCGCGTGAACGCTGCATTTTGTGTCAACACCATTTACATAAAATATTGGTGATTTTCTAAACGAATATCGGAGAAATGCGGATTGGGTTCGAGCCTCACCGGAGGCGCTGTGTTGTGTCCTTGAGCAAGACACTTTATCCACACTGCTCCAGTTCACCCAGCTGTGAATGGGTACCGATAATTCGTAGTTGCTCTGTAAATACGAATTACCGGCTTCTCTCAAAAAATCTCTACCTCCGTTCTTTCTCCCATTCTTGGGAGACGGCATCCAAGGTCCTAGAGCCAGTGCCGCCGTTAAATATAAGCAAAAAAAAAGAGAAATGCGGCTATATATTTTGTCAATTTTCAACACCATTTACGGAAAAAAATTACTGATTTTTTAAAACAATATCGGCACAACTAAATACGGTGATAGAATTTTTGTCAACTTTTCAACACCATTTACGGAAAATATTACTGATTTTCTAAAAACAATATCGGCGAAGGTGTACTGAACTACTCTTTATTTTAAATAACCAGCCGTCTAATAGATATGTGTATAATCGAGAGTATATCGTTTAATTGTCATGTTGTCTCCGACAGTGAGGTGTTGCGGCACACATCAAAACGACACGTCAATTTCAAAACATTGCCTAAGGGTCACAGCTGTGTGGTGTCATCAGATCAACACCTCGTCACACACAACTACGCATTATCGATTTTTTCCCCACACAAAGCGACGTGTATTTACAACTAGATCTGTGTAATGTGTCGGGTGTAGGTAGCCAAAGACCATACATAAATTCGTAATTAGTCACAGATGTAGCCTTAAAATATAATCGATTTCCTTAAATTACGTCCGCATGTTGACAGATATTTCAGAGCAGACGTCATCGTAATTTGCCATTATTTATTTCCAAAATTAACCATATATTCTGTAAATGGCGTTGAAAGTTGACAATAAATTAAGACCAGATCAGTACGTTAAATCGCTATCGACGACAACTGACGATCCGATGAGAGAGTAATACCGTTTTAAGCGTATCCAATGTTAAATATACATCGTTATTTTTTTATGACTTTCGTAGTTTTTTACCGAGAAATTCAAAACCGTTTCCAATTATTGGGGAACATAATATCATGATTAGCACATCGTTTCACTAAGCGGGGGCTACTCAGGAAATGGGATCACACGGTCTATTGTTTACACTGGATTTAATGGTGGCCTCCATGAGGTCTCAGGTAAATCTTATTTTTCAATAATACGACTGTGGTTTCTTCCTTTTAGTGATAACCATGTTCCAGCCGTTAACACTTATTTAGCAACATTACTTAATATGTAGTTAGTCTGAACATTCTGCAGAGAAATCTGAATTGGACGGAATCGAGCGTTGTTTAAACTTAGTCCGGTTCATATGCACGGGTCAAAATATGAACTGAAAATGGCGCTTTGTGTGAAAGAAATCCATACGCGGATGAATAAAAAAATTATTTTGTTATAAATATCACATACAGCGAAACAGCGGTAGCATCTACTGTTTTAATAATATGCATACATATTGTAATTAATGTTTAATAGTGATATACTTATGAATAATATACGATACTATGGTTTATACTCCAGCACTATGTTTTTAGGCTGTGTGATTTGCCTCAATATAAACTGGATTAATTAATACTTATATTCATGCGCTTCATGACAACATCATTACATTTAAAATAACAATATTACTTAAAGGGGTACCGATATGATACATTTTAATAATATAAATATTGAAAATACACATTACAATCGCTTACAACATAAGTTATTGATTGAAAATAGTCACTGCATCGTGACCTATTTGACCGCATTACCTATTGCGCGGCAACCTCACCAAACCCGCTGTTTACATAGGTAACCGGGGTTTTGGTGAGGTAGGCTCGCTAATACAATGTTTGCGTAATGTTTTGGTTACGTTTTTTGGTTAAAAGTTTTTCGTTATACTATATTTCTGCAACTGCTTTGCCCATTACCTTGAAACTTCACATGGGTGTTTATCATCATCTATATTTTCATTCTACCCCCCTCCCGTGCGGCCCCTGTGCCCAATGTCAATATCAAATTACTTTGAAGTTTTTGGTTAAGTTTTTTGGTTAAAGTTTTTGGTTAAGTTTTTTGGTTAAGTTTTTTTGGTTAAGTTTTTTGGTTAAGTTTTTTGGTTAAAGTTTTTTGTTAATTTTTTTGGTTAAAGTTTTTCGTTATACTATATCTCTGCAACTGCTTTGCCCATTACCTTGAAACTTCACATGGGTGTTTATCATCATCTATATTTTCATTCTACCCCCTCCCGTGCGGGCCCCTGTGCCCAATGTCAAGGTCAAATTACTTTGAAGTTTTTGGTTAAGTTTTTTGTTAAAGTTTTTGGTTAAAGTTTTTTGGTTTTTTTGGGAAGTTTTTTTTTGGTTAAGTTTTTTGGTTAAAGTTTTTGTTAGTTTTTTGGGTAATTTTTTGTTAAGTTTTTCGTTATAACTATATTTTCTCTGCAACTGCTTTTGCCCAATTACCTTGAAAACTTCACATGGGTGGTTTTATCATCATCTATATTTTCTTTATTCTACCCCCCTCCCGTGCGGCCCTGTTGCCCAATGTCAGGTCAAATACTGTGTGGTTAAGTCAATTTGTTTTTAAAGTTTTTGGTTAAGTTTTTTGGTTTAAGAATTTTTTGGTTAAAGTTTTTCGTTATACTATATCTCTGCAACTGCTTTGCCCATTACCTTGAAACTTCATATGGGTGTTTATCATCATCTATATTTTCATTCTAGCCCCCTCCCGTGCGGCCCCTGTGCCAAATGTCAAGGTCAAATTACTTTGAAGTTTTTGGTTAAGTTCTTTGGTTAAAGTTATTTGGTTAAGTTTTTTGGTTAAGTTTTTCGTTTAAAGTTTTTGGTTAAGTTTTTTGGTTAAGTTTTTTTTTTGATTAAAGTTTTTCGTTATACTATATTTCTGCAACTGCTTTGCCCATTACCTTGAAACTTCACATGGGTGTTTATCATCATCTATATTTTCATTCTACCCCCCTCCCGTGCGGCCCCTGTGCCCAATGTCAAGGTCAAATGACTTTGAAGTTTTTGGTTAAGTTTTTTGGTTAAAGTTTTTGTTTAAGTTTTTTGGTATAAGTTTTTTGGTTAAAGTTTTTGGTTAATTTTTTTGGTTAATGTTTTTCGCTATACTATATCTCTGCAACTGCTTTGCCCATTACCTTGAAACTTCACATGGGTGTTTATCATCATCTATATTTTCATTCCACCCCCTTCCGTGCGGCCCCTGTGCCCAATGTCAAGGTCAAATTGCTTTGAAGTTTTTGGTTAAGTTTTTGGTTAAGTCTTTTGGTTAAGTTTTTTGGTTAAAGTTTTTGGTTAAGTTTTTTGGTTAAGTTTTTTGGTTAAAGTTTTTCGTTATACTATATCTCTGCAACTGCTTTGCCCATTACCTTGAAACTTCACATGGGTGTTTATCATCATCTATATTTTCATTCTACCCCCCTTCCGTGCGGCCCCTGTGCCCAATGTCAAGGTCAAATTACTTTGAAGTTTTCGGTAAAGTTTTTTGGTTAAGTTTTTTTGTTAAGTTTTTTGGTTAAAGTTTTTGGTTACGTTTTTTGGTTACGTTTTTTGGTTAAAAGTTTTTCGTTATACTATATTTCTGCAACTGCTTTGCCCATTACCTTGAAACTTCACATGGGTGTTTATCATCATCTATATTTTCATTCTACCCCCCTCCCGTGCGGCCCCTGTGCCCAATGTCAAGGTCAAATTACTTTGAAGTTTTTGGTTAAGTTTTTTGGTTAAAGTTTTTGGTTAAGTTTTTTGGTTAAAGTTTTTCGTTATACTATATCTCTGCAACTGCTTTGCCCATTACCATGAAACTTCACATGGGTGTTTATCATCATCTATATTTTCATTCTACCCCCCTCCCGTGCGGCCCCTGTGCCCAATGTCAAAGTCAAATTACTTTGAAGTTTTTGGTTAAAGTTTTTTTCGCGCCCGCTTGCGGAAAGCGCGATATAGTCGGCACTTTGGCGTACGTACGTACGTACGTACGTGTGTCCGGTTAAAGTTTTTATACCCCCCTGCAACGAAGTTGTGGGTGGGTATACTGGAGTCAGCTTGTCCTTCCGTCCGTCTTTCTGTCTTTCCGTCCGTCACAAAACTTAACAATTGTAACTTCTCTTTCCCTTTGCGGAAATCTTTCATATTTTACCCGCCCCTTCTCTGACACTCATACATCATTCTGCAACAAACCTACGACCCCCATTTATGCCAAGGGTCAAGGTCACGGACTTAGAAACTTAAAAAAAAACGAAAACTTAACAATTGTAAATTTCCTTTTAACTTCTCTTTCCCTTTGCGGAAATCTTTCATATTTTACCCACCCCTTCTCTGACACTGATACATCATTCTGCAACAAACCTACGACCCCCATTTATGCCAGGGCTAAAGGTCACGGACTTATAAACTTAGAAAAAAACTAAAACTTAACAAATGTAAATTTCCTTATAACTTCTCTTTCCCTTTGCGGAATGCAGTGATATTTTACCCGGCCCTTCTCTGACACTCATACATCATTCTGCAACAAACCTATGACCCCCATTTATGCCAGGGCTCAAGGTCACGGACTTATAAACTTAGAAAAAAACTAAAACTTAACAAATGTAAATTTCCTTATAACTTCTCTTTCCCTTTGCGGAATGCAGTGATATTTTACCCGGCCCTTCTCTGACACTCATACATCATTCTGCAACAAACCTACGACCCCCATTTATGCCAGGGGTCAAGGTCACGGACTTAGAATGTCTAGTTTGCTTTTTTCAACTGGACCCACCATCGCACTCTCCATATGTGCTGACATAGTCTTTTATCTGAAAATGATAGTATGCGAGCTGGAATTCATTCTAGGTCAGGGCTGACACGGGGGTATTCCGTAAGCCCCCGCTTACTGACAAATCTAGTTTGTTAAGTTTTTTGGTTAAGTTTTTTGGTTAAAGTTTTTCGTTATACTATATCTCTGCAACTGCTTTGCCCATTACCTTGAAACTTCACATGGGTGTTTATCATCATCTATATTTTCATTCTACCCGCCTCCACTGCGGCCCCTGTGCCCAATGTCAAGGTTAAATTACTTTGAAGTTTTTGGTTAAGTTTTTGGTTAAAGTTTTTGTCGCGCCCGCTTGCGGTAAGCGCGATATAGTCGGCATACGTACGTGTGTCTGGTTAAAGTTTTTGGTTAAGTTTTTTGGTTAAGTTTTTGGTTAAAGTTTTTCGTTATTACTATATCTCTTTTTTTAGTGTCCATGCCTCGCCACAAGGCGCAACATGCAGGCCGCGGCCATCTAATATTGCTTATATTTACACTGCATTTTCGGATTGTTTCAAAGATGTAAATAACCCTATACTGCGTAAAAATTAGGAATCTCATTGTTTTACGCTGTTTTGTCGCAATTCATGGAACAGCAACGTTGCTGGTCAATAGCGTGATGTTAGTGACAACGACGATGAACGTCACGTAATCTAATGACATCAAACAAACATTAACGAATCAAAAACGTCGCGCGATGTCACATGGGGGCTAATGTAATGTACTGGGATATGAACATGATGAACGCAATACGTTGAATGGGCATTTCCATTATGAATTCAAGGACAGTGTAAATATTACTGGATAAACTAACGAGGCAATTTTCCGTTTTCAGAATCAATGTGAGAGACGGCAGGTTGGATTCCTTTAGTGCCCTAATAAATACTGGGTAACCTTGCACAGCAATTTTCCGTTTTCAGTATCAGAACGAGAGCCATTGGTGGACACGACTGAGCTGGAATACATCGAAAGTCTGGCTGCTCACTGTGAGGCCGTTACGGCCGCATGGGCGTGTGTCGAGACAAGTCTGGACCGCCTTGACCCACGGACACGTTTCGTGACATTCAGGATTCTCGACATAATTCGGCAAGCTGTGGATGACATGTGTAGCCGTATGTATACACAGAATAGCGGGTGAAACATATTGGGCACCCATTTTTGGACTTCAATAGCAGCATTTTGTGATATCACCTATTCAACTATGTGATATCACAAAATTTAATATGTGATATCACCTATTTGAATCTGAATGGGTGGTACACCGCCTATTCAAATGCATAATACCATTCATTTGAATATCACCCTTTTGCTTTGAATCAATGATATCACCCATTCAAGTGACTGATATCACCTACCCGAATAGCTGATATCATATGTTTATTTTGAACTGGTGACATTAGGCATCGGAATACATAATATCACTCATTTGTGATATCACAGAATGGTATTAAAGTCCAATGGTAGTGGTTTTGCGATGAGCAGCTGCCTGGTAAATAGAATATCATGCTAGTGTGATTTTATAGCAAGTTTAACTCTTTGCATGCTGGGAAACTTGTGGGCTATAAATAGTTCAAAAATAGCAGACAAAAATCATCATATTTTTTTTTATTTCTCCTTGTAAATATCATGAATATGAGGACTCGATTCTAATGAAATTCCAAGACATATTTACAGAGAGAAATAAAAAATATACTCCTAATTTGTTTGGCAGATATTTTCACCGCTAGCATGCAAAGAGTTTTGAGTGTTTCAAATTATTTTGCAATCAGTGTGATATATAAAAGTTATAACAAAATGTTTCAAAATGCAGCACATTATATGTGGCTGTGACTGGAGAAATGGGTCTTATGGGTTTTGCGACCAGTGTTAATCCAGATCAGCCTGTGCATCCGTTGTTGCTGGGACGTTACACACATTCACTTTTTCAGCTATCCACTGCTATAGCTGTCAAAATCTGGAAGACAACGATGCATGTAATTCTCAGGATACCCTTACCTGCCCAGGATCGAGACGGGTATGTTAGTTCAGGGATGTATGGCGAAGATTAGCCGAATGTTTCCTAAAATGAAAAGGAATGGAAAACGAAATGAACACGATTGGTTTAATTTAACCCTTTCAACACCACAGACCTCTATAGAGACAATGTTTGCAAACAGTGCAGATCCAGATGAGCCGGCTCGTAACGAGCCGTCTCATCAGGATCTCCACTGTTTGTTAATAATTTTAAACATCGTACAGATTACCCTTTTAGAAGAATGGGATAATTTGAATGACATTACGCAAACATTGTATTAGCGAGCCAACCTCACCAAACCCCCGGTTACCTATGTAAACAGGGGGTTTGATGAGGTTGCCGCGCAATAGGTAATGCGGTCAAATAGGTCACGATGCAGTGACTATTTTCAATCAATAACTTATGTTGTAAGCGATTGTAATGTGTATTTTCAATATTTTATATTATTAAAATGTATCATATCGGTACCCCTTTAAGTAATATTTGTATATTTTAAATGTAATGATGTTGTCATGAAGCGCATGAATATAAGTATTAATTAATCCAGTTTTATATTGAGGCAAATCACACAGCCTAAAAACATAGTGCTGGAGTATAAACCATAGTATCGTATATTATTCATAAGTATATCACTATTAGACATTAACTACAATATGTATGCATATTATTAAAACAGTAGATGCTACCGCTGTTTCGCTGTATGTGATATTTATAACAAAATATTTTTTTTATTCGTCCGCGTACGGATTTCTGTCACACAAAGCGCCATTTTCAGTTCATATTTTGACCTGTGCATATGAACTGGACTAAGTTTAAACAACGCTCGATTCCGTCCAATTCAGATTTCTCTGCAGAATGTTCAGACTAACTACATATTAAGTAATGTTGCTAAATAAGTGTTAACGGCTGGAACATGGTTATCACTAAAAGGAAGAAACCACAGTCGTATTATTGAAAAATAAGATTTACCTGAGACCTCATGGAGGCCGCCATTAATCCAGTGTAAACAATAGACCGTGTGATCCCATTTCCTGAGTAGCCCCCGCTTAGTGAAACGATATGCTAATCATGATATTATGTTCCCCAATAATTGGAAACGGTTTGAATTTCTTGGTAAAAAAAAAACTACGAAAGTCATAAAAAAATAACGATGTATATTTAACATTGGATACGCTTAAACGGTATTACTCTCTCATCGGATCGTCAGTTGTCGTCGATAGCGATTTAACGTACTGATCTGGTCTTAATTTATTGTCAACTTTCAACGCCATTTTCAGAATATATGGTTAATTTTGGAAATAAATAACGGCAAATTACGATGACGTCTGCTCTGAAATATCTGTCAACATGCGGACGTAATTTAAGGAAATCGATTATATTTTAAGGCTACATCTGTGACTAATTACGAATTTAATGTATGGTCTTTGGCTACACCCGACACATTACACAGATCTAGTTGTAAATACACGTCGCTTTGTGTGGGGAAAAAATCGATAATGCGTAGTTGTGTGTGACGAGGTGTTGATCTGATGACACCACACAGCTGTGACCCTTAGGCAATGTTTTGAAATTGACGTGTCGTTTTTGATGTGTGCCGCAACACCTCACTGTCGGAGACAACATGACAATTAACGATATACTCTCGATTATACACAGATCTATTAGACGGCTGGTTATTTAAAATAAAGATTAGTTCAGTACACCTTCGCCGATATTGTTTTTAGAAAATCAGTAATATTTTCCGTAAATGGTGTTGAAAAGTTGACAAAAATTCTATCACCGTAATTAGTTGTGCCGATATTCGTTTAGAAAATCACCAATATTTTCTGTAAATGGTGTTGACACAAAATGCAGCGTTCACTCGGAATTCAAATAAAATACAAAATAATAATTTAATAAATAGACGCCGATGGCTACTGTGTTTGCGGCCAGTGAATTCTGGTCGTGGTAGCCACAGGCGCAGTTCGAACAGTGTTGTGAGCAGATGGAGGACAATAATTATTTCAAATTCATAAAAAAATGTTTGCTGTCCGAAAATTAATTAATTGTGACAGCCAAAAAAAAAAGATTTTGGGACAGTAAAACATTATATGGTATAGACAGTATAGACAGTACCTCAAACTTAAAAAAACAGTAACAAACTGTCTGTGTATATATTACCGGTACTTAAACTTAAAAAATTGGTAACAAACTGTCTGTGTATATATTACTTAAAGACAAGACACTTTAATTGTTGGTAAGTTTCTATCAATTTATAGGTATTTTTATTAAAATCATAAAATTGTGAAAATATTAAAAAATATTAAAATCACAAAAATAATATATATGGAGAAAAAAAAATTATACCACGTCGAGGTTTGAACCACCGACCCTTCCGGGAATCGGTAATTAAATCATTGAAGTCGGCGACCTTAACCTCACGACTGTTGCGCCATTTACGACAATCACAGTTATACAGCAGTGCTATCAGTATTACGCCACCATTTGAACGTAATAATTATTAAATTATTTGCAACTCCATCTACAACAATACCGTTACAGAGATACGCTATTGAAACAACATGTATTAGTACCCATAACATAACAAAGTAATGTATCATTATATATCACAGGAGATAGCTTAAAACTATATATACTAATCATAAACAGAACAATCCGCTTGGCTCGTATGAAAATAGTTCGCATGATATTGATTATCTCCCTTGCCGAAAGTAGTTCAGTGATTTATTAATTCCAAATAAGACATGTTTGCGTAATGAACAAAATTAATGAAATAGCGTGAAACATTGGCATGGAACATCCTATTAAGTTACTTGGTGTTGAAAGGGTTAATACTGTTAACCCTTTGAACCCGAAAGCCCGCTATATGCAAACAGTGCAGATCCAGATGAGCCGACTCGTAACGCGCCGTCTCATCAGGATCTGCACTGTTTGAAAGTAATTTTCATATTTTTGAGAACAAAAAATATCCCCTTTTTATAAATGGAATAGTCTGAAATATTGGCATGGAACATCCTATTAAGTTACTTGGTGTTGAAAGGGTTAATACAATTGCATGTGAATAGTTCATGGGATTTGATGATTGTTTTGTACAATGATATGCATATAAACGAGTATCGTTTTATTTTTCATCAGTGAAGCCAGTATTTAAATGCCTCTCGTTTCTTTCAACGCATCGTTTTGAATCATTGTTTTTAATTAGAAAACAATGTTTTTGCTGGTTTAACAAAAACATTGTTAATTATAAAAACGAAAACAGTGTCAAAACGGTACGTAAACTATAGGTAATCGTTCGTTTGTGAAATCAGGAACAAATCCGGATGGTAATGCCACTGGTGATGTGCTCCGCACCGGGGTAAAATGTTTCACGTAAAAAAATACACGGATTTCCTGATGAGATGCCACTCAACTCGGCTCTATATACTTGGAGCTGTCGCTTTTCACATTTTTCATCTAGTATTTAGCGCACATTTATTGCGCCGGTTACTAGATGAAAATGTGTTTATGAAGTATCTTCTGTATATAGATACATGGGAATTCATCAGGAATCTGTGGGCAGTTTGACTAAACTTTGTACAACTAAAATGTTTGTAAATGCAAATTTATGATCGTCTGGAAATTGCAAGTGATGGATTTACATTTATTGAGCACAGGCTGCATATGCAGCCTATGCTCAATAAATGTAAATCCAATAATTGTTTACAAGAAAACAGTGTTAAAGGTACATGCTCACTCAGGCTCAGTAGGCACAAAATGTTGTTTATAGGAATTAAATAAGTGTATAATTGTGTCACTATTCCACCAGTTATAAAAATTACGAGTGCCCGCTATACAGATATAATAATTTAGTAATATTTATTTTGCTGATAGTGACTCGCAGTGGCCGATTTTCATATGCAATTTTTTTTCCGACAGATTATAACGTATGAGCATTGCACATAAAAAATAAATACAGAGAATAAATAGTAATGCCTGTTAACATTGTAAGGAAACACAGTTATCGCCCCAGATATCAGTGTGTAAATTTACTTCTGATATAAAATGTATAATAATGTCAATCAATACGTGGGGTAATGGTGAATGAATGTTTAATTTGACAGAGAGTGTCTCAGATGATGTCTCTGATATAAAGAACTTTGTGTGCATACTGAGTGGGCATATACCTTTAATGTGAAATTTACAGACATACTTTTGCACTTACGAATAATTATGTTAGTCGTAAGAAGTTTAGTGAAACGGGCCCCAGGTGCCTATTTTGACATGAAAAAAATGTTTTACGCTGATGCGGAGTGACAGACTAGAGATTACAGGGGACACGAACAACGCGAAATCTTGTGAAACCCGGTAGGCTGTAGGACTTTTAATACATGAGCCAGTTTATGTGAAATAGCTATACTATCCTAACATTATCGGGGTTCATCCTTACCGGAATCCCGACCGGAGACCTAGTTTGGCCCTCACGTATGTCTTTGCCATTTTTTTATGTGACATTTGAATCTGGTTACGCCCCTAATGTGAGTATTTCGATTAATCGTAATCCTATTACCTTTAGGGGAAGGGGCCAAGTGACTTTGATTTGTTATGGACCTGGCACCATGTTGGGTTATTCTAATTTAAGGGCTGAATATACTTTTTTCTCGATATAAATATTCCGTTCTGATTTTGGGTTTTTCCCCCCAATGCAGCAGGTTATATACGGGATGGAACCTGTTGGCCTGGCCTTAAATGACCTCAGCAGTTGATAGGCCATTAAACACCAATAAATCAAACCTGGCGTAAAATGTGAATATTGGAAGAAATGTTTATAATATGCCTTTATAATAGACTCGGTCCATTCAACATATTCAACAGGCTCCAGATAAGCTGCATATTTGCTTAAAATACCCAATTAAAATTGCCAAAGACCCCAAAAATAAATGGTAAATCCAATAATTGTTTACAAGAAAATGTTGTTTATAGGAATTAAATAAGTGTATAATTGTGTCACTATTCCACCAGTTCAACAAATTACGAGTGCCCGCTTTACAGATATAATCATTTAGTAATATTTAGTTTGCTGATAGTGACTCGCGGTGGTATCTATTTAATTAAATAGGAAACAAATGATAAATAGAATACCATGCTAGTGTCTTTTGATACCAAGTTTATCCTGCTCAGAAACGGTAGGAATTCCTCGGCAACCGTGACCTTCAGAATTCATACGCATTTCCTAGCCTTGCTTGATAAACTTGATATCAAAAGGAATTAATAAATAACCTGTACAGTCGAACCTCCACGAACAGCCACCTCTCTACAACAGCCACCTCTCTACAACGGCCAAAATTTCAAAACGCAATGTGATGAATTGCGACCACAGTTAGTTAGTGTACGTAATTTGATAAACTTTGTGGGGGATTTTGTTAATTCTTCATCAGAACTGGCAAGTTGGGAGTGCTTTAGAATCGTCTCATTGAGACGATTCTAAAGCACTTCCAACATGCCAGTTTTGGCGAAGAAATGAAAAAATATTCACCTTAAATGTAGCTCTGATTTCTATATGATATACCTCTCTTCAACAGCCACCTCTCTTCAACAGCCAGTTTTAAGTCTCCCCATGGCTGGCCGTTGTAGAGAGGTTCGACTGTATTATGTATATCAGACACGCCATGTAGTTTCGCACCTTCGGACATCTGTAGCCGATTTCATCAAAATTGCAAATTGCAAACTATACATATCTAGCAAAGTACTGTACCTATACTTTGAGGGAGTAATCATTTATTTTTCCCGAAATATATTTTATCGTATAAAACTAACAACTGCATATATTTGATGCTTAAAAGTATGCAGAATTATTATACTGAATTTATTACATTATCACAGCCAAAATGGTAAATTCAGTATATAAAAATTAATAAATTTATCCTGAAATAGATATGTATACTTAGCAATGTTGGTGAAATAGGCCACTGCATAATTTCATGAAATACGTTTACAAAATTTAAAATATTTTTCATAAATAAAGTAAAAATTTGACAAAATGTTCAGAACATGCAGAATTATATCTGAAACTTTTGTTAACTTTTGACGGCATTTACAGAAAATATTTTAAATTTTGTAAACGTATTTCATGAAATTATGCAGATGTCCGAAGGTACAAAATCACATGACGTGTCTCATATATATATAGCTGTGTATGACGGAGTATAACGACCACAAGCACCACAAGAGGTGTGCCAACGAGCAAATGTGCGCTGATTGTCTGGACGAGGACGACTGTTATTGTTGCCATGGACACAAATGTAACGAAGCTGGCGGAAACGATCACGGTATGTAGCTCCAGTCACCGTGAAACAGACAATAATATTTTTTTTTTTTTTTCAAAACAAATTAAAATGTATGTTTGTACGCCATAAAAAAAGTACAGTCGAGCACCAGTATCTCGAAGTCGAAGGGAGATCATATTTTAGTCGACATGGTAGAAAATTTTCGCAAAAAAAATCAAATCATGTTACCCACCACAAGAAATTTACTGTCAAATTTTAATCACCAATTAACTACTGACAAAAGTATAGTAAACTACTCAACATTACAGGCGGCGTCACAACTCTCAGTGAATTGCTTATATGACCAGCGTGATATGCTTTTAATAATGAATCGTGTCAAACACTCACAAATCGAGGTGGACCAATTAAGCAAAAACCCGAGGCAGGTGTGAATTTATTTTGTTTTGTTTGAAAATAGGTTTTGAAAATTAGTGTTACCAAAATCGATCTTGGCAGCCAGGCGCTTAGGTGATTTACCCAAGAGCTTATATGATCAAGATAGCGAAGTGATTTTTAACGTATTTTTATATGGAGGGGACAGGATGAAAAGTCGAGATATAGAACATATACGAGATAGGGCATGGTCAAGGTAGCCGAGGAAATTTATATTAAACAAATAAGGATATAATTTGGGACTTTAGCAAATCATCGAGATACTGATGTTCGAGGTACTGGTGCTCGACTACTTATATCGATGCATCAGAAAAATCCCTGCGCGTCAAGCATTTTATCATCATGGAGAAACATTCATAACATGATCAATAAAAAATACTGCATGCAAAAATATGTTTAACACTTAGACCGCTACTCACAACAATTGTTGTCTGCTGTTGCTTTAATTCATATCTCGTCTTATTTCTCAATAAAAACATGTTTTGACAGCCCTTCAGAATCATTTCCAATGGAAATAATTCTGAAGTGCTGTCAAAGCATGTTATAAATTATTCTAATGTGCTGTCAAAGCATGTTTTTGATGATAAAAATGGAAAATAGGAAATAAACAACAGACACCAACAAAATTAATATAGCGGTCTAAGGGTTAATACATTCATATCTGACGAATGAGCATGTGATTTTTGACATCTATAAAGGTAAGTAATGTTATAGAACATATATGCATCTAGCTACTTGAAAAAACAACAACAGACAAACATCTCAAACAAACAAAAGTATATTTAAAAAATCTGCCATCCCTCATCACATCCCTCATCACATCCGTCTGAGAACGTAGTACTTTTTATGGCCTTAAAGTAAATGAATTACTTTTTTATACCAGTTTGAGTCTGAATTTAAATGCCGTAAAACACAGGAAAGTGCATTTCTGGACATCTAGATTTCAAAATGGGGCATGCCCCCGGAACCCCCTAGCATACTCACTTCACTCTCTGTGGAGCTCGAAAATAGAACAAGCCCCCCCCCCCCCTCCCATTTCCAAAATGCTGGATCCGCCCCTGATGTGTTTGGTCGGGTTCTTATTACTTTTCTACATATTGATTAATGCTTCATACACATATGCTTAAGACACGTAATTTTTCTCATGGAAAAAAACATACCGTCAATGAAAAATAAAGAATGTTTGTATACTTTGGCAAAATGTTTTATGTTTTTTTATTGACAGACCAAGGGATCTGTGAGGTCGGCAGTGCCATAACGTGTGCCTTTACTGCCGTCTTTGTTGCTATAGAAACACAGGATGTCTCCTACAGGTAGGTACAATAGCACCAAACCTTGTATCACATTCCTGGAGCCTCGTAATTATCTAATTTGCTTTTTAGTAGAAGCATCGTGGCAGGTGTTTCGTTGATGGAATTGATAACAGTGCATCATTTACAGAAAATATCACATTTTCTGTAAACATATTTCATGAAAAATCACACTTGTTCTTAGGTACAAAATTGCGTGGCGTGTCTCATTTTAGCCTAATAAACCTTGTTGGTGGCCCACAATATAGAAACATATAGATATTTGGAGGCCATGTTGAAGTTACCGTGATCATCCATTTAAACGCCCTGGGGAGCATTGCATTTTCGAAAAGGGGGGCGTCTAAATGAGTAATTTTTTATTTTTTTAGAAATACATGGGTATAAAACTGGCTTCCATGTGTTCTAAATGACGCAAAATACGAGTGCGGTGCTATTTGCAGTGTTGTAAACACCTGGGAGTAAGATTGCTAAATAACACAAATTTCATTACATCTACAAAAATTGTCGATCGCCTCAGGCTGAAGTCTCCAGGGACAAATTCCCATGGGCCAAATTGTAGTACACATACATATGGCGATACATATCTTCCTAAGTATTATCCTAGGTACAGTGGAACCTCTCTAAACCGGACACCGAGGCAACCTCTGTGATCTTAATTTGATTGGTTTCTTGATCATTTATTGCCGATGTTAATGTATGGTCATGACTTCAAAGTACGCCAATACATTCCAGAATGGTATTATGCCTGATGTACAGTGGAAACTCTCTAAACCGGACACCCTGGGGGCCTCCCAGGGTGTCCGGTTTAGAGAGGTTCCACTGTATTATCCTGAAGTACATTTCATTGCAGTTTCAGCACATATTTTATATCACAATTCGCAACTAACGGTTACCAAGTCATAACAAATACACATAGAATCGCGTGACCGGAAGTGCATTTTAAAAGGGTAGGAATATTACCTTCTGTTTTCAATAAAAAAGTTACTGTCAGTGGTAATAAAATAAATACATCGCTTGGGCAACAGGAAACACAGAAATTGTTTAGGTTTACTCTGCCATAATTGGCATAATTGTAAATTTCATAAACTACATTTACAAAATTTATAATATTTTTCATAAATAATGTGAAAAGTTGACAAAATGTTCAGTGTACATGCAGAATATAATTCTGCATGTACCATGCAAATTTTGTCAACTTTTGACACCATTTACTGAAAATATTTTTAAAAAATTGTAAACGTATTTAATGAAATTACGCAGATGTCAAAATCACATGGATTAATGTCTCTATATTGTTTCCTAACCTTGCCTAATAAACTTGATATCAAAGGTCTCTGTCCACATCGATGAACTGTATTGTGACGATGACCGTGGGTTGCCGGACGTACAACTTCCACCTCCTGCACGTCATGGCCGTGGAGCTGCTCCAGGAGATGGACGCCGGCCAGTGTGTCAGCCAGTACGGCGACTCCTACTGTGGAGCGGCGGGAGTTGTGGCCCTTGGTCACATGATACAGAGCTCGTTCTACAACCCCATCTCCCTGTGTGGGTAAGTTCACAGGTGCTTGACTCGGACCTGTGACACAAAAAACATGCCCATTACAAAACATCCATTACCCCACCCACTTGGTGTCGTACAATATTATGTGCTAGTATATACTGTATGAGAGCAAGTGGGTGCAGAGCTCCTGTTCAGTTGCGTAATTTAACCAAATATTGAGGTATTTTTCTTAGTTCTTCACCAAAAATGGTAAGTTGGGAGTTCTTTAGAATCGTCTCAATGAGACGATTCTAAAGCACTCCCAACTTGCCATTTTTGAAGAAATGACAAAATTCCCCCCCAAAGTTGATCAAAATTACGCACCTTAGTTGGAGCCCTGTGGTGGGGTAATGTATGTTTTCGCAATGGGCATTTATTTTTGTGTCACAGGTCCGAGTCTTCTACCTGCGTGTGAGTTAACCCTTTCACTCCTGGGGGAATAATGGAATGGAATTGATATGTTAATTTTGCAACCAATCCAATCGTCCATTTATGAAAAGGGAGTGTTTTTGTTCTTAATTAATGATATGAAAATTACTTGCAAAAAGTGTAGATCCTGATGAGACGGCTCATCACGAGCCGGCTCACCTGGATCTACACTTTTTGCCAATACCACTATATAGGCCTGTGGTGTTGAAAGGGTTAATAGATATTATCACATGAAAACCTAGTTATGATGTACGTGTTGTAACCTATTTCATAAATGTGATATGACACACGCTGTAATAACACCTGCAGCGAATTTGATTGGCTGGCCACATTACAATACTTATGTATTCATATTAATGTATGTTCTAACGTCATACCAAACAAACAAAATGAAGACGTTCCAAATTATATTCCTATTGAAGCAACACAGCAGTGATGTTTTGGCAAGATCATGTTTTAAACATCACTAGAAGCATCAGTGACTCGGTAAAATCACTTCAATTGTTAAAATGTGCTTCCGTTTGGTAAAGTGAAGCGCTTACAAAGACCAGTAGCCGATTTCATCAACATTGCAAAGTATACTTATCTAGCAAAGTATACTTTGAGGGAAATTTATTAATTTTTATTATACTGAATTTATTACATTATCACAGCCATTTTGGCTGTGATAATGTAATAAATTCAGTGTAATAATTCTGCATTCTTTTAATTATCAAATATATGCAGTTCTTAGTTCTATATGAAATAATGCATTTCAGGGAAAATAAATGATTACTCCTTCAAAGTATACTTTGCTAGATATTAAAGTATACTTTGCAATGTTGGTGAAATCGGCTACTGGAACCTGTAATATCAGACATATTTATACTGCCATGTTTGCTTTTTGCAACTCAACTAAGTACATTTTCATCTTTATTACATTATTTCCACTACTCAATTTGAAAATCATGATGCATATTTTCGCATTGCTGTGAGTATTTTGCAATCCCACTGTTGATACTCAATACGTATTCAGCTAAAATAAGTGCGTAAAATACGTCAACACGCACCTTATCCGAAGCTCTGACGATGTGAAGAAATATCTTTTTGTTGCGTTGGTTTCAGTCAATACAATGCGGCGTTAGCCAGCTTTGAGGAGGCGGAAGATGCGTCGTACTGTTCTGATGAAACGATTGAAAGTCTACAACATGCATATACCTACTTCCAACGACAGGTACAGTAGATCACAGGTTGAAGTAACGGACCGAGGTCAATAAATACATTAAATATGCCTAAAAGCATCAATAAATGAAAAAAAAATAAGGTAAAATTTTGTTTAAAAAAAAAATTTAGCTTATTTTTTTTCATTTATTTATGATTTTAGGCATATTTAATGTGTTTGTTTTTTCTTCATTTACTGATGCTTTTAGGCATATTTAATGTATTTATAGACCTTGGTCCGTTACTTCAGCCTGTGCTTGTGATAGCAAGGGGGGGGCAATTTTGTTGCTCTTGAGGTTCCGTCCGTCCGTCCGTCCGTCCGGGCACACATTATGTGGCTAGCCCCACAGGGTTATGGACTTGGTAAAGGATATGGTTGGTTACAATTAGCCACCTAAAAAATCGTTTTATGTGGCTAAAAATCGTTTTATGTGGCTAATATTTAACATGTGATAAGCCACATAAGTATAGTAATGTAAGAACGTTCGTCCGTCTGTCCGTCCGTCCGTCCGTCCGTCCGTCCGTCTGAACGTCCGTCCGTCCGTCCGTCCGTCCGTCCGGGCACACATTAGGGTACTTATGTGGCTAGCCCCACAGGGTTATGGACTTGTTAAAGGATAGGGTTGGTTACAATTAGCCACCTAAAAAATCGTTTTATGTGGCTAAAAATCGTTTTATGTGGCTAATATTTAACAAAAAAAAAAAATGGAAATTTACTCCGAAACCTGGCGAGATAGCTTGAAAATGATGTACCTAAGAAAACAAAAGTTACATTTTTAAAATCGGTCCACAAATAACAAATCTATTTTTAGCCCCCACGTAAAATTTTATATCCCAGATGGATGATTTCTTCTGTATCTAACTTCTGTAACTAGACTGCTGAGCACGAAAAGTGTTGTCTGCTGTTGCTTTTGCCTTCTTTCTCAATAAAAACATGTTTTGACAGCATTTTAGAATCATTTCCATTGGAAATGATTCTAAAATGTTGCCAAAGCATGTTTATGATGGTAATTATCGAAGAAAATAAATAAACAGCGGACGACAACATTTAATTTAGCATTAACCTCCCTACAACAGCCACCTCTCTACAACAGCCAGTTGTGTGTCTTCCCATTGGTGGCTGTTGTAGAGAGGTTGCACTGTATGTATTGTTTGACTTTCCCTTGACTGTCTCGCCGAGATGGTTCAAATGAGTGGTCACAACATATACTTCGGTTCAGAAATAAGGAAAATAGATAGAGAATAGTAGGTTAGTGCCGTGAATGGGAAAAAATATCTGGCAAGGCTCAGGAAACGGGATGGGCAAGGCAGAGCCTAAAACGAAGCCGTAAGCCTTGCCAGATATTTTTCCCATTCACGGCACTTACCTACTATTCTCTATCTATTTTCCTTATTTCTGAACCAAAGTATATGTTGTGAACACTCATTTGAACCGTCTCGGCGAGACAGTTCAAATGAGTGGTCACAACATATACTTCTGATGAGAAATAAAGAAATTCTTGAGCCTTGCCGGATATTTTTTCCCATTCACGGCACTTACCTACTATTCCCTATATGCCCAGTACCATACATGTGGCTGTGACTATTAAACCCATTCACTTTCACTTTTTCAGTGTCAGTACCTGATACATAATTTGTGACTGTGACTGGAGAAATGGGGATGATGAGTTTTGCAACAAGTGTAGATCCAGATCAGACTGTGCATCCGCACAGTCTGATCAGGATCTGCACTGTTCGCCATTCCATCAATGAAACACCGTCCTGCTTCTAATAAGCAACACAGATCGCTATCAATGTGCAGGAGTGTGTTATTGACTCAGTTCATTTCTCCAGTCACAGCCACTAATATGGAAATTTTGTTCAACTCCCATTCACTTTAACTCTTTGCATGCTAGCGGCGAAAATATCCGCCAAACGAATTAGGACTATATGTTTTATTTCTCTCCGTAAATATGTCTTGAAATTTCATTAGAATTGTGTCCTCCGGACACAATTCTAATACAATTCCAAGACATATGCATGACATTTATAAGGAGAAATAAAAAAATATATAATGAATTGACATCTGCTATTTTTTAACTATTTATAGCCCACAAATTTCCCAGCATGCAAAGTGTTAATT
This sequence comes from Conchocele bisecta, assembly GCA_029237695.1. Taxonomy (NCBI): domain Eukaryota; kingdom Metazoa; phylum Mollusca; class Bivalvia; order Lucinida; family Thyasiridae; genus Conchocele; species Conchocele bisecta. The sequence continues at coordinate 13,982,785 of CM055272.1, read as the reverse complement.
GCAAAATTGACACCGATTTATAAAGTCAAACTCATATTGGTTTTCAAATTTTCAAGAAATTGTGCGATATAATGGTTAATTAAGTGATTGATCACATTTGCTGTGACCGATTTCTGTTTTGCTTTCTTCACCCAGATTATAAAAAAACATTATTATTTTACTGAGAATGAGATTGGCCAGTAGAGGGTCGCATGATTGCGGAAATATATGATATTCACCTGAATATCAGTCTTGGACTCGTCTCGCTTGCAAAGTCCGAGACTGATATTCTATGTGATATTGACCTGGATGCGCATGTCACTGATCACACAACGGAAACATGACACGGTTCAATGATGAGCCAATTGAACAAAGCTCCGCAAATAGTATCATCCAATCAGCAACAAGCTTACAAATGTACTTCACACTTGACAGACAGCAAAACAACAACAATGAATAACTTGTACATAAATGTTATAATAAAATATAAATGTTATAATATAACATATAATAAAATAATTCCAGCACAAAAATATTTACACAATTCCCTAACATTTGATTGGTCGTTGCAAGTCTCCATCCAAAATTTATATCCCAGTAAACTCCATGCCGAACTACTTTCCGTGATCGTGAGGCGCAGTTAAAATAATTCTTAAGAAAACGGAAAATAAACACAAGGCCTCGTCCAGTATTCCCGCGAATTTTCCAAGTTTATATCCCCAATAAATTCCACAAAAAGGCCATTCATTCCTTATAGTTCCAGCATTTGAAATAAATTCATCAAGAAAATGTGTTTATTTTCCGTTTTCTTAAGGATTATTTTAACTGCGCCTCACGGTTACGGAAAGTAGTTCGGCGTGGGAGTTTACTGGGATATAAATTTTGGACAGAGACTTGCTATGGACCAATCAAATGTTAGGGAATTGTGTAAATATTGTTGTGCTGGAATTATTATTACCCAATTAAATTGCCAAAAACCCAATTGAAATCAGAAGTAGTGAGTATCAAACAGCAATAAAACATTTGTGGTACATTTATCATGCTGCAGAAAACAATAAACAGACCACAAATATAGCATATTTTTCTTATTTTCCATGAAAACACATCTTGGTATTTCAGTTGAATTGTCTCCAAGGAGACAATTCTCATGAAATGCCAAGACTTGTTTTCATTTCGAAGCTAATTTTACTATTCAATAATTGCTGTCTGTTGATGTGTAAACAGTAGTGTGATTTTATTTTACCCAATGAAACTTTTGAAATACCCATGCAATTGCTTCAGAAATGATGGAGTGACAATACTCAATTACTAATTCCTTATCTGGAGCACGGTGTACACCTATCTCAAAAGACAATAATTGCATAATAATTCCAGCTCCAAAGGAGTTACATGATTGTAAGCAATGTGACCTAGAATTGACATATTCCGCCCATTCTAAATTCCAGTATGCCGAGAAGTTTTTCTGAGAGAACTTACTCATATTTTCCCAAGTTTGTAACCTATTTCAGAGCTCCAGATAAGCTTTGTGTCTAAAGCGTATTATACCCCCTGATTTCAAAAGCATTGCATATTTTATTGATTTTCTTCATTACTAAATAGGGGAAAAATAATAAAAAAATACAACAAATTTACACATTCATTTATTTGAGCTGCAAAAAGCAAAATTTGATCACTTAGTTGAGCTGCATTTGCTTTTTGCAGCTCAACTAAGTGAATTTTCAACTGTATGACAGTATTTTCACTACTCAATTTGAAAATCAATGCATATTTCCACATTGTGTGCATATTTTGTACTCCCACTATTGATAAGCAATGCGTATTCAGTTAAAATAAGTGTGATAGAGAATAGTAGGTCAGTGCCGTGAATGGGAAAAAAGATCCGACAAGGCTCAAGAATTTCTTTATTTCTGAACCAAAGTATATGTTGTGACCACTCATTTGAACCGTCTCGCCGAGACGGTTCAAATGAGTGGTCACAACATATACTTTGGTTCAGACATAAGGAAAATAGATAGAGAATAGTAGGTTAGTGCCGTGAATGGGAAAAAATATCTGGCAAGGCTCAGGAAACGGGATGGGCGAGGTTATGCCGAGCACATCCCGTTTCCGTGCCGCGCCAGATATTTTTTCCCATTCACGGCACTAACCTACTATTCTATTTATCCCGTCAACACCTACAAATGGCTGTAAAATGCAAAAATAGTATTGACTGGATATCAAAAATGTTTCACGGCACCGTGTTTCACGGCACATACGCACTGTGTTGACGGGGATAAAAGGGGCTTATGTGTTTTGCAACCAGTCTAGATCCAGGATCTGTAATGTTTGCCATCCGATTTATGAAATTTATGAAACGAACCACCCGGTTTACGAACCACCCGGTTTACGCAACACCTGCCATGCTTCTAACAAGCAATATAGATAATTTTCAGGTCACATGAGTATGCTATTTCATCAGAATCGACGCTGGTCGTCAATCATATCACCCCATTTCTCCAGTCACGGCCACATTTATAAGATATGATATTGTGTGCATTGCAGCTGACCGGCTACTGCCCAATGTCCGATGAACCTGCGGTAGTCGTGTGTAATGTCGACGCTGTGTACTCGTCATGTATTAAGGATGAAGTCTGGCTCACTACCACCATGAATGAATGCAGGTATGTATTTACTTCAAGTTTTAATACTTTTATGCCAACATTTGCAGGTATTTCTTTACGTTCATTGCCATTTACATTCAACACTGTGGGTGGTTGGTCAGGAACATGTGTAATGTCAATTTGATGATGGGAATCTCAATATCCCTGGTTTGACCCTCAGTAGCCTATTTCACCAACATTGCAAAGCATACTTATCTAGCAAAGTATAATTTGAAGGAGAAATTTAAATTTAAGGATAAATGTATTACTTTTTATTATACTGAATTTATTAATACATTATATTGAATGTAATATACATTCAATATAAAAATTCTGCATACTTTTAAGCATCACTTAGTTCTATATGAAATAATGCATTTTGGGAAAAATAAATGATTACACCCTCAAAGTATACTTTGCTAGATAAGTATACTTCGCAATGTTGATGAAATCGGCTACTGGTTTGACCCTCAGTTACTTTGATTTTTTGGCGTTCTTGTTACTTGAGAGTGGAATCCGGCTATACTCATTGTAAAGTGGGTGGTGGTCGGTCGATCGAGACGGCGTAAATTAACGGTAGGGGTTCCTCCTTATAGGATCATGATTTGCCTGGTTTGGCCCTCCGTTACGTTTTTATCTTTGGCTCTTTTGTTACCTGGGAGTTGAATTGGGTTATTGCCAAGTAGTTATTGCAAAGTAGTAAGAGTATTACTGATCCTGCTGCTTTTGGGAGGGGCCAAGTGATTCTGGTGTGGCGAGGACCTGGCATCAGATCAGGATTATTCTGATTTCAGGGCTGAATATATAGTTTTGTTATTGTAAATATTCAGCTCTGGTTTTGGGATTTTCCCCCCATTTGTACACGTACTTGAACATGTACATGTACTTACTTGAACATGTAATATATGGGATTTAGTACTAAACCCATTGACCTGGCCTTAAATGACCTTAGCTGTTGATAGGCTGTTAAACCCCAACAAAGAAACAAACAAACAAACAAAACCCATTGTAAAAGTAGTAAGAGTAGTGATAATCTTATTTCTTTCAGGGAATGGGGCTTACTGATTCTCTAGTATGGATGAATATATTTATTTTTTTTCTGTAAATTTTGGGATTAGAACCATTATGGGTGTTACAACAACCAAATTGCAAACAGAACAAATTCAGACTTGCAGGCTGCTTCAGTAGCCTATTTCACCAACATTGCAAAGTATACTTTGAGGGAAATTTTTTAAATTTTAGGATAAATTTATTAATTTTTATTATGCTGAATTTATTACATTATCACAGCCAATTTGGCTGTGATAATGTAATAAATTCAGTATAATAATTCTGCATACTTTTACTCATCAAATTTATGCAGTTCTTAGTCCTGCATGAAATAATGTATTTCAGGAAAAATAAATGATTACTCAAAGTATACTTTGCAATGTTGGTGAAATAGGCTACAGAGCTCCAGATAAGTGTTGTATCCTTATTAAATAGGGAACAAATTATACAAATATAACAAGTTTAAAAATTCACTTATTTCAGCTGCAAAAAGCGTTTGCTTTTTTTGCAGATCAATTAACTTATTAAATTTTCAATTTTATTACAATATTTTCACTACTCTATTTGAAAATCAATGCGTATTTTCCCATTGCTGTGAGTATTTTGTACTCCCATTTATGATAATCAATGCGTATTCTGCTAAAATAGGTGTGTAAAATACTCCAATACGCACCTTATCTGGAGTTCTGCTGCTCCACTCAGATCAAAGCTCCCTGCCCCATTTCTCCATTTGCTGTGACTAATAACAATTTTTCTATTGAAGCGTGGAGCTGTATCAAGCATTTGCCGCTTGTGCCATCACACATGTCTCCGGCTGCAATTCCGCAGAGAAGGCCGGACTCTACCTCGATATACAGGACTATTTTGCAAAGAACCGGAGTGAATGCAATGAAGACGTTTCCATTGACCTTGATCTCATCATGTGGGTATTCATGCAAATAGTAGAGAGTCACCATATTTTGGGTCACTGGTGTAAACTTATAGTCTGTTTCACGAAAGCTGCCCAAATTTTACGGCTATATAAACAATGCAAAAACAATATTTTTTGTGATAATATTAAATTAAAACAAAATTTAAGAACGAGCCTTCTTTTTATTTCGTGAAATTTGGTCAAATATTGGTTTTATTACGAAAAATTGATTTCTCTATGGGAATTTAACATGGGGGAAAAAGAGGTAGAGGAGTTATAGGAGTCAAAAAACGAAAGAATTTGGAAATTGACTCCGAAACCTAGCTAGATGGCTTAGAAATGATCTAACTAAGAAAACAAAAGTTAAATTTTAAAAATCAGTCCAGTATTTCTGAAATTCTAAAACATTTCCCCATGTTAAATCCCCATAGACAGATGTCTATGGGGATTTTACATGGGGAAATTGTTTTTTTGCAATAAAATCAATATTTGACCAAATTTCACGAAATAAAAAGAAGGCTCATTCTTAAATTTTCCTTTAATTTAATATTATCGAAAAACATATTGTTTTTTAATTGTTTATATGGCCGTAAAATTTGGGCAGCTTTCGTGAAACAGACAGTAGACTACAACATGCCAAATTGGGGCTCCTATCGTATTCAACTCTGACCCGGAAAGTGGCGAATCTCACCTTACAGGCAAACGTGTGTTGTTAAAAAAAACAACTTTGTTTTCACTGACACACCTGCTTATCGTACGAGATCGCCAAATTTTGGGTCACAGTGACCCAAAATTTGGTGATCTCTCGTACGATAAGCAGGTATGTCAAATAAAAACAAAGTTAGTTTTTTGCACGACGCGGGTCCATCGATAAGGTGAGATTCACCGCTATCTGGGTCAATGCTGAATGCAATAGGAGCCAAGCTTTGGGATGTCGTAGTATAAACCAGTGACCCAAAATGTGGTGATTCTCTCGTATGACCTCGACCCAAAATGGACACAAAATATAGCTTGGGTATTGTAACAATATATATGTATACCTTCCAATAATTCATAATGGAAACAGCCATTCAACTATTGCGGTGATAACCCAGTACATTTCAATAGCCCCACGTCACGTCGCACGAAGTTGATTCGTTACAAATGATGTAAAACAATATGATTCTTAATTTTAATGCCATATTTGGTTATTGAGAATTTTTATCCAAAAATGCAATGTAATTATAGTAATAAAACCATGGGCAGTTGCGTTTACTGTGCTATGAAAAACAATTGATCTGATGTTTTTCTTACCACAGTAAACGCAACTACCCATGATTTTATTTCTTAAATGAGACAAGCCGTGTGATTTTGTACATAAGAAGATGTGTGATTTATCCTGTCAACACAGTGCGTATGAAACACGGTGCCGTGAAACATTTTTGATATCCTGTCAATACAATTTGGAGATGCGGCTGGGGTTATTTTTTTTGCATTTTAAAGCTATTTGTAATGTTTACGGAGTAAATAGAATAGTAGGTTAGTGCCGTGAATGGGAAAAAATATCTGGCGCGGCACGGAAACGGGATGTGCTCGGCAGAGCCTCGCCTATCCCGTTTCCTGAGCCTTGCCAGATATTTTTTTCCCATGGCGCTAACCTACTATTCTCTATATCTCACGAAATATGTTTACAAAATTTAAGATATTTTTCGTAAATTACGTCAAAATTTTCATAGCAAATGCAGAATTCTATGTAAATATTTTTCATGAGATATCGCACATCTTTTTATTTGAGACTATTTACAGGTTATTTGATTTGTATGTGGATATATGTACGAGTTCCGCAGCTTGCGATATTGCGCGACTTTAAGAGCACAATATCGTTGTGCTGCGGAACGAGTGACATATATCCACATACAAATCAAATAACTTTTTTATTATATACGTACATCATTCTCAATTTATATGCGCTTCAAAAAATAAACAAAATGTAAATAAAATAAAGAAATTAGTGGTGAGTTAGAAGGAACTATTTTGGGATGCGAAGCGTAGTTCCATCATTGACAAATATGAACTCACGAGTCTTGCGTTCTATTGTGTTTCAATGGGAAATGAAAATACGCATATAATAGCATGTGCTATCTCGACCGATGAAATGTCAATGATCATATCTATTCACACAATCCCGCGTCGATAAAAATACAATACTGCAGGTCAATGCCTGATATAACATTATGTTATCAGTCAGTACTTGTTCAGCAAATACAATGTTCATTACCTGATAAATGTCATGTGTTCGGCCAATACAATGTTCATTACCTGACAAATGTCACGTGTTCGGCCAATACAATGTTCATTACCTGACAAATTTCACGTGTTCGGCCAATACAATGTTCATTACCTGACAAATGTCACGTGTTCGACCAATACAATGTTCATTACCTGACAAATGTCACGTGTTCGACCAATACAATGTTCATTACCTGACAAATGTCACGTGTTCGTGTTCATTACCTGACAAATGTCACGTGTTCGGCCAATACAATGTTCATTACCTGACAAATGTCACGTGTTCGGCCAATACAATGTTCATTACCTGATAAATGTCACGTGTTCGGTCAATACAATGTTCATTACCTGATAAATGTCACGTGTTCGGCCAATACAATGCTCACCTGATAAATGTCAAGTGTTCTGCCAATACAATGCTCATTACCTGACAAATGTCACGTGTTCTGCCAATACAATGCTCATTACCTGATAAATGTCAAGTGTTCTGCCAATACAATGCTCATTACCTGACAAATGTCAAGTGTTCTGCCAATACAATGCTCATTACCTGATAAATGTCAAGTGTTCTGCCAATACAATGCTCATTACCTGATAAATGTCAAGTGTTCTGCCAATACAATGCTCATTACCTGATAAATGTCAAGTGTTCTGCCAATACAATGCTCATTACCTGACAAATGTCACGTGTTCTGCCAATACAATGCTCATTACCTGACAAATGTCACGTGTTCTGCCAATACAATGCTCATTACCTGATAAATGTCACGTGTTCGGCCAATACAATGCTCACCTGATAAATGTCAAGTGTTCTGCCAATACAATGCTCATTACCTGACAAATGTCACGTGTTTCTGCCAATACAATGCTCATTACCTGATAAATGTCAAGTGTTCTGCCAATACAATGCTCATTACCTGACAAATGTCAAGTGTTCTGCCAATACAATGCTCATTACCTGACAAATGTCACGTGTTCTGCCAATACAATGCTCATTACCTGATAAATGTCAAGTGTTCTGCCATACAATGCTCATTACCTGATAAATGTCAAGTGTTCTGCCAATACAATGCTCATTACCTGATAAATGTCAAGTGTTCTGCCAATACAATGCTCATTACCTGATAAATGTCAAGTGTTCTGCCAATACAATGCTCATTACCTGACAAATGTCACGTGTTCTGCCAATACAATGCTCATTACCTGATAAATGTCACGTGTTCGGCCAATACAATGCTCACCTGATAAATGTCAAGTGTTCTGCCAATACAATGCTCATTACCTGACAAATGTCACGTGTTCTGCCAATACAATGCTCATTACCTGATAAATGTCAAGTGTTCTGCCAATACAATGCTCATTACCTGACAAATGTCAAGTGTTCTGCCAATACAATGCTCATTACCTGACAAATGTCAAGTGTTCTGCCAATACAATGCTCATTACCTGATAAATGTCAAGTGTTCTGCCAATACAATGCTCATTACCTGACAAATGTCACATGTTCTGCCAATACAATGCTCATTACCTGATAAATGTCACATGTTCTGCCAATACAATGCTCATTACCCGATACATTTCACTCGATAGTGGGGGTTACACAGCCGCCTGATTTAAACCTGCCAAGACGTCAACATTTCTACACAAATATTGTCAATCTAAACATGCAATCAAGCAGTTTGATTGGCAGAGCCTGGGCTGTGTCACATCTCAGGCTCAGTCAATTAATCTGCTTGATTATTCCTAATCCTATTATCTTTAAGAGAAGGAGCGAAGTGGCTTTGGTGTGGTATGGACCTGGCACCAGGTCGGGTTATTCTGATTACAGGGCTGAATATATTTTGTTGTTGATGTAAATATTCACCTCAATGCAGCAGGTTACATGAGGGATCAAACTGGCCTTAAATGACCTTAGCTGTTGATAGGCCATTAAACACCAACAAACAAACAAACAAACAAACTGTAAGTTCCCGTTATGCAGGTTGACCATCTTTGTCGAGGACGAGTTCAGCGCTGCGATGTACGCATATATTGCCTTCATCATGAAGGTAGAGGAGGCGATGTTATACGCTGTTGATTTCCGTACAGACGTTTGTGGCTACTTGGACGAACTGGAGACCACCTTGAATGACCTTGACCTATTTGCTTTGGGCCTCTTGTATGCGAGGAATAAAGTCACCCAACTCAGACAGGAGTGGAAATATATTTGTGAAGGTAATAATATTTATGTTTAACTAATAACATGAAACAACCCATGATGGGTATTTAACGATCGGGGTTCATCCTTACCGGAATTCCGACTGGAGACCTGGTTTGGCCCTCACATACGTCTTTGGCATTTTGTATGCGACAGTTGAATCTGGTTATACCCCTTATGAGGGTATTATGATTATTTATAATCCTATTTATTTTTTCTTGATGTAAATATTCCGATCTGATTTTGGGATTTTTCCCCCAATGCAGCAGGTTAAAAATGAGATCAAACCCGTTTGCCCAGCCTTAAATGACCTTAGCTGTTAATCGGCCGTTAAACACCAATAAAGAAGCAAACAAACTTACGGCTCCGTCTGTTATAAAGTCCTTATTCTCACTTATAATTCCTTGATGTTTGTAAATGCCAATGCTGATGATGAAATATTAATTAATCAAATTTCTGTTCTGTAGTAGTCGGAAGTTCTAGTAAGTACAACATGACATGTTCATTGCCTGCTCACAACCATATCAGGAGGATTTTGTTTCCATTGGTTATGGGCAGGTTAGAATGTGTCTTAACCCTTACACCGCTATCTTAATTTTTTTGTCGTCTGCTGTTTATTTTCTATTTTCCATTTTTATCATCAAAAACATGCTTTGACAGCACTTTAGAATAATTTACAACATGCTTTGACAGCACTTCAGAATCATATCCATTGGAAATGATTCTGAAGTGCTGTCAACACATGTTTTTGCTGATAAAATAAGGCAAGATATAAAAGCAACAGCAGACGACAATTGTTGTGAGTAGCGGTCTAAGGGTTAATGGTACATGCGCACTCAGTAGGCACAAATGTCAGATTATAATATTGGGAGACAGATAGTTTTGTATATTCTGTAGATACAACATTTTCTGGCAAACTAAACATTCATTCACCATTACCCCATGTATTGATTGACATTAGTATACATTTTATATCGGGCGAACATTTCCACACTAATATCAGGGGCGATAACCGTGTTTCTTTAAAATGTTAACGGACATTACTATTTATTCTCTGTATTTATTTTTTGATGTGCAATGATCATACTTTATAATCTGTCGAAAATATTATTTGTTCAGGTGACGCATTTAATTTGTACAAATAATTAAAAAAATCATCATGCCTTATTTGCATATGAAAATAGCCTGATTGCACTGCGAATCACTATCAGTAAAATAAATATTACTAAATTATTACGTCTGTATAGCGGGCACTTTTTATAACTGGTGGAATAGTGACACAATTATACACTTAGTTAATTCCTATAAAGAACAGTCTGTGCCTACTGAGTGGGCATGTACCTTTAAATGTCTCCTCTCTGTACTTCTGTGTTCAGTGCAACTACACTTACTTGGATCTTTGTGAACCTCACCTCAATAACATCTGTGACAACTATAGTCTGTTTCACGAAACCTGCCCAAATTTTACGGCTATATAAACAATGCAAAAACAATATTTGTTTCGATAATATTAAATTAAAGCAAAATTTAAGAATGAGCCTTCTTTTTATTTCGTGAAATTTGGTCAAATATTGGTTTTATTACGAAAAATTGATTTCTCTATGGGAATTTAACATGGGGAAAAAGTGGTAGAGGACTTGTGGGAGGAGTCAAAAAAACTTTTTTTTTTTTTATTTTTTTTTGGAAATTGACTCCGAAACCTAGCTAGATAGCTTTGAAATGATCTAACTAAGAAAACAAAAGTTAAATTTTAAAAATCGGTCCAGTATTTCTGAAATTCTAAAAAATTTCCCCATGTTAAATCCCCATAGACATCTTCACTCCGTGAAGATGTCTATGGGGATTTAACATCGGGAAATTTTGTTTTCGCAATAAAATCAATATTTGACCAAATTTCACGAAATAAAAAGAAAGCTCATTCTTAAATTTTCCTTTAATTTAATATTATCGAAAAAAATATGGTTTTTGAATTGTTTATATGGCCGTAAAATTTGGGCAGCTTTCATGAAACAGACAGTAATGGTTTATATCCATGCATGTTGAGCCTATATGTATGTCCCTGTAACTGGCGAAATGTGGATATAGAGAATAGTAGGTTAGTGCCGTGAATGGGAAAAAATATCCGGCAAGACTCAAGAATTTCTTTATTTTTCATCAGAAGTATATGTTGTGACAACTCATTTGAACCGTCTCGCCGAGACGGTTCAAATGAGTGGTCACAACATATACTTTGTTTCAGAAATAAGGAAAATAGATAGAGAATAGTAGGTTAGTGCCGTGAATGGGGAAATATATCTGGCAAGGCTTAGGAAACGGGATGGGCGAGGCTGTGCCGAGCACATCCCGTTTCCGTGCCGCACCAGATATTTTTCCCATTCACGTCACTGACCTACTATTCTATTTATCCCGTCAACATTACAAATAGCTTTAAAATGCAAAAAATAACCCCAGCCGCATCTCCAAATCGTATTGACAGGATATCAAAAATGTTTCACGGCACCGTGTTTCACGGCACATTGCACTGTGTTGACGGGATAATATGGGATTTGTGACCAGTGTAGGTCATGATGAAATAGCACTCTCCTGTAACCTGATAGCAATCTGTATTGTTTGAAGCATGACAGGTGTTTCATAAATGGATGCAACTGCACAGTTCGATCAGGATCTGCACTGTTTGCAAAACCCATATGAAGAATAGTGGCCTATGGAGTTTGCAAACAGTGCAGATCCTGATCAGACTCTGTGGATGCATCAATTTATCCTTTGTACACATTTCTCCAGTCACAGTCGCATATAAGTATAAGACTGTGACTGGTGAATAGTGTTTATGGTATTTGTGACCAGCCCAACTCCTCATTGGTTAACACACCCGTGATATATTGATCTATGCCATTTCTTAGAAACATGTTGCGTGTTTAGCTCTTACACTGTGGAATTAAATTTTATCATCTGCTGTTTATTTATTAATTTCCTGTTTTCTCAAGAAAAACATGGTTTGACAGCACTTTAGAATCATTTCCATTGGAAATGATTCTAAAGTGCTGTCAAACCATGTTTTTTCTTGATGAAAAAGAGAAAATATGACACGACAGCAGACGACAATTTTCGGTTCCCGCCTTTTAAGAGTTAAATGGCTATGTGACAAACAATGCAGACTAACATGTAGACCAAACTACACAGGCTGGTCATTGTCTACACTGCTCACCAATTCATAAAACCAAATGTATCCAGTCACAACCACATATATATGTTTGGAATATATAATTAACCTTTCTGTAACCCTGACCTTTTTACAACACCCTGATTGCCATCTTCTCGTGTGTGGCTGTTTTATACAGACTGCACTGTACTTATATATAACATCAGCACAGTAACTCACCATTTGTGCATTCATGCTAAATACATGTAAATAATGCAAGGTCACGTACCTATACATTATATTTTTGCACACACTGGCCAATATGAACAAATATTACAATTCTATATTTTTTCTTTCTTCACATACCATCATACATTTAATGGATTATAATTTTATGCTGGATCACGACTTACTCATATACACATCTACATACAAAGCCAGTGATGAGCAGTTCCCATTTAACTCTTTGCATGCTGGGAAATTGTAGGCTATAAATAGTTAAAAAAATGCAGATGTCAGTTCGTTATATTTTCTTATATTTCGCCCTGTAAGTACATGTACATGAATATGTCTTGAAATCTCATTAGAATTGAGTCCTGAGGACTCAATTCTAATGAAATTTACAAGACATATTTAAAGAGAGACATAAGAAAAATACTATAATTTGTAGGCTGTTATTTTCATCACTTGCAAAGAGTTAAAGCTGGGTCGAGTGAAGCTCATGGACACAATCACACGAGGCTCAAACCCATGACTATGATTGACAGTCCTCATGTCTCGACTACTTGGTCATTGCTCTCTTTAACGCCTACCATTTGCCTGTTTATATACAGTGCTCCAGATAAGTTTTGTATCTAAAGAGTATTATACCCACAGATTTCAAATTCAATGCGTATTTTACTTTGACAAATGTATTATTGATTTTCTTCCTTATTAAATAGGGAACAAATGATAAGAAAAAATAAAACACATTGAAAACATCACTTATTTGAGCTGCAAAAAGCTGCTTTTTGCAGCTCAACTAAGTAAATGTATTTTCACTACTCAATTTGAAAATCAATGCATATTTTTACATCGGTGTGAGTATTTGTACTCCCAATTTTGATAATCAGTGCGTATTCTGCTAAAATGAGTGCGTAAAATACGCCAATACGCACCTTATCTGGAGCGCTGTATATACATATATATATATATATATATATATGCATGTACATGTATGTATTATTTATCAGGTAACAACCTTTGTATTGGTCGATTACATACTGACTGATAACATATTTTTGTATCAGGAATTGTCCTGATACCATAATATCCGGGTTACAATGAATTGAAAAATGATATTTTATACGTCAAACGGCATGTGACCGAATGACGTCAGTGTAATGGCGCAACATAAACAAGTCTGTGTTCATTTCAACGGAAACTATTTTATATTTGACCATCGGCTAGTATAAAACGTTACCTAATAAATAGAATCCCAGCCTTCTGTTTGTGGATATCAAGTTCATCAGGCTCGGCTCCGAAACAGTAGGAATTCCTACGCGTTTTCTAACCTTGCATGATAAACTTACTATCGTATGACACTAGACTGGTATTCTCTATGTTTGTGTGTGTCCATAATCATGTGTCTGTTGAAATTAACCAGTTATGTTTTACATGTGTATTGTCTATTGTGTCTCTGTATGTCAGGACCAGGGGCCCATTCCACTAAAATGTTCGCAAGTGCAAATTTAGGATCACCTGTAAATTTTAATTGATGGATTTACATTTATTGAGCATAGGCTGCATATGCAGCCTATGCTCAATAAATGTAAATCCAATAATTGTGTACAAGAAAACATTGTTAATGTGAATTTTACATAATTTTGCACTTACGAACATGTTAGTCGTTCAAAGTTTAGTGAAACGGCCCCCAGGGTTTTCAATAGTCACACTTTGTGCCATTTTAACCCATGAAATGAAATCGGCTTTTGGCTCTTGGATTTTGGAGCATAAAGAACATCTTATATAATCTTTATCAGCTTCCTTTCCTTTACCTTCTGAACCTGGTCAGAACTCATAAATTCCCAGAGTACTGTTAACCTGGCCTAAAATGACCTTAGCTGTTGATAGGCCGGAAATAAATAAATAGTAGGATTAACCCCAGTGGCTAAGTGGTCATATGTAATACTGGTGCATGACATCAAATCAGGACACTGTCTTTCAGTGCTGATAGTTTTTATTATGTCCTCTATGCGATAGACATTACATTTTTACGTCCAAAAGTCAAAAATTTACAAGAAAAATATCCATGTTTTACAAACATACTGTCTAGTTGTAATTAATTTTAGCACTGTATGTACCTTGCTCTTTAACCCTTACAATGCTGAATTAATTTGTGTCGTCTGCTGAATATTTTTCATTTTTCCATTTTTCTCATCAAAAACTTGGTTTGGCAGCACTTTAGAATCATTTCCAATGGAAATGATTCTAAAATGCTGCCAAACCATGTTTTCACTGAGAGAAAAGGTTCCGGCATTCTAAGGATTAACTAAGGTTAAAAAACCAATCAATCAGTATGTGTTGGACATTTAAATGGTTTTATCCTGATAAATTCTTCAAAAATGTTATTTATCCCGTCAACACAGTGCGTATGTGCCGTGAAACACGGTGCCGTGAAACATTTTTGATATCTAGTCAATACTATTTTTGCATTTTACAGCCATTTGTAGGTGTTGACGGGATAAATAGAATAGTAGGTTAGTGCCGTGAATGGGAAAAAATATCTGGCGCGGCACGGAAACGAGATGTGCTCTGCAGAGCCTCGCCCATCCTGTTTCCCGAGCCTTGCCAGATATTTTTTCCCATTCACGGCACTAACCTACTATTCTCTATTTATACCTACTCTATGTGTGCATGCTATTTGTTGTGTTAGTCTCTTCTTTGCATGGGTTCATGTGTCTCCTTTGGGTATGTTGTTCTCTCTTTTTATTCCTCTAGTAACATTCACTTACTCGCATAGATATCTTTACATTCATGTTTACATGTTAACCACTCCATAACAACCTTTGTCCTGAGTGTGGCAGTTGCAGAGAGACTTTTTATGCATATTTTACCCGTTCAAACATTGCAAGCTGCATTAGCCACATATCCCAATGTTTGCAAACAGTGTAGATCCAGGTGAGCCAGCTCGTAATCGTTTTCCTCAATTGTGTCTTGTAATTATTCTATTGATACCACATGATTTGAAACATATATTGCATTATTAAATATCCTGTACCTATTTATAACTACGGTAGTATTCTAATTTGCATGATCAGGTATTTTCATGCACAGTGTGACCAATAACTGAAAACAAGCCTGTTTCAGTAGCCTATTTCACCAACATTACAAAGTAGACTTAACTAGCAAAGTATACTTTGAGGGAGAAATTTTCAATTTAAGGACAAATTTATTAAAAAAAATTATACTGAATTTATTACATTATGATTATCACAGCTGTGATGATGTAATAAATTCAGTATAATAATTCTGCATACTTTTAATCATCAAATATATGAAGTTGTATATGAAATAATGCATTTCGGGGAAAATAAATGATCACTCCCTCAAAATATACTTTGCAATTTTGATGAAATCGGCTACATGTATTGACGCTGACATCCGAGTCAGTTAAGAGTATCAGGGTCAAACCATATTAAAAAATTACTTTCATTGATCAGTGTCATTGCAAAAGATAAATAGGTACGCATTCCTCATTATTATGTACGTACTTTCGTTTCCCATTGAAACACAATGCAATGCAAGACGTCAATATTTTTCCATGTTGATGTCTCGTTCATATTGGTTATAGTGCCGGAACTACGCTTCACATCGCAAAATAGTTCCTCCAAGATTACCAATAATTTGTTTATTTTATTTATATTTTGTATATTTTTTGAAGCGCATATAAATTGCGAATGATGTATGTATATAATAAAAAGGTTGTTTGATTTGTATGTGGATATGTATATGCCACTCGTTCCATATACAAATCAAATAGCCTATAATTATTTGGTAGCTGGTCTCACTCATACTTACATATATTTTTATTTCATAAAAAATAAAACAAATTTAAAAATACACTTATTTGAGCTGCAAAAAGCAGTTCTACCACAGGCGATTATAATCGCCTGTGGTTCTACTAAGTAAATTTTCAACTTTATTACTGTATTTTCACTACACAATTTAAAAATCAATGCGTACATATTTTCACATTGGTGTGAGTATTTTGTACTCCCACTTTTGATGATCAATGCATATTCTGCTAAAATCAGTTCGTAAAATACTCCAATACGTACCTTATCTGGAGCTCTGCATCTACCAGGCTTGGCCCTAAATGATAATCTACTGTGTCCGTGAGCCGTTAAGCACCATTCCATTCCATTCAAGTGTATTTCTTCTTATTTTACAGACACTTCAACACCGGAAGAAGATATCAAAGAAGGTGAGTAATGATGTGTGAGAAAACATATGGAACAAGGTATGTGACAGACTTAACTCTGCATGCTAGTGGCGAAAATATCCGCCAAACCAATTAGGAGTATATGTTTTATTTCTCTCTGTAAATATGTCTTGAAATTTCATTAGAATTGAGTCCTCAGGACTCAATTCTAATGAAATTCCAAGACATATTCATGATATTTACTTTGAGAAAATATGATGAATTGTCATCTACTATTTTTGAATTATTTATAGTCCACAAATTTCCCAGCATGCAAAGAGTTAATCACATGAAATCCTTGTATTGCCATGTTTTAACCCATTTCTTAAATGTATTATAACAAACGTGTAATAACACCTGGAGCGAATTCTATTGGTGGCCGTATCACCCTAATTACGTATTCGTAGTATGCGCCAACGTTATGTCGAATTAATAAAATAGAAATGTTCCAAATGATGTCTGATTGGCCCGTCCAGTATTCCCGCGACTTTTCCAAGTTTATATCCCCGATAAATTCCACAAAAAGGCTATTCATTCCTTATAATTCCAGCATTTGAAATAAATTCATCAAGAAAATGTGTTTATTTTCCGTTTTCTTAAGAATTATTTTAACTGCGCCTGACGGTTATGGAAAGTAGTTCGGCGTGGAGTTTACTGGGATATAAATTCTGGACAGAGACTTGCTACGGACCAATCAAATGTTAGGGAATTGTGTAAATATTTTTGTGCTGGAATTATTCAGAAAATTAATTTCCCTGGGTGGGAATTTGCAGGATATAACCTGAAATCAGGATTTGAGGTTCCTGATTATTGCTGAAAAATGCTAATGTTTCAATATGGGAAGCACATTTGTATGCATTTGTGGGTGCAAAATTATTTGTTTATCCATTTTCAGGATTTGGCATTTGGAACTGTTCCCACCCGTGAATTTTATATATTGCATATTCTCTATTTATTACATAAGATAAGACAGTGTATTAAATATAGGGTTAACTGTATTGTAATTTTCAAATTTGCGGCGTATATCAGAAAATGATAGGTCGGAAAACATGTTTATTGGCTCCTCTAGCGCGTCGCCATTAAACAGATTTTCCGATCTATCATTTTTTGATATACGCCGCAAATTTGAAAATTACAATGCGGTTAACCTATTTCTAATGGACTCCTTTACTACTGGCGTAGGAATACATATTTAAATAATTTGCGACTGTTCATCAACAATGATATACCTGTAATGTATGACCATCAACCAATCAGATTGTTTGATATTTATAGAGTGCATTAGAAAATGATAATATACTATTATAATAAATATGCTAATGAGCTTGCTACATAAAACACATTAGGTGACGAGTACAGCTTCAATGTATGATAGTGTGCTTATGTAATAAATAGAATCTAACATTTGTGTTGATTTAATATATGTATTAAACTCTTTGACTGAATCATGAGATACTCGGCATAGCCTTATTTCTTATGAAATCAATAAACTCGTCTACTGTCTGTTTCACGAAACCTGCTGAAACAATGCAAAAACAATATTTTTTTCGATAATATTAAATTATAGCAAAATGTAAGAATGAGCCTACTTTTTATATCCTGAAATTTGATCCAAATATTGATTTTATTGCGAAAAAACAATTTCCACATGTTAAATCCCCACAGAGTGAAGATATCTATGGGGATTTAACACGGGGAATTTTTTCTAATTTCAGAAATAGTGGACTGATTTTCAAAATGTAACTTTTGTTTTCTTAGTTAGATCTTTTCCAAGCTATCCAGCCAGATTTCAGCTAGATTTCAGAATCAATTACCAAATTTTTAGCTCGACTATTCGAAGAATAAGTAGAGCTTATGTTGTCACCCCGGCGTCGGCGTCGGCGATGGCGTCGGCGTCACCGTCACGCCTTGGTTAAGGTTTTTGGTCAAGCTTGTATATGGAATACTACTGGCCCTACACCCACCATACTTGGACAACTTCATCTCCTAGTGATGTACATCAATAACCCCTGATCTATATTTGACCTTGACCTACATTTCCTCTTGAATTACTTAGTTAATTCCCCTTGGTTAAGGTTTTCAGTCAACCTTGGTTAAGGTTTTTAGCTCGACTATTCGAAGAATAAGTAGAGCTTATGTTGTCACCCCGGCGTCGGCGTCGGCGTCACCGTCACCGTGACGCCTTGGTTAAGGTTTTTAGTCAAACTTGTATATGGAATACTACTGGCCCTACACCCACCATACTTGCACAACTTCATCTCCTAGTGATGTACATCAATAACCCCTGATCTATATTTGACCTTCACCTACATTTCCTCTTGAATTACTTGGTTAATTCCCCTTGGTTAAGGTTTTTAGTCAACCTTGGTTAAGGTTTTTAGTCAAGTTTGTATATGCAATACTACTGGCCCTACACCCACCATACTTGGACAACTTCATCTCCTAGTCATGCACATCAATAACCACTGATCTATATTTGACCTTGACCTACGTTTCCTCTTGAATTACTTCCTTAATTCCCCTTGGTTAAGGTTTTTAGTCAACCTTGGTTAAAAAAAATTTCAACCTTGTACATTGAATACTATTGTGCATCCAGACACCATACTTCGACAACCTTTTCTCATAGGTATGTACATCAATAACCCCTGATCTATATTTGACCTTGACCTACATTTCCTCTTCAATTACTTACTTAATTCCTTTTGGTTAAGGTTTTTAGTCAACCTTCTATATGGAATACTACTGGCCCTACACCCACCATACTTGCACAACTTCATCTCCTAGTGATGTACATCAACAATCCCTGATCTATATTTGGCCTTGACCTACATTTCCTCTTGAATTACTTAATTCCCCTTGGTTAACGTTTTTAGTCAAGCTTGTAGATGGAATACTCCTGGCCCTACACCAACCATACTTGCACAACGTCATCTCCTAGTGATGTACATCAACAACCCCTGACCTATATTTGACCTTGACCTACATTTAACCTTGATTTCCTTACTTAATTCCCCTTGGTTAAGGTTTTTACTCGACCTTGGTTAAGCTTTTTACTCAAGCTTGTACATGGAATACTATTGTGCATACAGACACCATAATTGGACAACCTTTTCTCATAGTGATGTACATCAATAACCCCTGATCTATATTTTACCTTCACCTACATTTAACCTTCAATTACTTGGTTAATGTTTATAGTCAAGCTTGTATATGGAATACTTCTGGGCCTACATCAACCATACTTGGACAACTTCATCTCCTAGTGATGTACATCAATAATCCCTGACCTATATTTGACCTTGACCTACTTTTATCCTTGGATTACTTAGTTATCTCCCCTTGGTTACGTTTTTTACTCAAGCTTGTATATGGAATACTCCTGGGCCTACAGCAACCATACTTGGAAAACCACGCACCTACGTCCAAGGTCAAGGTCACTGTTGAAGGTCAAAGGTCAAACCTATTGAAATTCCCTTCCGCTCTATATCTTCTACACCGATGCATGGATTATCAAATGGCTTGGCACAAATGTTTCTCATGATGAGAAGGTGTGTCGCGATCAATAACCACGCACCTACATCCAAGGTCAAGGTCACAGTTGAAGGTCAAACCTATTGAAATTCCCTTCAGCTCTATATCTTCTACACCGATGCATGGATTATCAAATGCCTTGGCACAAATGTTTCTCAGGATGAGAAGGTGTATCACGATCAATAACCACGCACCTACATCCAAGGTCAAGGTCACAGTTGAAGGTCAAAGGTCAAAAATATTGAAATTCCCAAATGGCTTGGCACAAATGTTTCTCACGATGAGAAGGTGTGTCGCGATCAATAACCACGCACCTATGTCCAAGGTCAAGGTCACTGTTGAAGGTCAAAAGTCAAACCTATTGAAATTCCCTTCCGCTCTATATCTTCTACACTGATGCATGGATTATCAAATTGCTAACCACGCACCTACGTCCAAGGTCACAGTTGAAGGTCAAAGGTCAAACCTATTGAAATTCCCTTCCGCTCTATATCTTCTACACCGATGCATGGATTATCAAATGCCTTGGCACAAATGTTTCTCAGAATGAGAAGGTGTGTCTCGATCAATAACCACGCACCTACGTCCAAGGTCAAGGTCATAGTTGAAGGTGTAAGGTCAAACCTATTGAAATTCCCTTCCGCTCTATATCTTCTACACCGATGCATGGATTATCACACTATGCCCAGGATCAAGGTCACAGACTTGATGCGTTTGAAACCTAAACGCTCGGCTAAATGGCTTATAATCAAAAATGCCTCGTTTTCTTTGGCTGACAGTGGGGGTATTCGTGTGCCGACAGGCCACATTTCTAGTTTCCCTTGGTTAATGTTTTTAGTCAACCTTGGTTAAGGTTTTTATGTAGGCCGCAGCCATCTTCTTTGTCAAGCTATGTGTACATCGACAAC
Organism: Conchocele bisecta; assembly: GCA_029237695.1. Classification (NCBI taxonomy): domain Eukaryota; kingdom Metazoa; phylum Mollusca; class Bivalvia; order Lucinida; family Thyasiridae; genus Conchocele; species Conchocele bisecta. The sequence continues at coordinate 13,961,702 of CM055272.1, read as the reverse complement.
CCTCGTAGTCGAGCTATGCTGTTCTCCTACAGCTCTTGTTAGTCAAGCTTGTACATGGAATACTACTGGCCCTACACCCACCATGCTTGGACAACTTCATCTCCTAGTGATGTACATCAATAACCCCAGATCTATATTTGACCTTGACCTACATTTCCTCTTGAATTACTTAGTTAATTCCCCTTGGTTAAGGTTTTTAGTCAAGCTTGTACATGCAATACTATTGTGCATACAGACACCATACTTGGACAACCTTTTCTCATAGGGATGTACATCAATAACCCCTGTCTATATTTGACCTTGACCTACATTTCCTCTTGAATTACTTACTTAATTCCCCTTGGTTAAGGTTTTTAGTCAAGCTTGTTTATGGAATACTACTGGCCCTACACCCACCATACTTGGACAACTTCATCTCCTAGTGATGTACATCAATAACCCCAGATCTATATTTGACCTTGACCTACATTTCCTCTTGAATTACTTAGTTAATTCCCCTTGGCTAAGCTTTTCAGTCAACCTTGGTTATGGTTTTTAGTCAAGCTTGTACATGGAATACTACTGGCCCTACACCCACCATACTTGGACAACTTCATCTCCTAGTGATGTACATCAATAACCCCAGATCTATATTTGACCTTCACCTACATTTCCTCTTGAATTACTTAGTTAATTCCCCTTGGTTAAGGTTTTTAGTCAACCTTGGTTAAGTCTTTTACTCAAGCTTGTGCATGTAATATTATTGTGCATACAGAAACCATACTTGGACAACCTTTTCTGATAGTGATGTACATCAATAACCCCTGATCTATATTTGACCTTGACCTACATTTCCTCTTGAATTACTTAGTTAATTCTCTTTGGTTAAGGTTTTTAGTCAACCTTGGTTAAGGTTTTTAGTCAAGCTTGTACATGGAATACTACTGGCCCTACACCCACCATACTTGGACAACTTCATCTCCTAGTGATGTACATCAACAACCCCTGACCTATATTTGACCTTGACCTACATTTAACCTTGAATTACTTAGTTAATTCCCATTGGTTAAGGTTTTTAGTCAGCCTTGGTTAAGGTTTTTAGTCAAGCTTGTAGATGGAATACTATTGTACATACAGACACCATACTTGTATAACTTTTTCTCATAGGGATGTACATCAATAACCCCTGACCTATATTTTACCTTCACCTACATTTAACCTTGAATTACTTGGTTAATGTTTATAGTCAAGCTTGTATATGGAATACTCCTGGGCCTACATCAACCATACTTGGACAACTTCATCTCCTAGTGATGTACATCAATAATCCCTGACCTATATTTGACCTTCACCTACTTTTATCCTTGGATTACTTAGTTATTTCCCCTTGTTTAGGGTTTTTAGTCAAGCTTGTATATGAAATACTCCTGGGCCTACAGCAACCATACTTGGAAAACTTCATCTAGTGATGTACATCAATAACACCTGACCTACCCCTGACCTATATCTGACATTGACCTACAATTAACCTTGAATTACTTACTTAATGTCTCTTGGTTAAGGTTTTTAGTCAACCTTGGTTAAGGTTTTTATGCAGGCCGCAGCCACCTTGTTTGTCAAGCTATGTGTACATCGACAACCCTCGTAGTCGAGCTATGCTGTTCTCCTACAGCTCTTGTTTTGTTTTTCGACTACTCATCTAGGTTCTCCACCTCTTTTTTCCCCATGTTAAATTCCAATAGAGAACTCATTTTTCTTAATAAAATCAATATTTGACAAAATTTCACAAAATAAAAAGAAAGCTCATTCTTAAATTTTGATAAAATTTAATATTATCGAAAATGATTGTTTTTACATTGTTATATGGCCGTAAAGTTTGGCCAGGTTTCATGAAACAGACTGTAATAAATATCATATTAATCACCACTCAGGTTAGATCCTCTATTTGTTTTCTTCTTTCCTTGCAGTATGTAACGCCATCAAGCTCGACATGGTTATTGTCCTGGACGAGTCTGGTAGCATTACCGAAGAGAAGTTTGCCATTGTGAAACGATTCGCGGTCAACGTGATCCGACTTGCTGATACAGATTTAGTGCATATCGGTCTCATCAAGTTTTCATCTAATGTCCGGTTGGTGTTTGATATTGGTCAGCTAGACGAAGCAACAATGATACAAGCAGTTGAGACCACCGGGTACAGAAAGGGTAAGCATTGTTTGCCCTAGTTTCTCGACCAATGAAAGCACAGCATCAATTAATCGCATATTGTGACGCTTTCGTCAATATCTATTAAATTAATCATTAAATGTTGCAATACTTGCAGAGCTATAATTGGAACCAGAGGTTCCGCCTTGTTGATGTAATTTCTTGTGACGCACATCATGTCACCGCGTGTACATGATCGATTCATTGGTAAACTGCCAATCATGTAACAGTATTGGGATTTGCCAGTGTGTAGGGGGCAGCGCTCCATTCAAACGTAACATGAGCACGCGATGGGGCGTGGCAAACAATAAGTTAGTTATAGTTCACATATTAAATTTTTAATAAATTAAGTTCATGCTCACTAGCGCTCGCTATGAAATTAATTTATTAAAAATTCAATATGTGAACTACCGGTATAATATATACGTATATCAGTGGGGGATAATTTGAGCTCGAGAACCAGATCTCAACTCCCATACACAACCGCCTGTGTAAACGTGCCGGGATGTCAACGTTTCTCAACAAATATAAGATTAACGCAGCCAGTGGTGTAATTCAGCCTAAAATGATATCAGCTGTTGACAGGCCGTGAGGCACGATTATAAGGTTCGACAATGCCCAGCCATGGGTAAACGTTTGCCGTGGCACTCGGGAACTGTTTTAACCCCAAGGCCGCAGGCCGCAGGCCGCGGGTTCAAACAGTTCCCGAGTGCCACGGCAAACATTTACCCACAGCTGGACATTGTCGAATGTTATTGTAACATTTCCCTTGGAAATATTGTGTAATTTGAGCATAAATGCAGTTTCTTTCGATACTTTCATAACACGTTCCATTCAAACAGATGATTTGCTCAGACATATTCTGGGGGCGCCGTACACATCGCGTGATGCAGCCCCATCAATTTCAAAATTTCAGTACGATGATTGTGAACTGAACTGGTGACGTAATGGCGCGTTCTAGTAACGTTATGAGACACAAGCATTACGTAGGTTATGGCTTGGCCCCAGAATGAGCATTGTCTACAACCACAGTCAAACAGCAAGCGCTGTACGTTTGAACACGGCTGTGAGCGGTGTCGAACAACGGCAGTAATGTAACAATAAGTAAATTAACAATGAACTATCTCTGTTGCAGGCAAGACTAACACCGCCGATGCACTGGTATATGCCACAGATATGTTACTGGACTCGCCAGGCGTTCGAGAGGGCGTTCCAAAGCACATCATGCTCATAGCCGACGGAAAATCCTCCGATGATTTTGACAGTCCTATAGATGCAGCAAATAGAACCAAATCTAATGGCATCAACATCTTTGTGTTGGGAGTAAAAATGGAAGAAATGGATCAGATCACAGAACTGAACGAGATTGCTAGTAAACCTACAGAATCACACGTTTACCGCATTGACACATTCGACAAGCTAGATGACGTTTATACGAGTGTCCTTGGCGTTATATGTCGCCGTAAGTAGATGCTAGATGAGGTTTATATGACTGTCCTTGGCAGTTATATGTCGCCGTAAGTAGATGCTAGATGAGGTTTATATGACTGTCCTTGGCAGTTATATGTCGCCGTAAGTAGATGCTAGATGAGGTTTATATGACTGTCCTTGGCAGTTATATGTCGCCGTAAGTAGATGCTAGATGAGGTTTATATGACTGTCCTTGGCAGTTATATGTCGCCGTAAGTAGATGCTAGATGAGGTTTATATGACTGTCCTTGGCAGTTATATGTCGCCGTAAGTAGATGCTAGATGAGGTTTATATGACTGTCCTTGGCGTTATATGTCGCCGTAAGTAGATGCTGGATAAATAAGTAGATTTTGAGAATACCTGGTTGGTGTCTTTATATACCAGGGGGGGCCACTTCACTAAACTTTGTATGATTAAAATGTGCAAAATTATGATCTGTAAATTGCACATTTGCAATGTTTTCTTGTAAACAAGCATTGGATTTACATTTATTGAGCATAGGCGGCATATGCAGCCTATACTCAATAAATGTAAATCCATCAATTTAAATTTCCAGACGATCCTAAATTTGTACTTACGAACATTTTAGTAGTATGAAGTTTAGTGAACGGCCCCAAGTTTATCAGGTAAGGAATTGGGTTGAACAGCTAGCTGAAACTTATGCTACTCTCTTTGGCGGTATATTATAGGAATGAATGGCCTTTTTGTGGAATTTATCGGGGTATAAACTTGGAAAAGTCGCGGGAATACTGGACGAAGGCCGGAAGGCCTCGTCCAGTATTCCCGCGACTTTTCCAAGTTTATATACCCGATAAATTCCACAAAAAGGCCATTCATTCCTTATAATTCCAGCATTTGAAATAAATTCATCAAGATAATGTGTTTATTTTCCGTTTTCTTAAGAATTATTTTAACTGCGCCTGACGGTTACGGAAAGTAGTTCGGCGTGGGAGTTTACTGGAATATAAACTTTGGACAGAGACTTGCTACGGGCCAATCAAATGTTAGGGAATTGTGTAAATATTTTTGTGCTGGAATTATGTAGCTGTAAGTACATATTAGTACATGCTATTTGCATGTCAGCTTTACATGTCCTAAACTGGAATGGAAATGATTCTGATATGCTGTCAAACCACGTTTTTATTGAGAAAAAAGGCAAAAAATAAAGCAACAGTGGACGACAATTTTCATTGCCAGCATTCTAAGGGTTAAAAGGGGAAAGCTTGTATTTCAGAGTCTACGCCAGAGGTGTGTGATTTCGCGAGCCAGGTGAAGCAGGTGGGCAGCATGCTTCTGATGTCACTGACCACTCCGTTCATGAGTCTCGTTGACCGCGCCGCTGCCTGCAGGTATGGTCGTATACGTGGCTGTGACTGGACAAATGGCACTCATGGATTTATGGCTACTGTCTGTTTCACGAAAGCTGCCCAATTTTTATGTCTATAAACAATGCAATTTTTTTTCTTAAATTTTGATAAAATTTAATATTATTGAAAAAAATATTGTTTTTGCATTGTCTATATGGCCGTAAAATTTGGGCTAGTTTCCAAATCTGATACTGATCTATATTGCTTGTTAGAAGCATGACGGGTGTTTTATTGATGGAATGGTGGACAGTGCAGATCCTGATCAGACTATGTGGATGCATAGTCTGATCTGGATCTACACTGGTCGCAAAACCAGGTCCATTTCTCCAGTTACAGCTACAAATGTGTGACTCGTAACTGGAAAAGGAAACAGTTGGGTGGTTATCCTGCTATAACTAATGGAACAAAAGTGATATGTTGTATAATTACCCCAATATGAGATTTTTGCATTCTCTTCAAGCATAACATCAGTAGATTTATGTGACAGATTAAGAGTTAATCTGAATTTAAATTTAGCCCCTGCCTCGGTCATCATTTTATACATTTTAACACATTTTCGGAGCGCTAGTCCGTAGCCATATTCATTAATTTATTTGGCGCGTTAGTAAGACATAATCTCTAGCACGTTTTAAAGTGTAAACATATAATTCCCAACCCGATGTAATCTCTACGCAAGAAATTAAGTTTGGATATTTTAACGGCCCAGCCAATAGTAGCCACAGTAGCGCTTAAAATGTATCATGGAGTCTTAGATATTGTCGTAGTTCCCTTACAATGCTGAATTAATTTGTGTCGTCTGCTGAATATTATATTTTTATTTTCCTATTTTTTTTCACCAAAAACTTGGTTTGGAAGCGCTTGAGAATTATTTCCAATGGAAATGATTCTAAAATGCTGCCAAACCATGTTTTTACTGAGAGAAAAGACAAAATATGAATTAACAGCCGACGACTATTTTCGGTTCCCGTATTCTAAGGGTTAATGCAATATACACACTGGACAAAATTGTAGGGCCTTGCACCCCACGAGCTACACCGTGAAATAATTACAGTGAAACATTGCTAAACCGGACACCCTGGGAGGTCCACAGAGTGTCTGGTTTAGAGAGGTTTCACTGTAAATCATGCATTTGATTATTCCGAGCCATAGTTGTGTGCTATGCGATCACGAACAGGCAGTGTCACCTGAGACCAAGTTACCCATCAATGTCCGGTTTAGAGAGGTTCCACTGTATATATATATTCTTCTAATTTTTAGCTCGCCTGCACAAAGTGCAGAAGAGCTTATGGCATACCCCCGGTGTCGTCGGCGTCGTCGGCGTTGGCGTCGGCGTCGTCCACAAACATAACATTGGGGTAAATGTCTCATAACTTCTGTTTCCTTTCATGGAACACCTTGTTATTTCATACATGCATTCCTCAGATGACCCTCTATCATGCTGTAGCAAATCCATTACCCACCACCCAACCCTTACACAAAGGTCAAGGTCACAAACTTAGCACATTCATAAACTTAACGTTGGGGTAAATGTCTTATAACATCTGTTTCCTTTCATGGAACACCTTGATATTTTATACATGCATTCCTCAGATGACCCTCTATCCTACTGTATCAAATCCACGACACACCACCCAATCCTTACCCCAAGGTCAAGGTCACAAACTTAGCATGTTCATAAACTTAACGTTGTGGTAAATGTTGTGTAACTTATGTTTATTTACAGGGAATGCCTTCATATTTCATACATGCATTCATCTGATGACCCTCTATCATGCTGTAGCAAATCCACGATCCACCACTGAACCCTTACCCCAAGGTCAAGGTTACAAACTTGGCACATTCATAAACTTAATGTTGGGGTAAATGTTGTGTAACTTCTGTTTATTTACAGGGAATGCCTTCATATTTCATACATGCATTCCTCAGATGACCCTCTATCATGCTGTAGCAAATCCACGACTTGCCACCCAACCCTTACCCCAAGGTCAAGGTCACAAACATAGCACATTCATAAACTTAACGTTGGGGTAAATGTTGTGTATCTTCTGTTTATGTACAGGGAATACCTTCATATTTCATACATGCAATCATCTGATGATACTCTATTGTACTATAGCAAATCCATGACACACCTCCCACCCCTTTCCTCAAGGTCAAGGTCACAAACTTAGCACATTCATAAACTTAACGTTGGGGTAAATGTCTTATAACTTCTGTTTCATGGAATGCCTTGATATTTGATACATGCATTCACCTGATGATACTCTATTGTGCTATAGCAAATCCATGACCCACCCCTTACCCCAAGGTCAAGGTCACAAACTTAGCACATTCATAAACTTAACGTTGGGGTAAATGTCTTATAACATCTGTTTCCTTTCATGGAACGCCTTGATATCTCATACATGCATTCATCTGATGATACTCTATCGTACTATCGCAAATCCATGACCAACCGCCCACCCCTTACTCGAAGGTCAAGGTCACAATCTTAGCACATTCATAAACTTAACGTTGGGGTAAATGTCTTATGACATCTGTTTACTTTCATGGAATGCCTTGATATTTCATACATGCATTCCTCAGTTGATCCTCTATCATACTGTAGGAAATCCACAACCCACCACCCAACCCTTACCCCAAGGTCAAGGTCACAAACTTAGCATGTTCATAAACTTAACGTTGGGGTAAATGTTGTGTAACTTATGCTTCTTTACAGGGAACACTTTGATATTTCATACATGCATTCATCTGATGATCCTCTATTGTGCTACAGGAAATCCATGACCCACCTCTCCACCCTTTCCCCAAAGTCAAGGTGACAAACTTAGCACATTCATACATGCATTCCTCATGTGAATAGCTATCATGCTGTAGAAAATCACCAACTTAGTGCGTTCATAAACTTAACGTTGGGTTAAATTTTGTTTTACTTCTGTTTTCAGGGAGCGCATTGATATTTCATACATGCATTAATCTTAATATGATATATTATGCTATAGCACACCCACGACCCACCTTGCACCACTGACCCCAATGTCAAGGTCCACCGCACGCCCCTTAACCCAAGGTCAAGTTATATAATATTCATGTTTTTTTATGCAACTGTGCCAAGTTTGAGTGAAGGCTGCCAACAGGCGAGCTTCATTGTCTTCTGACAACTCTTGTCCATCATCTACCACCAGCCTATTTCATCAACATTGCAAAGTATACTTTACTAGCAAAGTATACTTTGAGGGAGTAATCATTTATTTTTCCTGAAATGCATTATTTCATATAGAACTAACAAATGCATATATTTCATGATTAAAAGTATGCAGAATTATTATACTGAATTTATTACATTATCACAGCCAAATTGGCTGTGATAATGTAATAAATTCAGTATAATAAAAATTAATAAATTTATCATAAAATTGAAAATTTCACCCTCAAAGTATACTTGCTACTAAAGTATACTTTGCAATGTTCATGAAATAGGCTACAGGAGACTAGCAGCAATGAGTGAGTCTGTGTCAGAGTCATCTGCATCGTGCACTGTACCTACCAGCAGCTGCTTTCGTTGGTACAGATGGATATCTGTCTTATAGAGAATAGTAGGTTAGTGCCGTGAATGGGAAGAAATATCCGGCAAGGCTCAAGAATTTCTTTATATTCATCAGAAGTATATGTTGTGACCACTCATTTGAACCGTCTCGCCGAGACGGTTCAAATGAGTGGTCACAACATATACTTTGGTTCAGAAATAAGGAAAATAGATAGAGAATAGTAGGTTAGTGCCGTGAATGGGAAAAAAATATCTGGCAAGGCTCAGGAAACGGGATGGGCGAGGCTATGCCGAGCACATCCCGTTTCCGTGCCGCGCCAGATATTTTTTCCCATTCACGGCACTTACCTACTATTCTATTTATCCCGTCAACACCTACAAATGGCTGTAAAATGCAAAAATAGTATTGACTGGATATCAAAAATGTTTCACAGCACCGTGTTTCACGGCATATACGCACTGTGTTGACGGGATAAACATGTATATTCTTCTCCTTTCCACCAGGAGAATCGCGGCAAGGAGTGAGTTGGTGGCGGAGTCGTCTGCATCATGCAAGGCCTACCACCAGCGGCTTCTATCATTGGTGCAGATGGACATCTGTCTGGCCCCGTACGACCCGGAATCTCCACAGTGTGACGTGGCGGGTGCCAGCTACTTTCTCGCCGACCTCACGCAGTACTTCCAATCCAGCGATGAAGACCTCTGCTGGTATGTTCATCATATGAGACACGCTATGTGACTTCATACCTTCGGACATCTGCAATATATTTCTTAAATAAAGTTAACACAATTTTCAGAGTACATGCAAAATTATATCTGGCATGTACTCTGATAATTTTGTCAACTTTTGACTATATTTATGAAAAATATTGTAAATTTTGTAAATGTATTTCAATGAAATGACGCAGATGTCCAAAGGTACAAAATCCCATGGCGTGTCTCATATGTGGCTGTGACTGGAGAAATGGTGCTTATCGGCCGTACAACTAGTATAGCTCCAGATCAAATAGCACACGCCTGTAGCCTGATACCAATCTATATTGCTTGTTAGTAGCATGATGGGTGTTTCATTAACAGAATGGTGAACAGTGTAGATCATGATCAGACTGTGCGGATGCACAGGCTGATCTTGATCTACACTGGTCGCAAAACCTATAAGCCCCTGTGCAGATTGCGCAGATGTTTAGGATGATCTGGATCAAAACTAGTGGAAATCGCTATTATAATGGCTCCTTTTCATAACATGATACATTCACCCTTTTTACAAGCTATAAGGCCCTAAACCACACAATTTGGACCAGATTTCTATAAATATATTCAACGGGAGATAACTAGCTACGATCCCTCATTACAGGAAAGTTGGCTACACACTGCAGTATCTGGACCTGAAGATGGGAAGCTGTGACGACAAGACCCCGATCCTGAACCAATTCTCCTTCACTAGATCTATTATTCTCAACAGGTAAATATCTCGCTCGCATCCTACTAGACTGTATCGACTTTACCGATACTCGAGAACATTGAAGGTTTGCTTAGCTTTCTCCATTAAACCAACTTGTATCAGAATGTTGTCATTGTTTTCTTGTTGCCCATTTATATTGTTCATCATAGTTTGTTTTTTACCCTAATCATTTGATTGCCTACCACATCTAACATACTATTTTACTTCTAATTTCTTCTTCATCTAAATTGCTTGGCGCTAAATGATACTCTTTTGTGTAGATGGGCCGTTAAGCACCATTCCATTCTATTCCTCTCCAATGTGTAGACTGCCTGCCTGTTGCAAAATGTCATGCTGCAGCATGGCAAGTCGCAGATGTCTTAAAGATTATATGTTATTGTGATATTACAAAGTCAATATGGTGCCATATTGCCCGTCTACATCTATATTCACCCGAGGCACAGCAATATGACACCATTTTGACTTTGTAGAATCACATTTGTAGAATGACAATAACATGGGGGCTGTGATTATCATACCATGAATTCTATTAAATGGAGCTGATGCTTGGAATTTGTTCATTTAAAAGAAAGAAAATAAACATTCACGTGCATTCGTGGCCTGTGCTGATCCAGCTCTGACTGACATCTGTGCAGCCCGGACTGTATCACAACTGATCACATGCACGACAGGTGTTTTGGGTCGGATTATTATTATTATTATTATAATATTAATAACCCGCATTCACATATGCCAGGCTGAGTAAATTGATCATTGTTTGATTCATTTTAGTAGTCTGTGGACCCCATCTCGTTGTGGCGCATCACCTGCCTACATGAGCTTTATAGACGTCACCATGCTTAGTACTTATCATACATGCCTTGTTTGTTTCTTATTTCACCTGTGTGTGGACTGAAACTCTCTTTTGCGAAAATAAACAATTTGTTCTGTTCTGAATAACGTATTTGTCATATGGCAGATTCTTTATATTTCTCCTGAATTTACTTTTATAACTGTACATGTTTAACGCTGCCATTTTGATTCAAGCCATATTAACGGGCTTGATGGGTAATATGGGCTCATATTACCCATCAAGCTGACCAATCAACACGTGAGAGATTGATCTGCGGTATGACAAATATGTTTATGGAAAACACTTCTGAGCACATGGTCCATGAAGCAATACAAAATATACATCAAATACATACATAGAGAATAGTAGGTTAGTGCTGTGAATGGGAAAAAATATCTGGCAAGGCTTATGAAACGGGATGGGCGAGGCTCTGCCAAGCACATCCCGTTTCCGTGCCGCACCAGATATCTTTTCCATTCACGGCACTAACCTACTATTCTATTTATCCAGTAAACACCTACAAATGCAGTGACTTTAAAATGCAAAAAATAACCCCAGTCACCGCACATATTCATACGCAGTGATTAGGTCGTATTGACAGGATATCAAACGTGTTTCACGGCACCGTGTTTCACGGCACATACGCACTGTGTTGACAGGATAAATGTCACACAATGATAGCAGACAGCATAGACTACCAAATTTTCTTGCATTTTCCTGCATTTTTCTGTGCTCTTAATATGGCTGTGACTGGAGAATTTGGGCTTATGGGATTTGTGACCAGTGTAACTCCAGTAGCCGATTTCATCAAAATTACAAAGTATACTTTTCTAGTAAAGTATACTTTGAGGGAGTAATCATTTATTTTTCCTGACCCTGAAATGCATTATTTCATATAGAACTAATGACTGCATTACTTCTATTTGATGATTAAAAGTATGCAGAATTATTATACTGAATTTATTACATTATCACAGCCAAAATGGCTGTGATAATGTAATACATTCAGTATAATAAAAATTAATAAATTTATCCTAAAATTGAAAATTGCTCCCTCAAAGTATACTTTGCTAGATAAGTATACTTTGCAATGTTGGTGAAATCGGCTGCAGACCAAATAGCACACTCCCGTAGCCTGCTAATGATCTATGTTGCATATTAGGAGCATGATGGGTGTTTGATTGATGGAATATCGAACTTTGCAGATCCTGATCTGAACTGTGCGGACGCACAGACTGATCTCGATCTACACTGGTCGCAAAACCCATTTATCCAGTCACAGCCACAAATGATACTTGACCTGAAGCTCCATTCGTTATTCAATGTTTTTTCTGTTGTAGATGCCCCCATATGTTGGCTGAGCTGCAGTGCTGGGAGAATGTGAATGGTGTGGATACTGGAGGAAACACGGATACGTGTTCCATCGCGGATATCGTGGACGTCTGTGTAGCTCAACAGCCACCCATTGAACTACCAAGCAGCATCTTTGCTATTACTGCCACATGCTCGTATGTATTTACCTCGTACTGTTTGGGTTGTGGCCTAGGGATATGACATTGGACTTGGAACGTTTTGAGTTCGCTCGGCACCCTAGGCGTGAAAAATACTTTCACAGTATTTCCATCCCGCTGGTCTACTTCAACTCTTTGCATGCTGGGAAACTTGTGGGCTATAAATAGTTAAAAAATAGCGGACAAAAAATCATCATATTTTCTTTTATTTATCCTTGTAATTATCATGAATATGTCTTGAAATTTCATTAGAATTGAGTCCTTAGGACTCAATTCTAATGAAATTCCAAGACATATTTACAGAGAGAAATAAAAAATATACTCCTAATTTGTTTGGTGGATATTTTCACCGCTAACATGCAAAAAGTTAAACTATGGTTCTGTCTCTATCTGATATTAGCTGTTGCTTGGATGTTACACCCAAACTTTCACCTTCGTACTGTTTGGTCAGTTGTGTGAGGCTCCGTTTTGGACTTTATTTAATAGCATTTTGTGATATTACCCATTCAAATAGGTGATATCACCTATTGGATTGGGCAATATCACCTATTTGAATCTGAGTGGATGATATCACCCATTTGAATAGGTGATATCACTCATTTGAATAGGTGATATCACTATTTTAAATAGGTGATATCACCCTTTCACATTAAATCAATGGCATTGTCCCTTCAAATAAGTGATATCATATATTTGAATTAGTGATATCCCCCTTTTGAATGTGTGATATCACGGACTCGATGCAAAATGGTGGTATCACCAATTCAAATGAGTGATATCTCCTGTTCAAAAGGGTGTTACCACCATTTTAAATGGGTGATATCGTCTTTATATTTTGAATTGATGATATCACACATGTGCATCCATGATTTCACCCATTTGAATTGGTGATATTACAAAATTGTATTAACGTCCTAACAGGCAGTTGAATGCTGAATTAATTTGTGTCGTCTGCTGAATAATTTTCCATTTTTCTCATTAAAAACTTGGTTTGGCAGCACTTTAGAATCATTTCCAATGGAAATATGAATATTGTGGAACAGACAGTAATCCCACAGTAATCCCATGGATCGTCCACTATTTCACTATTACACACATTAAAGGTACACGCCCACTCAGTAGGCACAAAATGTTACTTACATCAGAAACATCATATGACACATTTTCTGGCAAAATAAACATTCATTCATAGTTTTTCCACGTATTGATTGGCATTATTATACATTTTATATTAGCCGTAAATTTACACACTGATATCAGGGGCGATAACCGTGTTTCCTTAAAATGTTAACACACATTACTATTTATTCTCTGTATTTATTTTTTGATGTGCAATGTTCATACTTGATAATCTGTCGAAAATATAATTTTTTCAGGGGACACATTTAATTAGTATAATTAATTAAAAAATATCATGACTCATTTGCATATGAAAATAGCCTGATACCACCGCGCGTCACTATCAGTAAAATAAATATTACTAATTGATTATATCTGTATAGTGGGCACTTGTAATTTTTAGAACTGGTGGAATAGTGACACATTTATACACTTATTTAATTCCTATAAGGAACAGTTTGTGCCTACTGCGTGGGCATGTACCTTTAACTATAAAACGTATGTAAATTTAAGTACTTTTTCATCAATAACAAAAAAGGAATTTTTGTTATTGATGAAAAATGAAAAAGTACTTCATTTAAATATGTTTTAGATGTAATGTGTTTAACCCTTTCACCCCTAAGTAACTGGAATGGATTTTGATATGTTAATTTTGCAACCAATCCAATCCATCACAAAATGGTTTTCAGACTATTCCATTTATGAAAAGGGGGTGTTTTTGTTCTCAAAAATATGTTTATTACTTGCAATAAGTGCAGATCCTGATGAGACGGCTCGTCACGATCTACCTAAGTATAGTTGGCGGGAGTAATTGTTTACTCAAACACATTATTTCTTATAAAACAAACACCTGTTTATAAGTGATGATTAAACTCACATTGTCTTGATTAGAAAATACTGTATTTAGTTTAATTAATTTTAATATTAAAGGTGCATGCCCACTCAGTAGGCACAAAATGTTATTTATATCAGAGACATCATCTTGGCAAAGTAAACATTCGTTCACCATTACCCCACATATTGATTGGCATTAATATACATTTTATATCAAACGTAACTTTCCACACTGATATCAGGGGCGTTAACCGTGTTTCCTTGAAATGTTAACGGACATTAATATTTACTCTCTGTGTTTATTTTTTGATGTGCAATTATCATACTTTATCATCAGTCGAAAATATTATTTTTGCAGGTGACGCATTTAATTAGTTTAAATAAATAAAAAAATGTCATGCCTCATTTGCATATGAAAATAGCCTGATACCAAACGCGCGTCACTATCAGTAAAATAAATATTACTAAATGATTATTCCTGTATAGCGGCCACTCTTAATCTTTAGAACTGGTGGAATAGTGACACAATTATACCTTTATTTAATTTCTATAAAGAACATTTTGTGCCTACTGAGTGGGCATGCACCTTTAATTTGTCTATAAATTGAAAATTTCTCCCTCAAAGTACACTAGCTAGATAAGTGTACTTAACAATTTTGGTGAAATTGGCTATAGGAAAATTGCTGCTGCTCTGGACGTTGTCGCTCGGTGTGTAGAAGCCGCTTTCCAGACTGCCGAATGTCCCGCCAGCATGTTTCCCGACCTGCAGATTGCATTTGATGGCATCACTTTGGTTCCTGATCTTACTTGCTCGGCTAAGCAAACCACATTGAGCTTGCCCGAAGACTACGACTTGCCACCTCCGTCGAGCTGCGACGAGCTGCCAGTCTGTGATGTACACGCAGCAAACGCCTGCTT
Organism: Conchocele bisecta; assembly: GCA_029237695.1. NCBI lineage: Eukaryota > Metazoa > Mollusca > Bivalvia > Lucinida > Thyasiridae > Conchocele > Conchocele bisecta. Next base: position 13,946,458 of record CM055272.1, on the reverse strand, counting down.
GGGCGGGTTCGATGCAACAGTCAAAGACAATAATGGCTGCGGGTGAGTTGTTTTAGTTGCAGGGACTAACTCCACAGAACTCCCACACTGTCCATAGCAGTTACTGTGCCATTCACAGCATTCCCCTGCAGAGTAACGTATCTGGGGCCCGTTTCACTAAATTTTGTACGACTAACATGTTTGTAAGTGCAAATTTAGGATCGTCTGGAAATTTCAATTGATGGATTTACATTTATTGAGCATAGGCTGCATAGGCTCAATGAATGTAAATCCAATAATTGTTTACAAGAAAACATTGTTAATGTGAAATTTACAGACTGTCATAACGAAAGATTAGATTCGCTACTCTGCAGTGGAACGTTATGGATGGATGATACGTACTGTCCAGTACATGTTATCAGGTAAACAGCTTTGTATTGGCCAAATACGTACTGACTGATAACATATTGCTGTATCAGGCATTGATCTGATACGAATATCCAGGTTACAACAAATTTAAAACTAACGTTTCATTGGTCAAACATGGTCACATGACGTTACCGAATGATGTCAAGGAAAAAAAAACAACGTCATAATTGCTCATTATGTAGCCTAAAACCTGATAAATAGAATACCATGCTACTGTCTCTTGATATCAAGTTTATCAAATTGGGTCAGAAATAGTAGGTCCTATGCGTTTCCTAGCCTTGCCTGATTAACTTGATAGCAAAAGACACTAGACTGGTATATTCTATCTTACGGTGCCATTCATAATCTTCCCCTGCTGAGTAGCGATTCAGATTTGATTCGCTACTCTGTAGCGGAACGCTATGTATAGCGGTACGGGGGTTATGCAGAGGTACTGCCTCAACTAGTTAAAATTGTTATGCCAGGGCTCCAGATAAGGAATTAGTAATTGAGTATTTTCACTCCAGCATTTCTGAAGCAACTGGGTATTTCAAAATTTTAATTGTCTAAAATAAAATGCCGACAAACTTTTGGCCATTAAACATATTAAATCTAAAAAATATTTAAAAGTAACTACTTTTTCATCAATAACAAAAAAGTCACCATCCCCAAACAAATGACATAATTAAGAAAGAAAAAAGTTAAATTTTGAAATTGTTTTTTCGCAATAAAATCAATATTTGATGGAATTTCATCAAATAATTTTTTTTGGGGAGGGTGACTTTTTTGTTATTGATAAAAAAGTACTTATTTTTAAATATTGTTTAGATTTAATTTGTTTAATAGCCAAAAGTTTGTCGGCAGCAAAACGTGGAACAGACAGTAGAAAGGATTCTGAGACGAGCCATGTGATTTTGTCAGATGTGCGATTTTTCATAAAAGATATTTTCAGAAGTTTTTCTGGAAATGACATCGGAAGTTGATGAAATTTTCATAGCAAGCATGGAATTCTAATTTCTGATGCGGAACATTTTGTCAACTATATTTTGACTATATCATATCGCACATGTTCCTAGGTACAAAATCACATGGCATTTCTCGTATCTACATGTGTCTTAGCATCTCTCTTTCTGAGAGTGGTATCCCTTATCATCAGTGTTTCATCTGATTTTTGTACTATAGTACTGGTACCATCCCCGGTCTGTCATTTTTTTGTATACTAATACCTGGTACAACGGTCATGTCATCCCTGTTGTATACTATATACCCTGGTACCCGCCGTCCATGTCCATCCCTATTGGTTAGTACTAAAATAACCTGGTACACGGTCTGTCACCCTGTTGAGTACTAATAAACCTGTTACCTCGGTCTGGTCATTTCCCCTGTGGAGAACTATAAATACCTTGGTACAAACCGGTCTCATTCACTGTCATACTAATAATACCTTGTAACCCCGGTTCATGGTCATCCCTGTTTGTAGTACTATAATACCTGGTACACCGGTCTGTCATCCTGTTTGTAGTAATAATAATACCTGGTACATCGGTCTTGTCACCCTGTAGTAGTACTATAATACCTGGTTCCCCCGGTCAATGTCATCCCTGTGTTTAGTACATAATACCGTACCAGCCGGTCTGTCATCCCTGTTGTAGTACTAATAAAACCTGTACCTATCCTGTCTGTCACCCGGTTGTAGTAACTAAATAACCTTGGTACCCCGGTCATGTCATCCCATGTTGTAGAAACAAATAACCCCCCCCCCTGTACCCCTCGTATTCATCCCTGTGTATTTCTATAATACCAAGGTACCCAGGTATGTATCAGTTGTTTGTACTATAAATAAACCTGTACATCCAATCGTTGTCATCCCTGTGTAGTACTAATAACTGGTACCCCCGGTCATGCCATCCCTGTGTAGTACTATAATACCCTGGTACCCCCTCCTTGTCCATCCCTGTTGTTAGTACTAAATTAACCTGGTACCCCCTCCGTAAGTCATCCCTGTTGTAGTAAATAAATACCTGTATAACATCGGCATGGTCATCCCTTGTTTTAGTACTATAATACCCTGGTACCCCAACCCCGTCTTATCCCGTAGTACTATATGGTCCCCCGGTCATGTCATCCCTGTTGTAGTACTAATAATCAAGGTACATCGTCATTCTCCACCCTGTTGTAGTAACTATAATACCTAGGTCGGCTTGTCAACCCCTGTTTGAGTACTAATAATACCTGGTAACATCCGGTCCATTCATCCCTGTTGTAGTACTATAATACCTGGGACCCGGAAACGGGGGGTCACCATGGTGTAGTACTATAATTAACTGGTCACCCCGGTCCAGTCACCCTGTTGTAGTACTATAATACCTGGTACATCGGTCATGCATCTATGTAGTAACTATATTAACCTGGTACCATCGGTCATCCCGTCATCCCTGGGGATGTTTACCTATAATACCTGTAACATCGTCCGTGTCATCCCTTTGAGGTACTTAAAATACCCTGTACCAACCCCGGTCAGTCTCCCTGTTGTAGTAACTATAACCTGGTACCCCACCCGGTCATGCAATCCCTGTTGTAGTACTATAAAACCTGGTACATCGGTCGTGTCACCCGGTTGTAGTACAATAATACCTGGTACACTCGGGTCGTTCCCATCCGGTTGATAAAGGTTACTATAAAACCTGGGTACCCCCCCCCCCCCCCCCCACACCATCCCCCCCATGTCATCCTTTTGTAGTACTATAATACCTGGTACATCGGTCTTGTCATCCCTTTGTATTACTATAATTACCTGTACCCCGGTCATGTCCATCCCTGTTGAGTACTATAAGGTACCTGGACAAACCCCCGGTCATGTAATCCCTGTTGTATACAATAATACCTGGAACCATCGTCCATGTCCATCCCTGTTGAGTACTATAATACCTGGTACATCGGTCATTCACCCCTTGTAGGTAGTACATAATACCTGGTACATCGTCTGTCATCCCGTTGTAGTACTATAAACCTACCGGGTACCCCCGTCATGTCATCCCCTGTTGTAGTACTATAATACCTGTACCCCCCGTCATTTTCATCCCTGTTGTAGTAACTATTAATACCTGGTACTCGTCTTGTCATCCCTGTTTTTATACTAAAATACCTGTACATCGTCTGTCCACCCTGTTTGTATACTATAAACCTGGTACCCACCGGTCCATGTCATCCCTGTTGTATACTATAATTACCTGGTACATCGGTCGTGTCCATCCCTGTTGTAGTACTATAATACCTGGTACCCCCCCACCCGTCCGTGTCATCCCTGTTGTAGTAACATAATACCCTGTTTACCCCTCCGTCTGTTTCATCTGTTGGTAGTACCCTTTATAATAACCTGGGTACCCCCGTTCATGTCATCCCTGTTTTGTATACTATAATACCTTGAACATCGGTCCGTGTCATCCCGGTGTTTAGTACATAATACCTGGTCAGGTCCGTGTCTCCCTTGTTTAGTACTAAAATACCTGGACCCCCCGGTCCCCGGTTTCATCCCCTGTTGTAGACTATAAAACCCTGGTAACCCCCGGCCGTGTCATCCCTGTTTGTAGTACATCCCAATACCTGGTACCCCGTCGTGTCATCCCTTTTGTAGTACTATAATACCTGTACCCCGTCTGTCATCCCGTTTGTGTACTATAAAATAACCCCGGTCCAACCGGTCGTCTCCCTGTTGTATCCCTAATAAATAAAACCCCGGTACCACCCGGTCCAGTCATCCCTGTTGTAGTACTATAATAACCTGGTACCCCCCCCACCCGGGGGGGGGTCATGTCATCCCTGTTGTAGTACTAAAATACCGGGTACATCGGTCTGCCATCCCTGTTGTTTATTAATAAAATACCTGGTAACCCCCGGTCAAGTCATCCCCTGTTGTAGTAAACTATAATACCTGGTACCTCCCCGGTCTGCATCCCTGTTGTAATACTATAATACCTGGGTACATCGGTCGTGTCATCCCTGTTGGGTACTATAATACCTGGTACAAACCGGTCCATGTCCATCCCTGTTGTAGTACTATAAACCTGGTACCATCTCCGGTCATTTTTTTAGTACTATAATACCTGGTACCCGGTCCAGTCCATCCCTGTTGTAGTACTAATAATACCTACCATCCCGGTCATTCATCCCTGTTGGTAGTACTAAAATAATACCTGGTACCCCATCGGCTCCCGTGTCCATCCCTGTTGTAAGGTACTATAAAAGATACCTGGTACATACGGTCGTGTCAATCCCTGTTTAGTAGTACTATAATTACCTTGGTACCCCATCGGTCATGTCATCCCTGTTTGTAGTACTATAATACCTGGTACCCCATCGTCGTGTCATCCCTGGTTGTAGTAAACTATAAATACCTGGTACATCGGTCGTGTCATCCCTGTTGTAGTACTAAATAATACCTGGTAAATCCCCCGGTCGTGGTCATTACCCACTGTTGTAAGTAACTATAATACCTGGTAACCCCGGTCGTGTCATCCCTGTTTGTAGTACTATAATACCTGGTACAATCTCGGTCCGTGTCCATCCCTGTTTGTTTAGTACTAAAATACCTGGTAACCCCCATCGGTCCGTTGTCATCCCTGTTGTAGTACTAAATAACCTGGTACCATGGTACCCCGGTCGTGTCATCCCTGTTTAGTAGTACTATAAATACCCTGGTACCCCCGGTCGTGTCATCCCCTGTTTGTAGGTTACAATAAATACCTGGTACAACATCGGTCGTGTCATCCCCTGTTTGTAGTACTATAATAACCTGGTACCTCCGGTCGTGTCATCCCTGTTGTATGTATTATAATACCCAATCCGGGTACCAACCGGTCATTGTCATCCCTGTCTGTAGTACTAATAATACCTGGTACCCCATCGGTCATGTCATCCCTGTTGTTAGTATCTATAATACCTAGGTACAAGTCGGTCGTGTCATCCCTGTTGTAGTACTATAACTACCTGGTACAATCGGTCGTTGGTCAATCCCCTGTTGTAGTAACTTTAAAATAATACCTGGTACCAACCCCTCTTCGGTCATTGTCATTCCCCTGTTTGTAGTTACTAATAATACCTGGTTCCAAATCTCGGTCGTGTCATCCCACCTGTTGGTAGTACTAAAATAATACCTGGTACAGTCGGTCGTGGTCAATTCCCTGTTGTAGTACGCTATAATAACCTAGTACCCCCAATCCCCCCCGGTCATTGTCATCCCTGTTCTTGTAGTACTATAATCACCTGGTACATTACGGTCGGTAATGTCATCCCTGTTAGTAGTACTATAATACCGGGTTTACATCGGGATCATTTGTCATCCCCTGTTGTGAGTACTATAATACCTGGTACACATCGGTCCCGTCGTCATCCCGCTGTTGTAGTACTAATAATACCTGGTAACCCGGTCATGTCATCCAGTTTGTAGTACTATAATACCCTGGTTACCTGACCTGCATGTCATCCCTGTTTTAGTAACTAAATACCTGGTACCCCCCTATTCCGGTCAATAGGTCCCATCCCTGTTGTAGTAAACTATAATAACCAGGCCACTTGGTAAACATCCGGTCATTGTCAATTCCCTCGTTGTAAAGTAACTAATAATACCTGGTACCCCCATAGGTCATTGTCATCCCTGTTGTACAGTACTATAAATACCCTGGTACCCGGGTCCCGGTTCCGTGGTCCATCCCATGTTGTCAACGTACTATAATTACCTAGTAGCCAAACCGGTCGTGTCATCCCTGTTTGTAGTACAATAATACCTGGGTAATCTCTCCGGTCCCGTCGTCATCCCTGTTGTAGTACTATAAAATACCTGGTACCCCTCCGTCGTGTCATACCCCTGTTGTAGTACTATAATACCTTGTTACCCCCCGTCCTGGTCATTGTCATCCCTGTTGTAGTTACTAATAATAACCTAGGTACCCCCAATCGGTCAACTGTCCATACCCCTGTTTGTAGTTACTATAATACCTGGTACCCCATCGGTCGTGTCATTCCCTGTTGTTCGGTACTAAAATAATACCTGTACAATCGGATCGTGGTCATCCCTTTGTTGTAGGTACTTTATAAATAACCTGGTAACATCGGATCGTGCTCCCATCCTCTTGTTGAAGTACTAAAATAATACCTAGGTTACCCGCCTCGGGTCATGTCATCCACCTGTTTTGTAACGAAATACCTGATAATCACCTGCTGCCCGAATACCGGTCATGAGTCATACCCTGTTGTAGTACTAATAAATACCTTGGTACCCCGGTTCGGTCATGTCATCCCTGTTGTAAGTACTATAATAATAACCTGGTAACCCCGGAAGTCCATGTCATCCCTTTGTAGTACATAATACCCTGGTTACCCCGGTCATGGTTCACACCCATTGTAAGTAACTATAATACCTGGTACCAACCGGTACCCGGTCATAGTCAATCTCATGTTGTCAGTACACTATAATACCTAGGTACCCCGCCGGGTCATTGTCATCCCTGTTGTAGTACTATAAATCCTACCTGGTACCCCCTGACGCCCCGCCTCCCCACCGGTCATTGTCATCCCACCTGATTGTAGTACTACAATAATACCCTCGTACCACAATTTCGTCGTGTCATCCCTGTCCTTGTAAGTACAACTAATAAAACCTGGTCTACATCGGCCATCGTCGTCCCATTATCCCTGTTGTAGTACTATAAAATACCTGGTACCCCCCCCCGGTCGGTCGTTGTCATCCCTGTTTGTAGTACTAAAATAATACCTGGTTCATCCCCGGTCCGTTCGGTCATCCCTGTTGTAAGTTACCTATAATACCTGGTACAATCGGCTCGTGGTCATCCCTGTTGTAGTAACTTAATAATACCATGGTAACAAATCGGTCATGTCATCCCTGTTGTAGTACTCTTAATAGCCTGGTACCCTCGGTCCATGTTCCATCCCTGTTGTAGTAACTATAATCCCTGGTACCCGCCACTCGGTCGTGTCCTCCCGATGTTGAAGTACTATAAAATACCTGGTACATCCGGTCGTAGTCCATCCCTGATTGTAAGTACTAAAATAATACCTTGGTACCCCCCATCGTCCCGTATGGTCCGAGTCCTTCCTGTTTGTAGTAACTATAATACCTGGTACAATCCCGGTCATGTCCATTCACCCCTGTTGTAGTAACTCAATAATACCTGGTACCCCGGCCGTCCGTGTCCATCCCTGCCTTGTTAGTCTAACTAATTACTAACCTGGTACCCCTCCGGTCACTAGTCATCCCTGTTGTTCAGTTACTTAATAATTACCTGGTACAACTCGGATCGTCGTCCATTCCCGCCCTGTTGTAAGTAACTTGATAAACCAACCTGGTACTATCGGATCGATCGTCAATGTTCCCTGTTGTAGTACTATAATACCTGGTACCCCATCTTGGCACATCCCCTGTTGTAGTACTATAATCCCTTGGTTACCCCGGTCGGTCATCCCCTTTGTGTAAAAACATAAACCTGGTACCCTACCCGGTCCATGTCATCCTGTTGTAAGTACTATAATACCTTGGATACCCACCCCGGTCACTTTGTCATCCCCCTGATTTGTAGTACTCAAAAATAAAACCTGGTACCGTAACCGGTCGTCGTCATCCCTGTGTTGAGTAACTCTAAAATCTACCTGGTACCGTAGCCGGTCGGTTATCATCCCTGTTTTGCGTCAGTACTATAATACCTTGTACCCCCGGTTCCAGTGATTTCATCCCTAGTTGTAGTACTATAACATACCTGGTACCGTCCCGGGTCGTGTCATCCCTGTTTAGTAGAGTACTATAATACCTGGTACCCTGCTCGTCCGTGATTCATCCCTGGTTGTAGTACTAAATAATTCCTGGTACCGTTCCCCGGTTCCGTGGTCATCCCTGTTAGTAGTACTATAATACCTGGTACCCCGTCACCCCGGCATCCTTGATGTAGTCCCACTGTTGTAAATGTACCCCCGGTCATGTCCATCCCGTTTAGGTACTAATAATACCTGGTACATCGGTCATGATCATCCCCAGTTGTAGTACTATAATAACCTGGTACCCCCATCGGTCCGTGTCATCCCTGATTTTGTAGTACTAAAATGTACCTGGTACCCCAACCACCGGTCGTGTCCATCCCTGTTAGTAGTACTCTAATACCTGGTACCACCCCTCGGGTCGTGACTTCCCTGTTGGTACACTATAAACCCTGGTTACACCCGTTCAGGTCATCCTTTGTAGTAACTAGTAATACCTGGTACAATCCGGTCGTGTCATCCCTGTTTTGTAGTTACTATAACTACCTGGTACCCTCCGGTCCGTGTCATCCCCTGTTGTAGTACTATAAAATACCTTGGTTACCCCCCTCCCCGGTCATCGTTCCAAATCCCTGATTTGTAAAGTAATTCTCATAATACCTGGTAACCCCGTTGGCATGTCATCCCTGTTGTAGTACTATACGGTCATCGTCGGTGTCATCATGTTGTAGTACTATAATACCTGGTACATCGGTCATGGTCATCCCTGTTGTAGTATATAATACCTGGTACAGGGGTAATGTCATCCTGGTGGTAGTTTACTATAATACCTGGTATCGTCGTTGTCATCCCTGGTGGTAGTTACTATAATACCTGGTACAGTCGCGTGTCATCCCTGGTGTATACCTATACTGGTACAGGTCTGTTACATCTGGTATGGTACTCATATACCTGGTACATCGGTCCATGTTTCATCCTGGTGTAGTTACTATAAATACTGGTATCCCGGTCTGTCTCCCATCTGGTTGTAGTCTATATACTGGTACGGTCAGTTCATCCTGGTGGTAGTTACCCTATAGACCGTACATCCGGTCCCCATGTCCATCCTGTTGTAGTACTAAATACCTGGTACATCGGTCATGTCATCCTGGTGTAGTACTATAATACCTGGGTAGCGTCGTGTATCATGGTGTAGTACTATAATACCTGGTACGGTCATGTATCCCTGTGTGTACTATAATACCTGGTACGGTAGTCATCCTGTTTGTAGGGTACTATATACTAGGTACATCGTCGAGTCATAACCGTGTAGTACTAAATAATACCTGGTACTCGGTCGTGTTCATCCTGTGGTAGTTCTATAATACGGGTACCCAGGTCAGGTCATCCCTGTTGTAGTACTATAAATACCTGGTACTCGTCGTTTTGTCCATCCCTGTGTGTATATAATACCTGTTACATCGGTCGTGTTCATCCCGGTGTAGTACCCTATATAACCTGGTACATCGGTGTGTGTCATCCTGGTGGTAGTACTATAATACCTGGTACCCCGTCTGTCATCCCTGTTGATAGTACTATATACCGGTACCCCATCGGTCGGTGGTCATCTGTTGTAGTACTATAATACCTGGTACATCTGAGTTAGTGGTCATCATGTGATAGGTACTATATACCTGGTACCCGGATCGTTGTATCTGGTGATAGTACTATAATACCTGTACAGGTCGTGTCATCCCCTCTGTGTAGTTACTATATATACCTGACCACGGTCGGTGTCATCTGGTTGTAGTACTATATACCTGGTACGGTCGTGTCATCCCTCCCCGGTGTATACTCTAGGATACCCTGGTGTACCCGTTCATGGTCCCCACTCTGTTGTGTACTATATAACCCCTGGTACCCGGTCTGGTCATCCTGTTGTAGTACTATAAACCTGGTACATCGTCATGGTCAGCTGTTGTAGCTACTATAATATGTTACATCCGGTCGTGTGTCATCCTGTTGTAGTATATTATACGGGTACCCCGGTCTTGTCATCCTGGTTGTAGTACTATAATACCTGGTACATCGGTCGTGTCATCCCTGTTGTAGTACTATAATACCTGGTACATCGGTCGTGTCATCCCTGTTGTAGTACTATAATACCTGGTACATCGGTCATGTCATCCCTGTTGTAGTACTATAATACCTGGTACATCGGTCATGTCATCCCTGTTGTAGTACTATAATACCTGGTACATCGGTCGTGTCATCCCTGTTGTAGTACTATAATACCTGGTACCCGAGTCATGTATCCCTGTCGTTGAGTACTATAATTTTACCTGTACCCCGGTGGTCATGTCATCCCTGTTGTAGTTACTATATACTTGGGTCATCGGTCGTGTCATCCCTGTTGTAGTACTATAATACCTGGTACATCGGTCGTGTCATCCCTGTTGTAGTACTATAATACCTGGTACCCCGGTCATGTCATCCCTGTTGTAGTACTATAATACCTGGTACCCCGGTCATGTCATCCCTGTTGTAGTACTATAATACCTGGTACCCCGGTCGTGTCATCCCTGTTGTAGTACTATAATACCTGGTACATCGGTCGTGTCATCCCTGTTGTGGTACTATAATACCAGGTTTCACCGGTCATGTCATCCTGTTGTAGTACTATAATATGGTACCCCGGTCATGTCATCCCTGATGTAAGTACTATTAATACTGGTAACCCGGTCATGTCATCTGTTGTAAGTACTTTTACCTGGTACATCGGTCGTGTCATCCCTGTTGTAGTACTATAATACCTGGTACATCGGTCGTGTCATCCCTGTTGTAGTACTATAATACCTGGTACCCGGGGTCATGTTCATCCTGTTGTGAAGTACTATAATACCGGGTTACTGTTGTAGTACTATATTACCTGGATACATCTGTCATGGTCATCCCTGTTGTAGTACTTAATACCGGGTACCCTGGTTCAAGTTTCCATGTTGTAGTACTATATACCTGGGGTACCCCTGTCATGTCATCCCTGTTGTAGTATATTATTACCTGGTACATCGGTCATGTCATCCCTGTTGTAGTACTATAATACCTGGTACATCGGTCTGTCAATCCCTGTTGTAGTACTATAATACCTGACACGTCATGTATCCCCTGTTGTAGAGTACTTAATACCTGGTACATCGTCGTGTCATCCCTGGTTGTAGTACTATAATACCTGGTACCCGGTCGTGTCATCCCTGGTTGTAGCTACTATATACCTGGTACACCCCGGTCATGTCATCCCTGTTGTAGTACTATAATACCTGGTACCCCGGTCGTGTCATCCCTGTTGTAGTACTATAATACCTGGTACCAGCCAAGCATTTGTTTCTGGTTCTGAAACAGGGACTTTATTCATGTTAATAATTAGCTATTCGGTATACTAGTAATTAAATTAAATACCACCCTTGGTTTGGGTTATTGCTTCCTCGAGGAGATAATCCACAATATTCCCCTCAAGCAAGGGCAGTATTTATTATAGGAATGAATGGCCTTTTTGTGGAATTTATCGGGGTATAAACTTGGAAAAGTCGCTGGAATACTGGACGAAGGCCGGAAGGCCTCGTCCAGTAATCCCGCGACTTTTCCAAGTTTATATCAGCATTTGAAATAAATTCATCAAGAAAATGTGTTTATTTTCCGTTTTCTCAGTTAAGAATTATTTTAACTGCGCCTCACGGTTACGGAAAGTAGTTCAGCTTGGGAGTTTACTGGGATATAAATTTTGGAAAGAGACTTGCTGCGGACCAATCAAATGTTAGGGAATTGTGTAAGTATTTTTGTGCTGGAATTATTCCACAATATTCCCCTCAAGCAAGGGCATTATTTATATAATATTGTTACATGACTGCCGTTGTTTAAGACAGCTCACAGCCGTGATCAAACATAAAGTGTGTGCTGTTTGACTATGGCTGTAGACAATGCTCATTTTGGGGCCAAGCCTGGACACCTACGTAATGCCTGTGTCTCATAACGTTACTAGAATGCGCCATTGCGTCACCAGACCAGTTCACAACGGTCGCACTGAAATTTTAAAATTGATGCGGCTGCATCCCCGGAACATGTATGTGTAAATCAGCTGTTTGAATGGAGCAAGTTATAAAAGTAGCGAAGTACTGCATATATGCTCAAATTACACGATATTTCCGAGGAAATTTCCGATATTTCGGGAACTGTTTGAACTCGCGGCCTACAGGGTTCAACCTTGGGGTTCAAACAGTTCCCTCGTGCAACAGCAAACGTTTACCCACGGCCGGACATTGTCGAACCTTGTATTCTATTTTCTCGTTTCAGAAACTGGGTGGCGACCTACACCTGTATGACCCGTAATCTTGCAGCGTGTAACAGCATGGAGTTCTACAACGAGATGCTGGCCTTGCGTCTCTTCTTCTATGACAAAATCCAGATGAAAGATGGCATACACTCGGAGTGTGCCGTCGACTCCGATTGGTATATGGACGATGACACGACAGCAGACTTCATCTCACTCATCGAAAATATACTCAAGGATCTGTCGACGGTACTCAAGTCGGGATCGACGTCTAGCGTGTGTGACTTGTTCACGAATGTCTTCAGCTATGTGGGGCCTGACACTAAAGGAGTATTCCACGTATTACCGGCGTACAAGGTGCTGTTTCAACAGATGTCGACGTTCCTGGCTACCTATAGTGCCAAACCTCGTAAGTGGTGGCGCCTTTTTTTTTCTTTAGAAATTGTGAAGCGACCTGGGCCTTCTGATTTTGTGAACACTAAGCGCAATTTTTGCCAAAATTATTAAAAAGTGAGATTTTTGCCAAAATTGTGAAAACACATTGAAAATGAAATAAGTAGCATGGTAATATTTCCTACGCTGTTGATGGAAATTGCCGTGTGCTGTTTTTCATTTTTCCTTTAATTCTTAGCAAAAAACTGGTTTTGACACCACATGAGAATCGTCTCCACTGGAGACGATTCTCATGTGCTGTCAAAACCAGGTTTTTGTCGAGAAATATTGAAAATAAAACATTTCCAGCAGACGACATCATTTAATTCAGCGTAGTAAGGGTTAATAGTCACTAACTGACAATGGATAATAGCAACTTTCAATTGTGATTGAACAATTGAATAAGGTTGTCAATTTTGATAAAAACATCATATTTCCGATTGTGAAACCACCAAAGATTGGCCCCTATTGCATAGGGGAAAATAGTTTGAATGGATTATATCATTCCGCATTTGCTCTGAACATTTCGTCAACTTCAGACGTCATTTACAGAAAATATCATAAATTTTAACTTATCATCATGCAATAATTCCAGCACAAAAATATTTACACAATTCCCTAATATTTGATTGGTCCGTAGCAAGTCTCAGTCCAAAATTTATATCCCAGTAAACTCCCACGCTGAACTACTTTCCGTAACCGTGAGGTGCAGTTAAAATAATTCTAAGAAAACGGAAAATAAACACATTTTCTTGATGAATTTATTTCAAATGCTGGAATTATAAGGAATGAATGGCCTTTTTGTGGACTTTATCGGGGATATAAACTTGGAAAAGTCGCGGGAATACTGGACGAGGCCTTCCGGCCTATTTATTTTATAAATAAACAATATAAGGTTCGACCATGTCCGGCCGTGGGTAAACGTTTGCCGTGGCACGAAGTAACTGTTTGAACCCCAAGGCCGTAGGCCGCGGGTTCAAACAGTTCCCGAGTGCCACGGCAAACGTTTACTCATGGTTCGACATGGTCGAACGTTATTGTTACATTTCCGTCGGAAATATCATGCAATTTGAGCATATATGCAGTTCTTTCGGTACTTTGATAATCTGCTCCATTCAAACAGATGATTGTAAGGTTCAACAATATTTATTTTATGAATAAACAATATAAGGTTAGACCATGTCCAGCCGTGGGTAAACGTTTACCGTGGCACGAGGTAACTGTTTGAACACCAAGGCCGTAGGCCGCGGTTTCAAACAGTTCCCGAGTGCCACAGCAAACGTTATTTGGTCGAACGTTATTGTTACATTTCCGTCGGAAATATGCAATTTGAGCATATATGCAGTTCTTTCGGTACTTTGATAATCTGCTCAATTCAAACAGATGATTGATTGGGTTTTTAATTCCATTCAAGTGGATGGCAGGTGGGAGAATGCGATGGGTAATTTAACGATCAGGGTTCATCCTTACCGGAATTCTGACTGGAGACCTGGTTTGGCCCTCACATTCATCTTTGGCATTTTGTATGCGACAGTTGAATCTAGTTATACCCCTTATATGAGTATTACAATTATTCATAATCCTATTTTAGGGGAAGGGGCCAAGTGACTTTGGTGTGGTATGGACCTGGCACCAGGTCAGGTTATTCTAATTTCAGGGCTGAATATATTTTTTCTCGATGTAAATATTCCGTTCTGATTTTGGGATTTCCTCCCAATGCAGCAGGTTAAAGGTACATGCCCACTCAGTAGGCACAAAAATGTTCTTTATATCAGAGACATCATCTAAGACATTTTCTGGCAAAATAAACATTCATTCACCATTATCCCATGTTTTGATTAGCAGAATTATACATTTTATGTCGGACGTTAATTTTCGCACTGAAATCAGGGACGATAACCGTGTTTCCTTAAAATGTTAACGGACATTACTAAGGAGACAAAAAATTAATGTTTAGATTCTCATCCAAATTTTGGGGAAAAATGGGGCGGGTGGGACACTTTTATTTTTTATTTTCAGGCAATACTAAAACGAGGTGTTGAACGGCAAAGCGCTGTTGCCTGCAATAGTGTTTTGTAATAACATGTTCATATTGAAGCACAGGTGATGGGAACAACTAATCTGATAGTCTGTTGTATACGTGTAGAGATACAAATAATAATATCTATATATATACACCGTCATGTGATTTTTTTTCCCGTCACCTGTGTATTGAAGTATTGCTAATCTCAGGGGCGGCGGAAGCGGGGAGGGGGGGGGGTGGTAGGGGGCGCCTAGCCACCCCACAATAATCTTGTAAATTTTGGATCTTTTATTCTAATATATTTTGGTAATCATGAGTACTAGGAACTTTGCTGAGAACTTTGCTGAGAATGCAGGAAATGGTGTTTTACACCACTTGGATTTCAAAAATTTCCGGGGGGGGGGGTGGGTGGGGGGGCATATGCCCCCGGACCCCCCTATCGCTATCGGGCCATTCGGGCCCTCAACATTGGGCCTCCCCCCAATAATGTTCGGCTTCCGCCGCCTATGAATCTGGAGGGGGCGGGTTCCGGGATTGCTGTATTGCGCTACGTAAAGCACTCCGATAAAAACCTGTGGGAGCTGTATAATACGTGGGCCGCATCATTCTCGTAAATTTTACCAAATTTTTTTTAACTTAAATAAAAAACCCTTTGGCGGGCCGTTTTATTAGGGCGGGCGGGGATGAGAATCTAAACATTAATTTTGTGTAGTCTAATTATTATTTTATTTATTTTTTGATGTGCAATGATTATACTTTATAATCTGTTGAAAATATTATTTTATCAGGTGACACATTTAATTAGTATAAATAATTAAAATCATAGCGTGTCTCATTTGCATATGAAAATAGCCTGATACCACCGCGCGTCACTATCAGTAAAATATTTATTACTAAATGATTATATCTGTATAGCGGGTACTTGTAATTTTTAGAACTGGTGGAATGGTGACACAAATATACACTTATTTAATCCTATGAAGAACACTGTGTGCCTACTGAGTGGGCATGTACCTTTAAATTTTGATCAAATTTAACCCTTAGACCTCTATCTTATTTTTTTGGCTGCTGTTTATTTTCTATTTTCCATTTTTATTATATCAAAAACATGCTTTGACAGCACTTTATAATAATTTACAACATACTTTGACAGCACTTCAGAATCATTTCCATTGGAAATGATTCTGAAGTGCTGTGAAATCATGTTTTTATTGAGAAATAAGTCAAGATATAAAAGCAACAGCAGACGACAATTGTTGTGAGTCTAAGGGTTAATATTATCAAAAAAAAATATTGTTTTTTCAATATATGTCCGTAAAATTTGGGCAGATTTTGTGAAACAGACAGAAATTATTATTTTCAGCACTACTCGAGTGCCATCGTTGCCACAGAGCCGACAGCCATGCAGATTGTGATGCTCAGCCCATACAAACCTGTTCTCCAAACAAGCAGGTAAACCAGTAGCTGCACGGTTTCTGCTTTATAGGCAACAGGTTGCACTATATCGCTACACCACCGTCAACTGTAAAAATTTGTGTAATAGAAATGCAGAAAAAACCTGCAGGGCGTTGATGTTCATACTTCGCTATATTGTTATAGAGAGACAATTGAAGATATATGACGATACTAGGACCGCTGGGTTGTTTCTATTTTCACCCATATAGGTACATAAATATCAGATTTCCTATCTTGTTGCGTTCAACATGATAGAAAATCTATACTTATGTACAACGCAACGGTCCTAGTATCATCATATTAAATGAAACCATTTTACACATGGCCATGATGAAAACACATTTTTATTTTTATGCCCCCGCTACCGAAAGGGTTACTTAGCACTTTGGGACAAATCTACGTGCACGTTTCTCAATCCTACAATAACTTCTCAATACTTTTGCCAATCCCTTAAATATTTATACACATGATACATATGAACATGCCCTACACACTCCACTACCCAGTACTTTGACCTTGACCTTTGACCTTTTCTACTTTAAATGTTTACTTACCACTTTGGGACAAATCTACGTGCACGTTTCTCAATCCTACAATAACTTCTCAATACTTTTGCCAATCGCTTAAATATTTATACACATGATACATATGAACATGCCCTACACACTCCACCACCCAGTACTTCGACCTTGACCTTTCACCTTCACCTTTTTGTACTTTAAATGTTTACTTACCACTTTGGGACAAATCCACGTGCACGTTTCTCAATCCTACAATAACTTCTCAATACTTTTGCCAATCGCTTAAATATTTATACACATGATACATATGAACATGCCCTACACACTCCACCACCCAGTACTTCGACCTTGACCTTTGACCTTTTCTGCTTTAAATGTTTACTTATTTATACACATGATACATATGAACATGCCCTACACACTCCACCACCCAGTACTTCGACCTTCACGTTTCACCTTCACCTTTTCTACTTTAAATGTTTACTTAGCACTTTGGGACAAATGTACGTGCACGTTTCTCAATCCTACAATAACTTCTCAATACTTTTGCCAATCGCTTAAATATTTATACTCATGATACATATGAACATGCCCTACACACTCCACCACCCAGTACTTCGACCTTGACCTTTGACCTTCACCTTTTCTACTTTAAATGTTGACTTACCACTTTGGCACAAATCTACGTGCACGTTTCTCAATCCTACAATAACTTCTCAATACTTTTGCCAATCGCTTAAATATTTATACATATGAACATGCCCTACACACTCCACCACCCAGTACTTCGACCTTCACCTTCACCTTTTTATGCCCCCGCAACCGAATGGTGAGTGGGGCATATAGTGTTACCGGCTTCGTCCGTACTCGGGTAAATGGCTTGTAATCAAATATGCCTCGTTTTCTTTGGCTGCCAGCGGGGGCATTCGTGTGCCGACAGGCCACATTTCTAGTTTATATTATTTTTTGTTCCTTAAAAAATCCTGATATGCCACTTTAATCCTTTCAACAGTAAAACCTTTGTGTCTGTGACCAGAGAAATGGGGCTTATGGATTTTGTGACCAGTGTAGATCCAGATCAGTCTGTGCATCCGCACAGTCTAATCAGGATCTCCACTGTAGGCCATTCCATCAATGAATCACCCGTCATGCTTGTAACGAGCAATAAAGATCAAGCTACAGGAGCAGGATTCCGCTGGCGATCCCACTTTCGCAATTAGCGATAAAAAATTACAATTTTCGAGAAAAAAAAAGAAAAACAATTGTTTTTTATTTTTTATTTATTTATTTTTTTTTTTTCCCCAGCGGAATCCCTGCAGTAGTTTGCTATTTGATCACAAGCTACACTGGTCACAAGTCCCATAAGCCCCATTCCTCCAGTCATAGCCACATTTAACCCTTACTACGCTGAATACTCTGCTGGAAATGTTTTATTTTCAATATTTATCGACAAAAACCTGGTTTTAACAGCACATGAGAATCGTCCCAGTGGAGACGATTCTCATGACTGGAGACGATTCTCATGTGCTGTCAAAACCAGTTTTTTGTTAAGAATTAAAGCAAAAATGAAAACAACAGACGGCAATTTCCGTCAACAGCGTAGGAAGGTTAAATATTCAGTTTCTCCATGACAAAGAGTGTCCCCATGTTCAGGGTTAGTATGGTTATACTGGTCTATCGCAATATATTTGGATACAATTTGTTAAAATGTAAATGCACTGGCAACTGTTCCGATTTTCCCATATTTGTTCCGGAAAATACGTTAGAAATGCGGAAGTACGGACAACAATTAAAAAGTACACGGGAATATCGGGAAATAATAATTTTGTAAATTCTTCAAATGAATCTGATTTTGTTATTTACCCATAGTTATACTCACCTAGGTGCTTACCATTTTGATTCCTGTTGTGTAATAATGGTAGTTTCAAGCGCTCAGCGATATTAATTTCTTTGTTGCGTAAATTCTTAAAATGTCTGCTCCAAAGCGTGCAGCCGACAAATCTGGGTCTTTTTTTATGAAAAAGATTTAGGAGAACATAGACATTCATCACTGATTACAGCGAGACATGGCCCCATTTGGTTCCATCAAAGCGCTGTGATGGATTTGCGTTTTGCAAGCAGTGTAATTGTGCTTTCTTTGTTGGTCATGGTGGCCGAGACGATAGTAGAAGGCACATTGACAGTAAACAACACAATAATACACGTGTCTTAGTTCCACCACAAAGAATATTTCAATTTTTTTCAAAGCACCACTCCCTGAATCTAATGAATTAGGCCCTATCTGAGACATTTAGAAAATTCTTTGTTTTGAAAACAAACAGCACCACAACTTGCTTCAACCAATCTGAGTGAGGCTACACGGAAACGGGCGAAATCCGCAACATACAAGGCTCTAAAAAAAATGACTAGATTTTGTAAGAATGCATCTAAGTGAGTACTGATTTGTGTTCCTGAAAACATAAATATTATGTAACTTTCCTGAAAATAACCCCTTTCTCTCTCTATGTTCCTCATGAGACTGACATGCAGTTGGCTGCTCTACTGGCTCGATGACCTTGCATGTGATCTCCCAAGAAAGGGAGAAAGGAAGGAGGGGGATACAGAGGAAACTGGCTCCAGGGGGTCTAGCTCTTAATAGAATAGTCTTCTGGTTTTTTAACGTACCCAGACTCCCCTTCAAATCTGATACACGGGACCGCCGTTAAAAGTCCCCATCCGAAAGGACTAGTAGAACAGAAATACAAAAATCTCCGAAATACTGACGCCCAGGAACTGAACCCTGAATTGAACCTGGGTCGCCAGCATGGCAGTCTGACAGTGTTAGCCCTTGGCCATGGTCTGCTCTATACAATTTGTTTTGGGAAACCCCAATTTTATTGCGCATTGCGTTTATATCCCAGTACTTTACGTTAGCCCTACGTGAAGTCGCACAATGTTGCAGATTCATTAAAGTTTGTTTGACGTCATTAAAATACATGACGTTCATCGTCGTTGTCAATAACGGCACGATATTGACCGGCAACGTTGCTATTCTAGCAATTGTGCCAAAATGACATAAAAAACAAGATTATTCCTTAAATATATGTCAGCTAGACCTCGTATTTCATGAGAATGATGATATGGATGCCATGCTATATGGAAGATTACATTTTGTTTTATTATCCATTAACCATGTTTTTGTAGCTATGTTGCTTGTTAAAATTAGTGTTATTGATGACATTTGCATAATAATTCCAGCACAAAAATATTTACACAATTTCCTAACATTTGATTCGTCCGTAGCAAGTCTCTGTCCAAAATTTATATCCCAGTAAACTCTCATGCAAACTACTTTCCGTAACCGTGAGGCGCAGTTAAAATAATTCTTAAGAAAACGGAAAATAAACACATTTTCTTGATGAATTTATTTCAAATGCTGGAATTATAAGGAATGAATCGCCTTTTTCCGCGACTTTTCCAAGTTTATACCCCGATAAATTCCACAAAAAGGCCATTCATTCCTATAATGAAGCAGACAAAAAATATGCTATGCGCTATATGAAACATCAGTTTTATATTGTAAGTATATCTGTGACCGGTTAGCTCGGTCGGTAGAGCATTGATACGGTAAACCAGAGGTAATCAGTTTGATTCCAGGCCGATGCACATCTTTCTCGCCCTGTGATATTTGGCACCCAGAGTGGGGTCATGTCTAATACATACTCTCTAAATTCCCCAAAAATATGGAATTCAGATGAATTAAAAATGGTATTCGAGGACGATTTTCAATCTGTGGTCACGATACATAGCTCTCTATGGGGGGGACAAAGTGTGTATCTGTGGCCGGTTAGCTCATTCGGTAGAATGATGGTGTGTTTAAATGCGTGGACACATAAATATAGGTATATAGAGAATACCAGGCTAGTGTCTTTTGACATCAAATTTGTCAGGCTTGCCGAGGAATTTCTACCGTTTCCGAGCTGAGCCTGATAAACTTGATATCAAAAGACACTAGCCTGGTATTCTATTTATCAGGTAACGTTTTATGCTCGAAAATGACTACAGATGACGTCGTTATCTATGGACAGAACGCGGACTAGTTTACATTGCGTCATTACATTGATGTCAGCTTGTAATGTCACGTGACGTCATCTGACCAATGAAACGTCAGTTTTCACTTCGTTGTAACCCGTATGTTTGTATCAGGTCAATACCTGATACAAGAATATGTTATCAATCAGTACTTATTTGGTCAATACAGGGCAGCTGATCAGCCTGTACATGTTCATGATAAGTGGCGGCTACTCCGGGTCTGCATTGGTTTTGGTGGAGATGTTCAAACCCTGCTCTTTCAAACTGTGTCTTTATAGGAATGAATGGCCTTTTTGTAGAATTTATCGGGGTATAAACTTGGAAAAGTCGCGGGAATACTGGACGAAGGCCGGAAGGCCTTGTCCAGTATTCCCGCGACTTTTCCAAGTTTATATCCGCGATAAATTTCACAAAAAGGCGATTCATTCCTTATAATTCCAGCATTTGAAATAAATTCATCAAGAAAATGTGTTTATTTTCCGTTTTCTTAAGAATTATTTTAACTGCGCCTCACGGTTACGGAAAGTAGTTCGGCATGGGAGTTTACTGGGATATAAATTTTGGACAGAGACTTGCTATACGGACCAATCAAATGTTAGGGAATTGTGTAAATATTTTTGTGCTGGAATTATATACTAGTAGTAGGTGTGAATATGTATATAACAATTTCAATGTTCGCTGCTGTCTGCACATGTGCATGATCAGTGAAAATGTTTATTCTTTGATCTATTTTCTTATTCCATTACAGTAGAATGATACAATAATTGGTTGTTTTGTTAGCCAGGTTTTTTGAAAAAAAATCCAGGCTATTGGATTGGCGAAAGCCGGGCGGGCGGGCGGCGGGCGGGCGGCGTCCACAATCAATGTTAAGTTTTCGTGTTTGAGTCCATTTCTTTGTTACTGTACCACCTAGGACCACCAAACTTTCACAGCTTCATAATCAAGGGGTGCCCACCACATATCAGTATCCAACATGTTACTTTTTTTTTAACTTGACCCATTTTTTCCGCGTAGTCGACTTAGCCATTTTCAATGTTAAGTTTTCGCGTTTACAATGTTAAGTTTTCGTGTTTAAGTCCATTTCTTTGGTACTGTACCACCTAGGACCACCAAACTTTCACAGCTTCATAATCAAGGGGTACCCACCACATATCACTATCCAACATGTTACTTTTTTTTTTAACTTCACCCACTTTTTCCGCGCAGTCGACTTAGCCATTTTCAATGTTAAGTTTTCGCGTTTACAATGTTAAGTTTTCGTGTTTAAGTCCATTTCTTTGGTACTGTACCACCTAGGACCACCAAACTTTCACAGCTTCATAACCAAGGGGTGCCTACCACATACAACTATCCAACATGTGACCATTTTTTTTTTTTTTTACCTTCACCTATTATTTCTACGTAATTGACTTAGCCATTTTCAACGTTAACTTTTTAACGTACGTCTAGTTAAAGTTTTTTGGTTTTAAAACTTTTTCGTTATACTATATCTCTGCAACTGCTTCGCCCATTACCTTGAAACTTCACATTGGTGTTTATCATCATCCATATTTTCATTCTAACCCCCAACCGTGCGGCCCCTGTGCCCAATGTCAAGGTCAAATTACTTTGAATTTTTTTGTTAAAGTTTTTTCGTGTACTATGTCTCTGCAACTGCTTCACCCAATATCTTGATACTTCACATGGGTGTTTATCATCATTGTCGCACCTGCTTGCGGAAAGCGCGATCCTGTGCCCAATGTCAAGGTCAAATTACTTTGAATTTTTTTGTTAAAGTTTTTTCGTGTACTATATCTCTGCAACTGCTTCACCAATACCTTGATACTTCACATGGGTGTTTATCATCATTGTCGCACCTGCTTGCGGAAAGCGCGATCCTGTGCCCAATGTCAAGGTCAAATTACTTTGAATTTTTTTGTTAAAGTTTTTTTGTGTACTATATCTCTGCAACTGCTTCACCCAATACCTTGATACTTCACATGGGTGTTTATCATCATTGTCGCACCTGCTTGCGGAAAGCGCGATCCTGTGCCCAATGTCAAGGTCAAATTACTTTGAATTTTTTTGTTAAAGTTTTTTCGTGTACTATATCTCTGCAACTGCTTCACCCAATACCTTGATACTTCACATGGGTGTTTATCATCATTGTCGCACCTGCTTGCAGAAAGCGCGATCCTGTGCCCAATGTCAAGTTCAAATTACTTTGAATTTTTTTGTTAAAGTTTTTTCGTGTACTATATCTCTGCAACTGCTTCACCCAATACCTTGATACTTCACATGGGTGTTTATCATCATTGTCACACCTGCTTGCGGAAAGCGCGATATCGTCGGCATTTTGGCATACGTCCGTCCGTTCGTCCGTGTGTCCGGTTAAAGTTTTTTGGTTAAACTTTTTCCATCTACTATATCTATTTTTTTAGTGTCCATGCCTCGCCCCAAGGCGCGACATGCAGGCCACGGCCATCTAGTCTACAAAAAGTGGGTATAATTATGTTATCCAAGTGTCTATGCTTGGAAAAAACCTGGCCTTCGTGGCTTTGCCTCGTTTCTTGTTTTATTTACATTGCTTTTGTTTTATATTTATCAAATGAAGTATATGTTGTTACCAAGGGCGGATTCAGGGGGGGGCGGACCCGGCGCGCGCCCCCCCTAAAATTCCCTATGTAAAGATTTTTTACAAGTTAAGGCACGTTTCTACGTTCGCGTTGTGAATTTATTGATTATTGGTCGTTTTTTTTGCTCCAAAATGCTCCAGAACGCAGGAAATGTGATGTAGATTTTAAAAAAATTACGTTTAAAAAAAAACCCCGGACCCCCCTAGCGCGTTTGATAATATAGTCAAGTATTGCAAAATAGTTACGCCCCCCCTAACCCGAAATCCTGGATCCGCGCCTGGTTACCACTCAAATGAACTATCTCAGTGAGGCAGTTAGGATGAATGGTGATATCATGTGCTTTAAAGGAAAAATTAAGAAAATATGCGAACATTTCTTAATAATACAATGTGTGTACTACTATATTGTATCCCATCTGTCAAAGCTCCTGATAAGCTGCGTATTTGCATAAATACCAAATTAAAACAATTAAAATTGCCAAAAACCCAATTGAAATCAGAAGTTGTGAGTATCAAAAAGCAATAACAAATTTGTGGTACCTTTATCATGCTACAGAAAACAATAACCAGACCACAAATATAGTATATTTTTCTTATTTTCCATGAAAACACATCTTGGTATTTCATTAGAATTGTCTCCAAGGAGACAATTCTAATGAAATGCCAAGACATGTTTTCATTTCGAAGCAAACTATTCAATAATTGCTGTCTGTTGATGTGTAAACAGTAAGTAGTGTGATTTTATTTTACCCAATTAAAATATTGAAATACCCAGATATGATGGAGTGAAAATACTCAATTACTAATTCCTTATCTGAAGCCCTGCATCTGTAATGGGTTAATTTTTCAAACAGGTAGTTGTAGTAGTGTCTGTTGTTACCATGCATGTTTAATTTACCTTTGTACATGTTTTTAACCCTTTCAACACCAAGTAACTTAATGGGCTGTTCCATGTCACTGTTTCACGCTATTTCATTGGTCCATTCAAATTTTCAGGCTATTCCATTCTTCAGAAAGGGTAATTTTTTCAAATTTGATAACTATTAACAAACAGTGGAGATCCTGATGAGACGGCTCGTTACGAACAAAGTTCACATTAGCAGCTGAATTTGAGAGACCTTTGATGGAGTTGTTCAGATTATTGACCTCTACTTGTAAGTGGAAAATTGTAACAGTATTGAACCACGATAATGTGTGAGGTGAATTTATAGAAATCTTCGTACGAACATTTTTGTCGTACAAAGTTTAATGAAATGGACTCCTGTAGCTGATTTCACCAACATTGCAAAGTATAGTTATCTAGCAAAGTATACTTTGAGGGAGTAATCATTTATTTTTCCTGAAATGCATTATTTCATATAGAACTAACAACTTCATATATTTGATGATTAAAAGTATGCAGAATTATTATACTGAATTTATTACATTATCACAGCCAAAATGGCTGTGATAATGTATTAAATTCAGTATAATAAAAATTAATAAATTTATCCTAAAATTGAAAATTTCTCCTTCAAAGTATACTTTGCTCGAAAAGTATACTTTGCAATGTTGGTGAAATATGCTACAGATGTCAGTATGTTTCATATGCAACAACAGTAGATTTGTATTGCAGGCGTGTGAGACCATTGAGCAAAAAGGCAGAAAGCATTACATCTCCAAAGGCTGTGTCAATCCAAGCTCATGCAAAGACCGCTGCACTGGCAATAACGACCGCTGCGAGTCTTGCTGTGATGAAACATTGTGTAATACAGGTATGTTGCTCTTTCGTGTTGATTATTGTTGGCCCTAGTTTCTCGACCAATGAAAGCACAGCATTTTCGTCTCCATGTATGGCATATTGCGACGCTTTCGCCAATATCTATTAAATTTAGCATTAACTGTTGCAATAGATACAAAGCCATATTTCGATACAGATATCCCGTCTTAATGATGTAATGTCCTGTGACGCGAGCCATGTCACTGTGTGTGCATGATCGATTCAGTGTAAAATCGCCAATCGGTGGGTAGGTGGCAGGTGGGAGTATGCGATGGGTAATTTAACGATCGGGTTCATCCTTACCGGAATTCCGACTGGAGGCCTGGTTTGGCCCTCACATACGTCTTTGGCATTTTGTATGTAACAGTTGAATCTGGTTATACCCCTTATGTGATTATTATATGTGTGATATGGACCTGGCACCTGGTCAGGTTATTCCAATTTCAGGGCTGAATATATTTTTTCTCAATGTAAATATTCCGTTCTGATTTTGGGATTTTCCCCCTAATGCAGCAGGTTAAAATGGGATCAAACCTGTTTGCCCGGCCTTACATGACATTAGCTGTTGATAGGCCATTAAGCACCAATAAACAAACAAAACCGCCAATCACGTTTTAGTATCTTAATTTGGAAGCTGGTTTATCGATGGTACTTCACATTTCACACGATGGAACGGGCCAAGAAATACGCAAATTATACTTCACATATTTAATTTTTAATAAACTAATTTCTCGCTATTAAATGTGGGTATGTTGTTCTTTAATGTGAGTGTTGAAGCAAATTTTTATTTTTGTTCTTCTGAGCCATTGATCTCAAAAATAAAAACCTTTGTGTCTGAAAAGGGAGACTGCTATACAGTGAAACATGTAAATAAAGGCCAGCCATCAAGCGCGGATCCAGAATTTCGGGTTAGGGGGTGCGTAACTATTTTGCAATACTTAACTATATTATCGAACGAGCTATGCTCGTTCGATAATATAGTCAAGTATTGCAAAATAGTCGACCGAGCAGCGCTAGAGGGAAGTTTTTTGAAATCTACATCACATTTCCTGCGTTCTGGCGCATCTTGGAGCAAAAATATTGACACTGTCACAGTATGTTTAGACATTATTTTTGATTGAGAACGTTTAAATTTTCAAACAATAAGACAATGACCGAAAAATGCATGGAATACATGGCACTTGGCTTGAAATGTGCCTTGTAACTTGTAAAAAATCTTTACTCGGCAAATTTTAGGAGGAGCGTGCGCGACGGGTCTGTCCCCCCCCCCCTGAATCTGCCTATGGCCATGGGAAGAGAACAATCTGGCCTTTATTCAAAAGTGGTCTTTGTATGTTTGCAGTTTCATGTATGCGGTAACTCAATAATTGGGAGGGCAAAAGCGTGTCTGCTATAGACATCTAATTGCTATTCGGAGGTGACACTTAACACAGGTTCGACTGTACATGTTTCTCGTTGTTTATGCTTCAGGTGTGGAGAAATAGATGATATTCCATCGTACATGTTTGACTAACATGAAATAATACACATGTGTATGTCGGTTTCTGTGTAAACAACTCATTCGCTTCGCTTACTCGTTGTTTACGCAGAAGCCGACGTACACAAGTATATTATTTTAAGCTATTCAGACATGTACAATGGAATGTCCTATTTATTACATTTCTGAACAACATTTTCGAACAAAAATGCATTTTATAATATTTCGCGGGCGTTTGTATCTGCGTATAAATTTTTGTGGGCGGTGCTTATTTTATAACGCCTGTGGGAGAGTGCACGTGGGTGAATATGGGTGTTCTCTTCATGGTGTATTATTTGTAAGTTGACAATTACGGAATTTCTCTCACAGATAGTTCCATGCATATAATAACTTGAATTGTAATAAAAGCTGTGATCCATCGACAGCCTCATCCTGGCCTGTGTACATGTTTATATAGTTTTCGTAGTCCATCCTGTACGTCCATGTCCGTTTGTCCGTCCGCGTTAAAGTTTTTGGGTACCCATTATCTCTGTAATGGTAAGTTGAATTGACTTGAAACTTCATATACTTCCTTATCATCATCCATATTTTCATTACATACCACACTCATGCGGCCTTCATGTCCAAGGTCAAGGTCAAATTACTTTTCTTCTTTTTTTTAATATTTGTGATAAAGGTTTTATTTGTTGGTCCAGGCAACGGCGGGGATATATGTGAGCCCCTTCTCGCTTTCTCTAGTTCTCAATGTTTATACACCAGGTGTGGAAAAACGCTGCGACCCTTTGACAACCTCACCCTGGCTATTGGCCTGTATACATGTTTCTCAATGATTTTGCTTCAGGCGTGGTGAAAACCTGTGACCCGTCGACAGCCGCCCCGTGCCTCCATTCGTACATTATGTCTGCCGTGACTGGTTTGGCCCTCTCCCAGGATGGGCTAGCCATACTCTGTAGCAGGTTGGTCAAACTTTCTGAACAACATCTCAGTGGGCATGTGGTAAAACAGTCGCCGTCAGATTTCATTAACCCTTTCAACACCACAGACCTGTATAGCTGTATTCGCAAAAAATGTAGATCTAGATGAGCCGGCTCGTAACGAGCCGTCTAATCAGGATCTGCACTTTTTGCAAGCAATTTTCATATTTTTGAGAACAAAACACCCCCTTTTCATAAATGGACAAGTCTGAAAATAATTTTGTGACAATTGGATAGGTTGCAATATTAACATATCAACATCCATTCCAGTTACTTAGGGGTGAAAGGGTTAATCCATTTGTGAATGACTAATTTGTTACCTGATATGATTTGTTCCCTACTATCTATTCCACAGTTTTCTGGCGACAAACTTTCACCCCGGAGTAACTGGAATGGACTGTGATGTGTTCATTTTCCAACCAATCTATTGTCACAAACTGATTTTCAGACTAGTCCATTTATGAAAAGGGGGTGTTTTTGTTCTTAAAAATATAAAAATTACTTACAAAAAGTGCAGATCCTGATGAGCGGGCTCGTCCTGGATCTACACTATATGCCAATACACATACCATTATACAGCCCTGTTGTATTGAAAGGGTTAAAGACATTAAATCTAAAAAAAATATTTAAATGTCAGTACGTTTTTTTTTAGGGATACATTCATCAGTGTTACTAATATTTTTTTTTATGAACCTTTTGTGATATCACCTATTTGAATGAGTGATATCACCTATTGGAATGAGTGATACCACCTATTTGAATGAGTCATATCACATATTCGAATGGGTGATATCACATTTTCACATCTTCAAATGGGTGATATCACATATTCACATCTTCAAATGGGTGATATCACATGTTCACATCTTCAAATGGGTGATATCACATATTCACATCTTCGAATGGGTGATACCACATATTCACATATTCACATCTTCGAATGGGTGATATCACATATCCACATCTTCAAATGGGTGATACCACATATTCACATCTTCAAATGGGTGATACCACATATTCACATCTTCAAATGGGTGATATCACATATTCACATACATCTTCAAATGGGTGATACCACATATTCACATCTTAAAATGGGTGATACCACATATTCACATCTTAAAATGGGTGATATCACATATTCACATCTTAAAATGGGTGATACCACATATTCACATCTTAAAATGTGTGATACCACATATTCACATCTTAAAATGGGTGATATCACATGTTCACATCTTCAAATGGGTGATATCACATATTCACATCTTCGAATGGGTGATATTACATATTCACATCTTCAAATGGGTGATACCACATGTTCACATTTTCAAATGGGTGATATCACATGTTCACATCTTCAAATGTGTGATACCACATATTCACATCTTCAAATGGGTGATACCACATATTCACATCTTCAAATGGGTGATATCATATATTCACATCTTCAAATGGGTGATATCACATATTCACATCTTCAAATGGGTGATGACACATATTCACATCTTCGATTGGGTAATATCACATTCACATCTTCAAATGGGTGATATCACATATTCACATCTTCAAATGGGTGATACCACATATTCACATCTTCAAATGGGTGATGGCACATATTCACATCTTCGATTGGGTGATATCACATATTCACATCTTCAAATGGGTGATACCACATATTCACATCTTCAAATGGGTGATGACACATATTCACATCTTCGATTGGGTGATATCACATATTCACATCTTCAAATGGGTGATATCACATATTCACATCTTAAAATGGGTGATACCACATATTCACATCTTAAAATGTGTGATACCACATATTCACATCTTCAAATGGGTGATATCACATATTCACATCTTCAAATGGGTGATATCACATATTCACATCTTCGAATGGGTGATACCACATATTCACATCTTCAAATGGGTGATGGCACATATTCACATCTTCGATTGGGTGATGGCACATATTCACATCTTTGAATGGGTGATATCACATATTCACATCTTCAAATGGGTGATATCACATATTCACATCTTCAAATGGGTGATGACACATATTCACATCTTCGATTGGGTAATATCACATTCACATCTTCAAATGGGTGATATCACATATTCACATCTTCAAATGGGTGATATCACATGTTCATATCTTCAAATGGGTGATATCACATATTCACATCTTCAAATGGGTGATACCACATATTCACATCTTCAAATGGGTGATATCACATATTCACATCTTCAAATGGGTGATATCACATATTCACATCTTCAAATGGGTGATATCACATGTTCACATCTTCAAATGGGTGATATCACATATTCACATCTTCAAATGGGTGATACCACATATTCACATCTTCAAATGGGTGATGACACATATTCACATCTTCGATTGGGTGATGACACATATTCACATCTTCGATTGGGTGATATCACATATTCACATCTTCAAATGGGTGATATCACATATTCACATCTTCGAATGGGTGATACCACATATTCACATCTTCAAATGGGTGATACCACATAGTGGGTGGAAGCTTGCGATGGGTAATTTATTCTATTTTATGGAAAGGGGCCAAGTGACAGGTGTAGTATGGATCTGGCACCAGGTCATGGTTATTCTAATTTCAGGGCTGAAGATATTTTTTCTTGATGTAAATATTCTATCACATATTCAAATGGGTGATATCACATATTCGAATGGGTGATGTCACATATTCGAATGGGTGATGTCACATATTTGAATGGGTGATGTCACATATTCAAATGGGTGATGTCACATATTCAAATGGGTGATGTCACATATTTGAATGGGTGATGTCACATATTTAAATGGGTGATATCACATATTCACATATGGGACGTTCAACCCTTTCACTTTTTGCCCCTTACTGATTTCTCGCTGTGTTTTAGGTACAACAGCGAGACTACGTGCATCACACAGGACCTGGTGGACACGTGTTCAGCGGCCGTGCTACAGAAACTGGACCAGACATACCTGCTGGCTAGACAAGTGATCACTGTGTCAGGCATCTGTAGTGACCAGCCTTCCATCTGTTCCACGATAGACGCCGATATCTGTATCTCTAACCTCAGCCAAATGGTCACCAATTATGACTACGATAAGGACGTCAGTGAAGATATTTGCGAGTAAGTTTTATATTGCAATATCCAGGGTATGGGATCATGTGGTCTATTGTTTACATTGCAGTAATGGCGGTGCCCATGAAGTCTTCCTTTTAATGATGACCATGTTCCAGTACCAAATTTAGCAGCATTACTTGTGTAGTTAGTCTGAACATTCTGCACAGAAATTTGAATCGGATGGAATCGAACGTTTTTTAAATTTGGTCCGATTCCAATTTCTCTGCAGAATGTTTATCAACATGTGGAGTATGTCACCATATGTATGTAACTCACGATAGGCAGAAAGTTTAGATTCATAACTGTAACTGATTTCACCAACATTGCAAAGTATACCATCATTTATTTTTCATGAAATGCATTATTTCATATTGAACTAACAACTGCATATATTTCATGACTAAAAGTATGCAGAATTATTATGCTGAATTTATTACATTATCACAGCCAAAATGGCTGTGATAATGTAATAAATTCAGTATAATCAAAATTAATAAATTTATCCTAAAATTGAAAATCTCTCCCTCAAAGTATACTTTGCTAGATAAGTATACTTTGAAATATTGATGAAATAGGCTACTGGTTAGCTCAGTGGGTTAGAGCAATGGTATGGTAAACCAGAGGTCCCAGGGTCGAGTTTCGGGCTTGTACACATTTTTCTCGCACTTTTACATTATATATGATTTGATATGGCAAAAACAGTCTTATTGTCTCGACGAATTGATGTAGACCCTGACCATCCTTCGCATACGCACAGTCTGATCTGGGTCATTATTGTTCGTTATCCAGTCACTAACATTTAATCACTAATGTCTACACCGAACGGACTCTGTCGGGATATTAGTATTTGATCATGAGTTTTTGGGTTGGTCAGCATCTGCAACCTGCTCGTGTCTGAGACAATAAGCGCGGTTTTGTCATAAATCATCATGTTAAAATTGTGTATTGCAAGCAAGCCAACGTTTGCCAGCTACGTGTAGCTGGTGGCCGTTGGGTTGCATCATTTGTTTTATACATGCCATAACCTGTTCACTGTAAATATGTAAATATGTTTTATTGTTTGAGAGGCCCCTAGGGAAGATTGGTGCATGCCAACTTGGTTACCCTCTTTAAATAAAGAATTTACTTACTTACTTACTTACCAAACATTTGCCAAAGGGTTTGGCAGCAGGTTGAATGCAGGATCGAACCCGTTGGCCCGTCCTTAAATGACATTAGCTGTTGATAGGCCATTAAACACCATTAAACAAACAAACACAACCAAAGGGTTCTGGATTACCAGCTGGCCCAATAAATCTGACATACTAGGTTTGGCGCTTTCTTCAGTGATTTGTACATGTTATATGTGCTAAGGGCCGATGGCCTTCTTCACTGAATAAAGTTATTAAACACATAGTAATTTACTTTTCCCATTTTCGTAGGGCCGTTGTCAATACGAAAGTCTGCCTAGCACGCGTGCTGTCTGCGTGTGAAGAGAGCACTCGTAAACGCATAATGGCCGTGTTCAAGCAGGTCGAGTGTATCGCCACTGCCATCTGTGCACCTGCGGAGGAAGAAGTGGTGAGTAGCTGGCAAATAGTCTCATCTCTACGGGGTGCCATTTTGGACTTTAACTCTGGAATGGATTTTGTTATGTTAATTTTGCAACCAATCCAATCATCACAAAATGATTTTCAGACTAATTTATGGAAAGGGTGTGTTTTTGTTCTTAAAAATATGAAAATTACTTGCAAAAACATGTAGATCCTGATGAGACGGCTCGTCACGAGCCGTCTCATCTGGATCTACATGTTTTGACAATACCACTTTACAGGCCTGTGGTGTTGGAAGGGTTAATACCATTTTGTGATAGCACTCATTCGAATAGGTGATACCACAAATGGTTTTTAATGTCCATAACACCTCTTACATCTTCTCAATCTATTGCCAATAATTACATTTAGTTTTGTCATCAGTGTGGGTGGCAGGTAGGAAGCATGCGATGGGTAATTTAACGATTGGGGTTCATCCTTGCCAGTCTTCCGACTGGAGACCTGGTCTGGCCCTCACATAAGTCTTTGGCATTTTGTATGTGACAGTTGAATCTGGTTATGTGAGTATTTTATTTGTAATCCTATTTTTGGGGATAGGGCCAAGTGACTTTGGTGTGATATGGGCCTGGCACCAGATCAGGTTATTCTAATTTGAGGGCTGAATATATTTGTTCTCGATGTAAGTATTCCGTCGGGATTTCCCCCCCAATGCAGCAGGTTAAAATGGGATTGAACCCGTTTGCCCGGCCTTACACGGCCTTAGCTGATGATAGGCCGTTCAACACCAATAAACAAACACAAAAACATTGTCATCAGCAACATATTTTTATAGAGAGGTTATATTTTTATGGGTTGCCGTTTTGGACTGTAGTAGCACTTTGTGATATCACCTATTCGAATGGATGACATCAACTATTCAATGACTGATATTACCTATTTGAATGAATGATATCACATATTCAAAACTGAAAAAGTGATACATTGTATCACTCGTTTGAATATGTGACATCACCCATTTGAATAAGTAACACCATTCATTTGAATAGGTGATAGCACCTATTTGAATGGCTGATATCACCCTTTCATATTAAATTTTACTCATTCAAATAGGTGATATCAATTATTCAAATGGGTGTTATAACCCTTTCATATTAAATATGTGATTTATTTTTCCCAAAATGCATTATGTCATATAGAACTAACGACTGCATATATTTGTTGATTGAAAGTATGTAGAATTATTATACTGAATTTATTACATAATCACAGCCAAAATGGCTGTGAAAATGTAATACATTCAGTATTAATAAAAATTAATAAATTTATCATAATATTGAAAATTTCTCCCTCAAAGTATGCTAGAAAAGTATACTTTGCAATGTTGGTGAAATAGGCTACAGAGCCAGTGGTGATTCTAATAGACGCCCGGACATCTATTAGAATCTTTACGGTATATATTTTATATGATGTATATACTAGTAAATTACTGTGAATGGGGTAATGGGGCTTATGGGCATTGTGACCGTGTACCGCTATTCCCGTCAATGAAACACTCGTCCTGCTTCTGACAAACAATACATATCATTATCAGACTACAAGCTTGTGCTATTTGATCAGGAGCTACACATTGGCCACATACGAGACACGTCATGTGATATGGTGCCATTTTCCATGCAATACATTTACAGAACCTGTAATAATTTCTGTAAATTATGTCGAAAGATGCATGATGACATTTTCATAATTGCATTCCGCATTTGCTATGAACATTTTGTCAACATTCGACGTCATTTATGGAAGCTATTGTAAATATATTTCATGAAATATCGCACATGTTGTTAGGTACAAAATCACATGGCATGTCTAATATGTGGCTGTGACTGAATAAATTGGGTTTTGCTACCAGTGTAGATCCAGACCAGCCTGTGCATCCGCACAGTCTGATCAGGATCTACACTGTTCACCAGTCCATCAACAAAACACCCGACATGCTTCTAACAAGCAACGTAGATTGTTTTCAGGCTACAGGAGTGTGCTATTTGATCAGGAGCTATTATTACTAGTCACAAAACCCATAAGCCCCATTTCTCCAGTGACTGTCACATTTTTGTCAGGATCCGCCACTACAACCGGACGCGTGTGTCGACCCGACTGATGTTGCTGACGATGCCAGCTGTGATTCATTGGTGGCTCTTGCCCGTATCGCCAAATTTATATTTGATGCCAATAATCCATTTTCGAATGATGCACAGACTTGTTTGTAAGTGCAATATAATTATGTTATGCGTGCGCCACCGAACGGTGAGGGGGGCCGGCATATAGAGAATAGTAGGTTAGTGCCGTGAATGGGAAAAAATATCTGGCAAGGCTTAGGAAACGGGATGGGCGAGGCTCTGCCGAGCACATCCCGTTTCCGTGCCGCGCCAGATATTTTTCCCATTCACGGCACTAACCTACTATTCTATTTATCCTGTCAACACCTACAAATGGCTTTTAAATGCAAAAAATAACCCCAAGTCACTGCACATATTCATACGCAGTGATTAGGTCGTATTAACAGGATATCAAAAACGTTTCATGGCACCGTGTTTCACGGCACATATGCACTGTGTTCATGGGATAAATAATGTTACCTGCACCCCATACGTCCTTATTATTTCTATTTCCTATCGTGTAACTGCTTCATATTTCACACATGCATTCCTCTGTTGATTCTCTATCATGATGTGACAAATCCATGGGGGGGGGGGGGGTCCCTGCTAAACCTAAGGTCAAGGTCATTTTCTAGTTATTTGATGAAATTCCATCCACAATTTATTTTGTTGCAACAAAATTGTCCTACGGGAAGTTAACATGGAGGAAAAGGAGGTGGAGGCGCTGGGGAGGAGTCAAAAAACAAAAACCTTGTGAAACTTGTCTAAATACATGTAATAGCTTGGAAATGATGCAACGAAGAAAACAAAAATTACATTTTGAAAATTGGTCTGTAAATTCCTAAATTATTTGAAAACAATTCTATATTTTGCCACCATGTAAAATTCCCATAAGAAAATTGTTTCTCGAAATAAAATCAATATATGATGGAATTTCATCAAATAATTTTTTGGAGGGAGGGTGACGTTTTTGATATTAATGAAAAAGTACTTACATTTAACTATTTTGTAGATTTAATGTATCTATGGTAATAACTAAGCGTTACTCTGCAGTAAATGTGGAACAGACAATAGTTGGTCCATGTTCTGTTTGCAGGGACTACAGCGACACCCTGCACATCGTGTTTGACAACATCGCGAGTTGCGACATGGTGAAGAAAGGTGGTGCCCTGCTTGCTCTGACACCAGTGACGGTCATTGCCGAGTACCGCGGCTGTCCAACTGTCATCAGGAGCCCGTGTGACGAGCAACAGTGTGTAAGTGGTCCTGTCTTGCCGGTGCTGTGTGCACTCCGTGCCAGCGTAAAATGTTTCATGCTGAAATAGGCACTGGGTTCCTGATGAATTTCCCAGGGTTGCCGCTAGTCGCCGGGAAATTCAAGGTCAGGGAACTGTCATGGAAATTTAGCATTGGTCACGGAAATTTGGATTGGTCAGGGAAATCTGACCCTGGTCGGGGAAAATTCAGGGTATTTTCAGGCGCGGATACAGGGGGGGGGGGGGGGGTCCAGGGGATCTGGACCCCCCCCCCCCCTGCTATCCCCTGGACCCCCCCTCCCCCCCCCCCCCCCCCCCCCTGCTCCCGGCAAAAAAATAAAAAAGAAGAAAATCTACAATACTCAAATAGTTGGATGACTTTTTTCGTGGCCTAGGTGTCAGAAAATCGCATCTGCGGTGATCTGGCATTTCAAAATTTCATGGGGGTGGAGGACCCCCGACTTTGCGATGCGCATCGCGCTCGCGGAGGTCGACTACGCCGATTTGGAACTTTCAGACCCCCCCTGCAATTATTTCTGTATCCGCGCCTGTATTTTGGTTGTGCATTTGACTGGCAACCCTGTATCCCATTCAGCTAGATGCAGACGATACTGCATTAACATATAGAGAATAGTAGGTTAGTGCCGTGAATGGGAAAAAATATCTGGCAATGCTTAGGAAACGGAATAGGCGAGGCTCTGCTTTCCGTGCCGCGCCAGATATTTTTCCCATTCACGGCACTAACCTACTGTTCTATTGATCCCGTCAACACTACAAATGGCTGTAAAATGCAAACAAAATAACCCCAGCCACCGCACATATTCATATGCAGTGATTAGGTCGTATTGACAGGATATCAAAAATGTTTCACGGCACCGTGTTTCACGGCACATACACACTGTGTTGACGGGATAAAAACACTTTTTCATCTAGTAACCAGCGCAAGATAATTGCGCCGGTTACTAGATGAAAGAATGTGTTTATACCGTCAGGAAACTGGTGCATTTTTCAACATGAAACATTTTACGGTGGTGCGGTGCGGAGTACAGCGCCAGTCATAGAGTTACTAATTAAAGTAAGTTCAATGTTTCTGAAATGGCAACTTTAATAATGTTCATCTTAAATATTCGGTATACGTAATAAATTAATTAGCGCCCGTGGTTGAGGTAAATATTGTGGAATAATTCCAGCACAAAAATATTTACACAATTCCCTAACATTTGATTGGCTCGTAGCAAGTCTCTGTCCCAAATTTATATCCCAGTAAACTCCCATGCCGAACTACTTTCCGTAACCGTGAGGCGCAGTTAAAATAATTCTTAAGAAAACGGAAAATAAACACATTTTCTTGATGAATTTATTTCAAATGCTGGAATTATAAGGAATGAATGGGCTTTTTGTGGAATTTATCGGGGATATAAACTTGGAAAAGTCGCGGGAATACTGGACGAGGCCTTGACATATTCTTATAACACTCAAATATTAAATTTGAAATTCCATTTCATTTCTTTACACGTTTTTATTTTAGTTCCATGAAATCCTTCATATTTATACCTTCCGTAAATGCATAATGGAAACGTTTCACTAAACTTCGTACACCTAAAATGTTCATAAGAGTAAATTTAGGATCATCTGGAAATTTCAATTGATGGATCTATATTTATTGAGCATAGGCTGCATATAATTATGCAGCCTATATTCAATAAATGTAAATCCAATAATTGTTTACAAGAAAACATTGTTAATGTGAAATTTACAGACTCATAATTTTGCGCTTGCGAACATTTTAGTCGTACAAAGTTTAATGAAACGGCCCCCAAATGTTTAAATATCACAATAAACGCAACAGCCCATGGTTTTATTCCTTAAGGTAGTTGTGCCCTTCTTGTGGCCCCGTGTAAAGTCAATGGAAATCTAATAAAAAAAACCTACTAATAAAACAATATACATAAATATACCATATGAATGTGACATGTATATTTACATCTCTACACAAGTGTGTAGAAGCCAAATTATACATGTAAAACACAAACATGCGTTCATTATGTTATAATTCCAGCACAAAAATATTTACACAATTCCCTAACATTTGATTGGTCCGTAGCAATTCTCTGTCCAAAATGTATATCCCAGTAAACTCCAATGCCGAAGTACTTTCCGTAACCGTCAGGCGCAGTTAAATTAATTCTTACGAAAACGGAAAATAAACACATTTTATTGATGAATTTATTTCAAATGCTGGAATTATAAGGAATGAATGGCCTTTCATTCCTATAATAACTCCAGCATATGGTGTAATTTCCTTGCTGGCAGCATCTGCATAAAGATTTATTATAGGAATGAATGGCCTTTTTGTGGAATTTATCGGGGTATAAACTTGGAAAAGTCACGGGAATACTGGACGAAGGCCGGAAGGCCTCGTCCAGTATTCCCGCGACTTTTCCAAGTTTATTTCCCCGATAAATTCCACAAAAAGGCCATTCATTCTTTATAATTCCAGCATTTGAAATAAATTCATCAAGAAAATGTGTTTATTTTCCGTTTTCTTAAGAATTATTTTAACTGCGCCTCACAGTTACGGAAAGTAGTTCGGTGTGAGAGTTTACTGGGATACAAATTTGGGATTTGGGACAGAGACTTGCTACGAGCCAATCAAATGTTAGGGAATTGTGTAAATATTTTTGTGCTGGAATTATTGGTGTAATTAAGTAGTTGTCATTTTATGAGTAGGTTTTTTTTTTATTAGATTTCCATAGACTTTATATGGGGCCACAAGAAAGGTACAACTACTGTAATTGTAGTGAAACTTGCAGCTGATAGTTGAATGAACTCTCTATATTTACCAGGGATCAGTGGCTGTTAGCGCCTGCTATTCTGGTTTGAGGATTCTTTAGTTTCAACCTCACCGGACAAGATTTGTGAGTAAGTACAATCCGATAATAAATAGACGCCTCTGGCTGTCCCATTGTTCATTTTTCTGTCTGTGTCTTGCAGGGATAAATAGAGTTTATTCAACTTCCATTTTCAAATACCGGATTTATTTTGCGAGACATCTGTAAATCAGATAACGAAACGAGTGCTCTCTGCACCCTTTCTTTCTGTAGCCTATTTCATCAACCTATCAACACTTGATCAATCAAGACCAGTAGCCTATTTCATCAACATTGCAAAGTATACTTTAGTAGCAAAGTATACTTTGAGGGAGAAATTTTCAATTTTATGATAAATTTATTAATTTTGATTATACTTAATTTATTACATTATCACAGCCAATTTGGCTGTGATAATGTAATAAATTCAGTATAATAATTCTGCATACTTTTAATCATGAAATATATGCATTTGTTAGTTCTATATGAAATAATGCATTTCAGGAAAAATAAATGATTACCGTACTCCCTCAAAGTATACTTTGCTAGTAAAGTATACTTTGCAATGTTGATGAAATAGGCGGCTGAAGAAATGGGATTTGTGATCAATGAAGCTCCTGATCAGGGGTGTAAAAGCTTGGAATCCACTCACCCTGCAGGACTACTTTCTGTTTCACGAAAGCTGCCCAAATTTTGCGGCTATATAAACAATTCAAAAACAATTTTTTTTTAGATAATATTAAATTAAAGGAAAAATTAAAAATGAGCCTTCTTTTTCTTTCGTGAAATTTGGTCAAGATTTAACATAGGGAATTATTTCAGAAATACTGGACCGATTTTCAAAATTTAACTTTCGTTTTCTTAGATCATTTCCAAGCTGTCTAGCCAGGTTTTGGAGTCCATTTCCAAAATTTTTCGGTTTCGGACTCCCATAGCTTCTCTACCTCCTTTCCCCCCATGTTAAATTCCCATAGACAAATACATTTTTTGTAATAAAATCAATATTTGACCAATTTGCACGAAATAAAAAGAAGGCTCATTCTTAAATTTTCCTTTACAATATTGTTTTTGAATTGTTTATATAGCCGTAAAATTTGGGCAGCTTTCGTTAAGCAGACAGTAGTAGAAGCAAAAGCTACTCGCCCTTCCAATTTACCACCACACGCCCTGTACAATCCATGTAACTTGACTGTACATAATTGTAACATGTCCATTTCACTGAATCAATATCACCGTAAGAAACCATACATGTATAATTCCAGCATAAAAATATTTACACAATTCCCTAACATTTGATTGGCCCGTAGCAAGTCTCTGTCCAAAATTTATATCCCAGTAAACTCCCATGCCGAACTACTTTCCATAACCGTGAGGCGCAGTTAAAATAATTCTTAAGAAAACGGAAAATAAACACATTTTCTTGATGAATTTATTTCAAATGCTGGAATTATAAGGAATGAATGGCATTTTTGTGGAATTTATCGGGGTATAAACTTGGAAAAGTCGCGGGAATACTGGACGAGGCCTTAAAAAAATACAATTTTACAATATTTTTTTTTTTTTTTTTTTTTATTCGAAAATTGTAATTTTTTATTGCTTCGTCCAGTATTCCCGCGACTTTTCCAAGTTTATACCCCGATAAATTCCACAAAAAGGCCATTCATTCCTATATTATACACTGTTTATTTTGGAAAACCCCTCTACATATGTAGAAGATTTTCATGTTCATATATTATCATTTGAAATAAAACTGATTTGTGATTTAGTAAGTACATGTATGTAGACTATTGTAGTGTCATTAATTGTTATAATATCATTATGATCATTTCGTCTTGATGAAAACAATGAAGCTTGAAAGTTATTATATACTTTGGTTTTGTTTATTTATTAAAACAATAACTGGGTACGAAGACCAAACTGGGTACGAAATGACTTGCTATGGGTACAAATTGACCAAAGACTGGGTACGAAATGACCAAACCGGGTAGAAAATGGTATGGACATGAAATGGTATGGGTATGAATTGACCAAGTACCTGTTCAGCAGCCCTGGTGCTCACGGGTGCTTTCAGCACTTTGTTTCTGAACAACATTGGTTGCCGAAGTGCCTGCAAGCCAGTGAGGTACTTTGAATTTACAGCGAGCACTCACCATGATTCAGTTGTTGTTGTTAATCCTTTCGCTAATTGTCCGCTAAGCTGTGAGCCCCCACACTGCTGAACATACATCCGATGTCGATGTAAAATTATTTTAACGCAGTCGGGTTAGTTATAAATTGCTTTGCAATCGATATGATTTTCAACCTGAATTGGATCACAGTCTATAGTTACCTGGTAACCGTCAAATAGCAATTACTCGGTGTCTTCCAAACGTTCATACGTGATGAATTTATGTTCAAAAAGATCACGATTTGAAATTTGTAAACAGTGGGCGTGAAAACGATGCGTTTCAAATCTGTTTTAAGGATTTAGATACAGGAAAAAGTTACTCACCCTGTTGGACTAGCGGACGGTAATTTCTACTGTCTGTTCCACGTTTTGCTGCCGACAAACTTTTGGCTATTAAACACATTAAATTAAGTAAGTACATATAATTGTTTATCAATAACAAAAAAAGTCACCCTCCCCAAAAAAATTATTTGATGATTTTATTGCGAAAAAGCGATGGGGGCTAAAAATAGATTTTTTTTTAATATTTTTTTTATTTGCGGGCCAATTTTCAAAATCTAACCTGTTTTCTTAGTTACATCATTTTCAAGCTACCTCGCCAGGTTTTGGAGTCAATTTCCATTTTTTATTTTTTTTTTATCCTGAAGAATCAAAAAACAAAAACATTTGGAAATTGACTCCCCATGTTAAATTCCCGTAGGAAAATCGTTTTTGCGCAATAAAATCAATATTTGATGGAATTTCATCAAATAATTTTTTTTAGGCAGGGTGACTTTTTTATTATTGATGAAAAAGTACTTACTTTTAAATATTTTTTACATTTAATGTGTTTAATGGCTAAATGTTCGTCGGCAGCAAAACGTGGAACAGACAGTATATTGTTTGTTAGACAGGTGTTTCATTCATGGAATGGCAAACAGTGCAGATCCTGAACAGACTGTGCAGATGCAGAGGCTGATCTGGAACTACACTGTTCGCAAAACCCATAAGCTCCATTTCTCCAGTCACAGCCACTAATTGGTCATGCACAAGTTATTGACCAAATTTCACAAATAAAAAGAAGGCTCGTTCTTAAATTTTGGTAAAAATTAATATCAACAATAGATATCATCGATATAGTTATCGAGATAGTCGTAAAATTTCGGCTGGTTTTATGAAACGGACAGTAGTTTAAAAATCAAAGAACAATTGAGACACACCATGTGATTTTTACCGTAGGATATCTGGGCCCGGTTGTTCAAAACATCATGTAGTTAGCTTAACGGACTGTTGAATCCTTAACTGAATGGTTAAAATCTCTGTTAAAACAGAGATTTTAACCATTCAGTTAAGGATTTAACAGTCCGTTAAGCTAACTGATGTTTTGAGCAACCGGGCCCAGCATAATTTCATTAAATACATTTACAAACTTTACAATATTTTTCATACATTAATTAATGGGAATTAGTATGGGAATTAAATAAATATATAATTGTGTCACTATTCCACCAGTTCTAAAAATTACGAGTGCCAGCTATACAGATATAATCATTTAGTAATACTTATTTTACTGATAGTGACGCGCGGTGGTATCAGGCTATTTTCATATGCAAATGAGGCATGATATTTTTTAATCATTTGTACTAATTAAATGTGTCACCTGAATTTTTTTTTTTTTTTTTGACATTTTATAAAGTAAGATCATTGCACATCAAAAAATAAATACAGAGAATAAGTAGTAATGTCCGTTTACATTTTAAGAACACACGGTTATCGCCCCTGATGTCAGTGTGGAAATTTACATCTGATATAAAATGTATAATAATGCCAATCAATACGTGGGGTAATGGTGAATGAATGTTTATTTTGCCAGAAAATGTCTCATATGATGTCTCTGATATAAAGAACATGTTCTGCCTACTGAGTGGGCATGTACCTTTAAATCAAAAGTTGACAAAATTTTCAGAGTACATGCGAA
This sequence comes from Conchocele bisecta, assembly GCA_029237695.1. NCBI lineage: Eukaryota > Metazoa > Mollusca > Bivalvia > Lucinida > Thyasiridae > Conchocele > Conchocele bisecta. The sequence continues at coordinate 13,903,578 of CM055272.1, read as the reverse complement.
ATATATACTGTGAAACTTTTGTCAACTTTTGACGCCATTTACATATTTCATGAAATTACGCAGATGTCTGAAGGTACAAAATCGCATGGCGTGTCTCAATGGTATATATATTTACAGGCTGGTTGTAGGACTAGATGTCTGTGTAATGGCTTCCATTGAGTTGTGCTCCGACACCGTGATAGCCGCTCAGGGGACACTCATGGTGGAGATGTGGGCAAGATACAGCTGTGAGGCCCCGCCCGACACACCCGCGTGTGAGGAGCACATGGCCACAGCTTGCATCATCGACTACGAATTCGCTATTGTCGGCCAGTTACAGAAAGACAAGTGCTTGACATTCGCACTCGTTTCATCATGTGTTGTCGATGCCATGGTGACTTGCGTAGGGACGTATGAAGGGCACGCCATGAGCTTGGCATTCATTGCTGACTCTTTGCAGAAATTGAAAGACGTCCTCGGAAGCTGCATGACGTTCCCTGAATTTGAGGTAACTGGACATCTGGATAGTGTAATAACCATTTACGAAGGTGACGTACCGGGAGCCAGCGTCGGAATTAGATTGAAGCAGGACCCTGCGGAGACGTGTACTGATGAACTGTGTTCAATCAGGATAGCATTCGACCTGAACGAGAACAGTAAGAAGACACGTTGCTCGAATGGTGAGTCAATCAGACAGGTTCTGGTCGGTGGCGCCTGCGACTTGACCTTCGACACGGACAACTGGGAAGAGAAGCAATGGTTTGATCTGACGGCAACGATGGACAATAAAGTAGATGGCAACCACAATGCCACGTTGAAGTTACATGCACACCTGATAGTGGGCAACGAGGTGGTCGAGTCTCGGGAAATACAAGAAATCATCATCAATGTTATTGACCTTGACACCGGCTCGTCTTGTTCGGCCACCAATGATCCACATATCCGGACGTTTGACGAATACCGCTACAAGACTGGGTTCCAGGGAGAATATCTCATGTATCGGCATGCCAGCCTGCCGTACGAGGTACGTGCAGTATTCGCGGGATGTGCAGGTGGCAACAGAGGCTCGTCCATATGTGCCGTCGAGGTGAAGTGTGGAGATGATGTCTTTGTCCTAAATCTCTGTTACACGGATAAGAAAAACTGGAAGAAGCCAACATTGTGGCAAAATGGCAAAATGACGAGCGGTTGTACGATCCAGCGTGAGAAGGGCGGCAAGTCCTACAGGGTGATCCTCCCACATGGAACACGCGTTACCATGGAGATAAAGAAGGCAGGGAAAAAGTCTAAACTGCGCTACATAAATCTCCAGATCACGCCTTCTACCGCTGACATCGGGAACACAGTGGGTAGGTTACATTTAACCCCGTCACCCCTAAGTAACTGGAATGGATTTTGATATGTTAATTTTGCAACCAATCCAATCATCACAAAATCATTTTTAGACTAGTACATTTATGAAAACGGGGGTATTTTTGTTCTCCAAAATATTAAAATTACTTTAAAAAAGTGCAGATCCTGATGAGACGGCATATTCCTCCAATTTGTGCCAACCATGTGTATAAGTGCACTTGTGCTTGTTTGTAATCGTTGTAAAATATATAAAGTTTTAACCTGTGTGTCGCATAATGGCAACTCGAGGTTAGTCTCGTCAATATATGTCTGTTCCGTGTTTTGCTGCCGACAAACCTATTCAACGCATTAAATGTAAAAAATATTTAAAAGTAAGTACTTTTTCATCAATAACAAAAAAAGTCACCCTCCCTAAAAAGTTTTATATGATGAAATTCATCAAATATTGATTTTATTGTGAAAAAATTATTTTCCTATGGGAATTTAACATAGGGGCTAAAAAATCTTGTAAACAATTTTGTATTTGTTGACCGATTTCAAAAATCTAACTTTTGTTTTCTTAATAGATCATTTCCAAGCTATCTAGCAGGGTTTCGGAGTCGATTTCCAAAAGTTTTTGTATTTGTTATCCTCCTGGTCCTCCTCCTTTTCGCCTATTTTAAATTCACATAGGAAAATCGTTTTTTCGCAATAAACTTGATATTTGATGGAATTTCATCAATTTATTTTTTGTGGGAGGGTGACTTTTTTGTTATTGATGAAAAAGTACTTACTTTCAACTATTTTTTAGATTTAATGTGTTTAATAGTCAAAAGTTTGTCGGCAGCAAAACGTGGAACAGACAGTAGCTGGTTCACTGGTTTTGATGAAAAGACAGTGCAGACCACTCATGCTGCCATTAACATGTCCTTGACCTTTATTTACCTTCACATTTTTGCGGAAACACTTAGCTATATTTTTAGCATCAAAAAGTATATACAAGTTTTTTCATCATCATATAACGTTAATATTACTTGATGGATTGCTTCAATATTTGGACACTTGATACTTGTGAGCGTTTGGAACACACTTATATAACGGTCAAATTATCCATAAGCCCCATTTCTCCTGGTGCAGCCACATATTATTCCCCATGTTTCCGCATATTCTGTATTTACAATGCAGGGCTGTGCGGTACCTACGATGGCAAACCATTGAATGACTTGCTGGGTGGTGATGGAACCATATTTGACCCATCGCAGTTTGCAAGTTCCGGCAAGGGCAGGAGACGAACACCACAACCACAGGCATTTGTTAAATCACATGCGTAAGTAATAACCGTTCTTAAGTTGTACCCTTCTTGTAGCCCCATGTAAAGTCAATGGAAATCTAATAAAACCCCTACTAATAAACCAATAGCGAATGACATAAATAAACCATATACAGGCCACACTCACTTACTCGAATTCGAAGGGAGATAAAAAAATACTTTGAGTTAACCGTAGTTTGACGTATCTGTAGTACGCAACCTGTCGGACAACAAACTATGTTATTGACAGTTAGAACCAAATGATTACTTGCTGATGTAGCCTTGAGTAGTAAATATGATTTATTTTAGCAATTAAATGTACATGGATACATGTTAAATGCTGTTTCTAAGACAAATCATATTTAAACACTTTCGGTTTGTTTACAAATACACATATGCATGTCTGTGTGTAATTAATATATAACCCGGATGTGGCACACGTGACATGTGCATGTAGCGATATGTACATATTCAGTTCACCAATGAAATAAATAATAACAAGAACATAATATTTTATGAATTATTTTAATAAATTATACACGGAAACAACACAAAACAACAAGAAATACTGATTTGTAACACTATTATAAATGATTATTTCTGACCAGACTTGATTGTACAAACTAATAATGTTTAGAACATAAAACTCGCCCATTCAATGTTTCGTCCCTATACTGATGCTGTCACATTCGGGAGATATATACACACGATCGAGTGTGAAATATTTCACTCATTTCTAATCGCGCAACTTGTGTTCACTTTAATTAACGTTCGAGTAAAAGCATTTAATGCCATTCCAATTAAAATAGTTGCCATTTATTGCTCACCACTTAATGATCACCGACGGTCATTTCGGGAGGCCTGTTTAATCAGTGTTAACGCAAACACCTTTAACTACGGTCTGAATACCCGACTTTCATCAGGTAAACTGCAGGTGACAAACTTCTACTTACCTCCGCAAATTGACATTTCGACTTAACGAGTGTGAAATACAGTAGATTTACGTTTTCGGGACCTAAATATACCTTCGAGTAAACGGAAAATTTGAGTTATCGAAATTTGACTTAACCAAACTTAGTTATATGGAAAATAATAGGATTTTAAACGGGACCGTGCTAGTAATTCGACGTAACCGGTGATTTCGACGTAAGCGACTTGAGTAAATGAGCGTAGCCTGTACATGTGATCATTAAGTCATTAGGCAGATATTGCTACCAATAAAAATGCACACACACCTGTAATATGCAAATAATAGACCAATCTTGATGTATCACATATATATTTACGTCCCTACACAGGTGTGTAAAACACAAAAAAGTTCTAACTACAGCGTAATATGGTGTGACTTCCTCACTACAGCATCTGCATAAAGACTTATTAAACACATATATATGATTTATTTGTGCGAATAATGGTTTATAAGTATGGCAAAATTTTTATTAGATTTTCATAGACTTTACATGGGGCCACAAGAAGGATACAACAACCATAAAAATATCCGTTCTTCAACATTTTGTTTTGCCCCCCTTGTAACATATGACAGATGCTGCCCTGTAGCCGATTTCATCAAAATTGCAAAGTATACTTTCCTAGCAAAGTATACTTTGAGGGAGCAATCATTGATTTTTCCGAAATGCATTATTTCATGCAGAACTAATGATTGCATATATTTGATGATTAAAACTATGCAGAATTATTATACTGAATTTATTACATTATCACAGCCAAAATTGACTGTGATAATGTAATAAATTCAGTATAATAAAAATTAATAAATTTATTCTAAAATTGAAAATTTCTCCCTCAAAGTATACTTTACTAGGAAAGTATACTTTGCTATGTTGATGAAATAGGCCCGGCCCCTGCTTTCTCGTCATGCATGGGGCTATGACTGGAGAAATGGTGTTTATGGCATTTGTGACCAGTGTAGCTTCTGATCAAATAACACACTCTGGGGGGCCGTTTCACTAAACTTCTTACGACTAAAATGTTCGTAAATGCCAAATTATAATAGTCTGTGAATTTCACATTAACAATGTTTTCTTGTAAACAATGATTGGATTTACATTTATTGAGCATAGGCTGCATATGCTCAAGAAATGTAAATCCATCAATTGAAATTTCCAGACGATCCTAAATTTGCACTTACGAAGATTTTAGTCGTACGAAGTTTAGTGAAACGGACCCTTGTAGCCTGATAACAATCTATATTGCTTGGCGGGTGTTTCATTAATGGAATGGCGAACAGTGCAGATCCTGATCAGACTGTGCGGATGCACAGGCTGATCTGGATCTACACTGACCGCAAAACCATAAGCCCCATTTCTCCAGTCACATACACATATTATGTCATCAATAACTGCTTGTAGCCAACATCATGTGATCTACTCTAACAGATGAAAAAAAAACAATAATTTTATAGTCGATAAAATATTTTTATGGCCAAACATATTTTTCCAGTAAACATGGACAGCTATAATCACAATACAACCACTTGCACTGTGATGACCCAACTGTCTGTTCCACGTTTTTCTGCCGACAAACTTTTGGCTATTAAATATATTAAATGTAAACAATATTCAAATGTCGGTACTTTTTCATCAGTAACAAAAAAGTCGCCCTCCCCTATTTTTTTTATTTCATGATTTTATTGAGAAAAATAAGATTTTTAACGTGGGGTAGAAAAAAGTTGGAAGACGAAGAGGAGTCGAAAAACGGAAAATTTTGGAAATTAAAACCTGGCTAGATAGCTTGGAAATGATGTAACTAAGAAAACAAAAGTTAGATTTTGAAAATCGGTCAACAAATTCCCAAATTATTTTTAAAAAAATCTATTTTTACCCTCCACCCCGCCCCATATGTTAAATTCCCAAAGGAAAATAATTTTTTCATAACAAAATCTATATTTAACAGAATTTCATCAATAATATTCATCATAATTTTTTTTAGTGAGGGTGATTTTTTGGTTATTGATGAAAAAGTACAGTGAAATCGCGATTGCTCAAAATGCGATGGCTTGTAATGTCGGGCTCGCTCGAAATAGCATCGCGGTCCCGATAATTTTCCCTATATGTTTAATGTATTTTACATGCGATGGCTCAAAATGCAAGTCGTGCGGATTAATTTCTTGCTATTTTGCTATACGATGACTCGAAAGTCATGTCGAAGTTTGTTTTTGGCTAATTTTCACACCTCCACGTCCGACTTATTACGATCAAAGGCCGAGCTGCGCTCTACCTGTCTATGACATGTGGTTTCTTTTGAAGTGCAGTTAATTACCTAAAGTGGTGCAATTTGATTGTTAACGTTGTTGATTGCGATCAACGATCGGCCACTCGGCACATTTAATAGAGTCTGTCGTAAGTCATTGGTCGTTTTTTGTGGCAACTCATGGGTTATATTACTCGAATAACCCCAGTGTCACAGGAACAACCAGAGTCATTGCTCGGGTCCAAGTCGAGTTGGAGCCCTAGTAACCCACCACCCGGCATGGAATCGATTAAAGTTACTCGAGTAAGGTTCAAAGGTCAACATTCTTTGGAACTCTGCTTGTTCTAGTGGTCCTCGTGTTATTCGAGTGGCTAGCTACTCGGGAGTTACAACGAAAAACACCAATTAATAATACCCCACTTCCTAGTTAGACAAAGATGACTGGTTGTGTCAAAAAGGATTTGCTCTACTGAATTTCCGATCATTGCAACATTAAATCGGCCTGCACATTCAGTTAAGAACTTGAAATGTTCGTCCTCGATAGCTATTCATGATGCATAATATAGTGAAATAGTAAACCCATGGATATCAAGTTGCAGGAGTCTGCAAGTTGATCAGCGTTTACACTGATCACAAACTAAGTAAAGCACCTTTTGTTGCATTGCAACATTTTAAGATTCATGACTGATTACCGATTTTTTATGGGTGCGGTATAACAACATCGTTTGAGCTGGGCCCATACACCAGTTTCGAGTGACGTCACAACCACCTGTGACATTAATTATGTGCGCCACTATTTGTAGTAAATACTGGAGCTTTTCTCCTTTGATAATAATTAAAATAAAGATAGTTTTGTAAATACATTATAACTTTTAATCATCTAAAACAAGGATACTCTATTATGCTTCGTCCTAAATCCGACGGGTACAGTAGTCGACAAATATACCAAAATTTCAACATGCGATGGCTCGAAAGATGCGATCACACGAAAATAATATGCAGGCCCGTGGCATTTCGAGCCATCGCGATTTCACTGTACTTACAGTTAAATCTTTTTTATACCCCCCGCAACGAGTTGTGGGAGGTATACTGGAGTCAGGTTGTCCGTGTGTCTGTGCGTCCGTGCATCCGTAAACTTAACATCAGCGAAATATTGTTATAACTTCTATTTCCTGCATCTAAAATGCTTAATATTTTACACATGCATTCCTGTAAGGCTCTATTACCATGCTGTGCCAAATCCACGACCATCTAACCCCCACTGATCCCAAGGTCAAGGTCAAATACTTCTGTTTCCTTCATTTAAAATTCTTAATATTTCACTTGTGCATTCCTCTAAGGTTGTACCATCATGCTGTGACAAATCTACGACCCTCCAACCTCCGCTGATCCCAAGGTCAAGGTCACATACTTAGTCTCTTTACAAAACTTAACATCGGAGAAATATGTTATAACTTCTATTTCCTTGCTCGGATCTGCTTCACATTTCACACACGCATTGCTCCAATGGACCTCTACCACCCTGTGACAAACTCACGTTCATGCCGCTCCCGCTAAGCCCAGAGTCAATGTCACAAGCCCACACACTTGTAAATTTTTACATATTTTAGGGGTACCTGGGCCCACGCGGGGGTATTCCGTAAGCCTCGCTTACTGACCAATCTAGTTTGATTTAATGTGTTTGATGGCCAAAAGTTTGTCTGCAGCAAAACCTGGAACAGACAGTAGATATTCGGACACCATTTGTATTGGAAAACCAAAACAAATTGTATCCAAATACATTGAATTGGTGATAAAACCAGTAGCCGATTTCACCAACATTGCAAAATATACTTTTCTAGCCAAGTATACTTTGAGGGAGTAATCATTTATTTTTCCTGAAATGAATTATTTCATATAGAACTAACAACTGCATATATTTGATGATTAAAAGTATGCAGAATTATTATACTGAATTTATTACATTATCACAGCCAAAAATTTCTGTTATAATGTAATAAATTCAGTATAATAAAAATTAATAAATTTATTCTTAAATTGAAAATTTGTCCCTCAAAGTATACTTTACTAGAAAAGTATACTTTGCAATAGAACAATAAGGCAAACCATAACTATTGGGGCACTCTTCATTGTGGGACACCCGTAGCCGATTTCACCAACATTGCTAAGCATACTTATAGAGAATAGTAGGATAGTGCAGAGAATGGGAAAAAATATCTGGTAAGGCTCAGGAAACAGGATGGGCGAGGCTCTGCCGAGCACATCCCGTTTCCGTGCCGCGCCAGATATTTTTTCCCATTCACGACACTAACCTACTATTCTATTTATCCCGTTAACACCTACAAACGGCTGTAAAAGTCAAAAATATAAACCCAGCCACCGCACATATTCATACGCAGTGATTAGGTCGTATTGACAGGATATCAAAAATGTTTCACGGCACCGTATTTCACGGCACATAATCACTGTGTTGACGGGATAAATCTGGCTCCCCCATTTGTACATGTACTTGAACAGGTAATATATTGGATGTAGTACTAAACCCATTAACCAGGCTTTAAATGACCTTAGCTGTTGATAGACAGTTAAACCCCAACAAACTACAGGTAATATATGGGATATAGTTCTAAACCCATTGACCCGGCCTTAAATGACCTTAGCTGTTGATAGGCCGTTAAACCCCAACAAACAAACTTGTCCAGCCAAGTATACTATGAGGGAGAAATCATTTATTTTTCACGAAATGCATTATTTCATATAGAACTAACAACTGCATATATTTGATCATTAAAAGTATGCAGATTTATTATACTGAATTTATTACATTATCACAGCCATTTTGGCTGTGATAATGTAATAAATTCAGTATAATAAAAATTAATAAATGTATCCTTAAATTGAAAAATTCTCCCTCAAAGTGTACTTAGCAAGATAAGTATATACTTTGCAATTTTGGTGAACTAGACTACGGATGTTTATTTATGTTTCCCAGGAGAACCTGGAGGAGGTATATATAGTCAAAAAAGGAAAACAATTTGGAAATGGACTCTGGCTAGATAGCTTGGAAATGATCTGACTAAGAAAACAAAAGTTAAATTTTTAAAATTGGTCCACCAAATCGTGAAATTAGAAAATTTTCCACATGTTAGATCGATCTCCATAGACATCTTCACTCTGTGAAAATGTCTATGGGAATTTAACATGAGGAAATTGTTGTTTTCACAATAAAGTCAATCTTGGACTAAATTTCATGAAATAAAAAAAAGGCTCATTCTTAAATTTTGATATAATTTAATATTATTGAGAAAAATATTGTTTTTGCATTGTTTACATAGCCGTAAAATTTCGGCAGCTTTCATGAAACAGACAACTAGAGTTATTATTGTAAATTGATAGTTTCAATGCCCCGGCCTGTTACTTTGATTCATCAGTTATTTTATCTTTTATGCTTTTATGCATTTACATGTAATACCAAAAGTGAATGTAAAGCATATATGTGACTGGAGAAATGGGGATTTCTGACCTGTGTAGCTCCTGATCAAATAGCACACTCCTGCAGCCTGATATTATATTGCTTGTTAGAAACACGACAGGTATTTCATTGATGGAATGGCAAACAGTGTAGATCCTGATCGGACTGTGCGAATCTACACTGGTCGCAAAACCCATAAGCCCCGTTTCTCCAGTCACGGCCACAAATATTGGTGTCATGGTACAGGAGTGTGGTACAGGAGTACTCCCTCAAAGTATACTTTGCTAGATAAGTATACTTTGCAAGTGTGATGAAATCGGCTACTGGTCTTTTTCTCTCTTCTTCAGAATGAGTGTAACGAATTGTCATCTAACCAAATAACAACATATAAATGGTACAGGAGTGTGTTACTTCACCGTCGTCGGTTATCTTGCTAAGCAAAATGCAATTACTCCAATTACTGCAATTAGAGGTCCAGTTTCTCCATGAGAAATGGTGCTTATGGATTTTGCAACCAGTGTAGATCCAGATCAGCCTGTGCATCCGCACAGTCTGATCAGGATCTGCACTGTTCGCCATTCCATCAATGAACCACCCATCATGCTTCTAACAAGCATTATAGATCGTTATCAGTCTACAGGAGTGTGCTATTTGATCAGGATCTACACTGGTCACAACGCCCATAAGCCCAATTTCTCCACAGTCACGTATCATGCTTGCATATTTTATTGATTGCAGAACGAAAAGCCTCGGTGAATATCTCGTTGTTGGTGTTTACCCTGACCCGTTTGAGCCTCCTCAGTTTGTTTACTGTGTACAGTCCAATGACAAATGTTCCTGTGGTCAAGAATCGCCCATCGAATTATGTGAGGTGAATAAGAAAGGTAAGTCTCCCCCCCCACCGGCCCCCACCACCGGCCCCCACCACTGGTCCCCACCACCTGCCCCCCACCACCTTTCTGCCCTATCATTATACAGTAGCATGTGTGTTTCTGTTCTGCTTAGAAACCAGAAGGATTTATTACACTTTCGACAAACGAACGATTGCCTTTCGTCGTTTTCACAATCACTTTTTTTGTAGTTAGAGAATGATATTTCACGTGTCACGTTTTTTATTCGGACACAATTTATTCTAGGAAATGCATATAAATGGTTTATCACAACAACAATGTTAGATACAATTTGTTTTCGGAATTCCCTAAACAAATGTGTGTTAATGTGTGCAAATGTGCTCCAGATAAGGTGATGCGTAATGGCGTATTTTATGCACTTATTTTAGCAGAATACGCATTGATATCAAAAGTGGGAGTATTTTACTCACAGCAATGCGAAAATACGGATTGATTTTCAAATTGCGTCGCCATTAAACAGATTTTCCGACTTATCAGTTTCTGTAGCCCATTTCATCAACATTGCAAAGTATACTTTACTAGCAAAGTATACTTTGAGGGAGTAATCATTTATTTTTCCTGAACTGCATTATTTCATATAAAACTAACAAATGCATATATTTCATGATTAAAAGTATGCAGAATTTTTATACTGAATTTATTACATTATCACAGCCAAATTGGCTGTGATAATGTAATAAATTCAGTATAATAAAAATTAATAAATTTATCATAAAATTGAAAATTTCTCCCTCAAAGTATACTTTGCTACTAAAGTATACTTTGCAATGTTGATGAAATAGGCTACTGATATACGCCGCAAATTGAAAATTACAATGCGGTTAACATATTTCTAATGCAGTCCTTACAGTTAACCCTATACCCTAGCTTAACCCTTTCCCTGTTTTGCGATATTTCGACTCATCCAAATCGAAAACATCTGAATAAAAGAATCAAATGCTGGGTCAAATGATGGTTAAATTATCTGATAGAGTAGAAAACATTGTGGGAAAAGGAGAAATTGCTTGTTACAAGCAATTTCTCCTTTTCCCACAATGTTTTCAAAAGACATCTTCTGCAGAGGCGTCAAAAGTCGTCTCTATCAGGGAAAGGGTTAAACATTTACTGTGATATGCATCGTATGAAATCAAGTTTTAAAATTTCGGACCATGGCCGGCGGTTAAGGTGCGTGACCCTTCCTTTATCAATTCCACAAAAGTATAAGCTGGAACATTTGACACAGAAGGCTAATTAAACAACTTTCAGCCTGATACTTCACTCACTACATCATGTACATAGGGGAAAATGCTATACCGCCGTGTATTATCTGTAGCCTATTTCACCAACATTGCAAAGTATACTTATGTAACAAAGTATACTTTGAGGGAGAAATTTTCAATTTACGGATAAATTTATTAATTTTTATTATAGCCATTTTGGCTGTGATAATGTAATAAATTCAGTATAATAAGTATGCATACTTTTAATCATCAAATATATGTAGTGATTAGTTCTATATGAAATAATGCATTTTGGGGAAAATAAATGATTACTCCCTCAAAGTATACTTTGCTAGATAAGTATACTTTGCAAGTGTGATGAAATCGGCTACTGGTCTTTTTCTCTCTTCTTCAGAATGAGTGTAACAAATTGTCATCTAACCAAATAACAACAGATAAACACTATGTTGCTGCAGTGAAAAATTTGAATAATAGCACTTCGTATATAACGACAATCCGTGAAATTACCATAGCTGGGCCCCAAAACATATCATATCTTGCATAACCTTTCTCTGCTTGATCTGCTTTGCCCTGACCTACCCTAAAATAGCATCATTATGTAGGATAGCACTGTTACTGCTGAGTCTCCATATATCATATGCACTCATACTCGGCCCTTGGCACGGTCTGACATTAACCCTTTCAACCCTAAGGAACTGGAATGGACTGTGATATACTAATGTTCCGACCAATCCAATGGTCACAAAATGATTTTCAGATTTGTCCATTTATGAAAAGGGAGTGTTTTTGTTCTCAAAAATTACTTTCAAAAAGTGCACTGCAGATCCTGACAAGACGGCTCGTTACGAGCCGGCTCATCTGGATCTGCACTTTTTGCATAAACCGATATAGCGGGATTTCGGGTTCAAAGGGTTAACCGTCTCATAACCTCCTTAATTTAAAGCAATTAATTGTAACTAATACTAACTTCGGAGAGGAAAACGGGCCAACGTCCATTGGCTTGACACATTTTGTGGGCTCATATGCCCGTGGTTTGAAGGTCTGCGAGCCAATTCCTAGCCTTAAATATAAAATAACTAAGTAGCTTACCGTTTTGACAGTATAATGACCTTTGCACATTCTGGCTGTAAGTCGCCCTGCGTTACAGTCAGAAAATTCAGGTTTGTGACGAGAGTACTGATTTCTCATTGTGTTTTCTCAGGTAAACATGGTAAATGGAAGGATATATCCGACGATAAAAGTATACAGCCCAAAGGTCAAAGTCAGAGCAAGAAAGGCCGCCGAAAGCGACAGGCCGCTAATACTGATGGAATGCTGTTTGATCCTAACGCTGTGCCGGAGGTCTGTACACTACTGCATGCACTGATCTCGCCATCTTTGTGGCTGATACTGGTGAAATGGGGCTTATGGGATTTGTTGCCTGTATAGCTCCTGATCAAATAGCACACTCCCTAGCCTGATAATGATCTATCTATATTGCTTGTTAGAAGCATGACCGGTGTTTCCTTGGTGGAATGGCAAATAGTGCAGATCCAGATGAGCCTGTGCATCCGCACAGTCTGATCAGGATCTGCTCTGTTTGCCATTCTTTGGTTACAAAACCCATAAGCCCAATTACTCCAGTCACAGCCACATCTGTCAATTTCTTGTTTCAAAATACTTGAATATTGTGTTTGTAATCAAGCAGCTTTATAAGCTGAGCCTGAGCTGTGCTACAGCCCAGGCAATCAAATTGCCTATTCATTCAGACAATGGCCATTTTTAATTTTCACATTTTGTATCCTTGTCCACACAAAAACTTAAGTTCTACTTGATGGATCATAAAGAAAAAGGTTACATGTTTATCATGACAAGACGATGTACTGATATTCCCCAAAAAAATATCTATGACTGGTGTGTGTTTCAGTTAATCGACTTCCCGACGTTAAGTGGAATTACATTTGATGATGCCGACAATACTTGCTACACTGCAATGACGGACCAAGACTGGTTTGACATATGTTCCACCGTAGTCTCCCAGTCAGAGCAGGACGGTATGCTTGATAGCTGTATCGACGGCATTCTGGTAAGTAGGAATACAGTGATAGCTGTATCAATGCTATTCTGGTAAGTAGGAATACAGCGATAGCTGTATCAATGCTATTCTGGTAAGTAGGAATACAGTGAATAAAGCCTGTATCATGCTAATTCTGGTAAGTAGGAAATACAGTGAAATAGCCTGTAATCAAAGCTATTCCCTGGTAAGTAGGAAAATACAGGTTGAATAGCTGTATCCAATGCCTTATTCTGGTAAGTAGGAATACAGTAGATAGCTGTATCAATGCGTAAGTAGGAATAATACAGCGATATCTGTAATCAATTGCTATTTTTTTTCATGGTAAAGTTGGGAATTACAGTGATAGCTGGTAATCAATTCTAATTCCTTGGGTAAGTAGGAATACTAGCGAAATAGCTGTAATCAAATGCTATTCTGGTAAGTGGGAATACAGTGATAGCTGTAATCAATGCTATTCTGGTAAGTGGGAAATACCAGTGATAGCTTGTATCAATGCTATTCTTGGTCGGTTAAAGTAGGAAATAAAATACAGCGATAGCTATATCAATGCTATTTCTGGTAAGTAAGGGATACAGCTATAAGCTGTATCAGATGATTATAACTGGTAAGTGGAATACAGTTGCGTATCAAGCTGTATCATGCAATGCTATTCTGGTAATGGGAATACAGTGATAGCTGTATCAATGCTAATCTGTAGTATAACATGTAATAGGAATCAGGATAGCTGTATAAGATTCGGAAGTGGGCAGTGATACTATCATGCTATTCGTAAGTGGGAATAAGGAGCTGTATCATGCGTAAGTGGGAATAGGATAGCTGTACATGCTATTCTGGTAAGTGGAATACAGGAAAGCTAACAAGCTATTCTGGTAATGGGAATAATAGATAGCTGTATCAATGCTATTCTTGGTAAGTAGGGAAATTACTGCGATAGCTGTTATCAATGCTTTTATTTCTGGTAAGTGGGTATACTGTGTTTAAGGCTGTTAATCAATTGCTAAATTCTGGTAAGGTGGGAATACAGTGATAGCTGTATCAAATGCGTAAGTGGGAATACAGTGGTTCAAGCTTGGGTAATCAATGCTATCTGTGTAAGTGGGAATACAGCGATAGCTATATCAATGCTATTCTGGTAAGTGGGAATAATAGATAGCTGTATCGATGATATTCTGGTAAGTGGGAATATTGCGATAGCTGTATCGATGCTATTCTGGTAAGTGGGAATACAGTGATAGCTGTATCAATGCTATTCTGGTAAGTGGGAATAATAGATAGCTGTATCGATGATATTTTGGTGAGTGAGAATATTGCGATAGCTGTATCGATGCTATTCTGATATGTGGGAATATTTCTTTTATGACTATCCATGAATTACCGTGTTTTACCCGTGAAATCGAAATCTATCTTACACCCGTGAAATACCAGATGCGCCCGTGAAATATCGATTTCGAAAAGTCACAGTTTTGCCGAACTACTGTCTTAGGCTCCGCCCAACTGGGGATTTTTAGTAGTTGCATGATTATGTCCCTTGCACACCTGCGATTAGCTCCCTTGCTGGATGCGCGCATCGAGCAACATTTGTTATCTGCTACCGAAGGAGGAAGGAGGAAATCGCGGAACTGGACAATTTGCTTTCGCAAATAGAATCAAATTAAACATGAGGACCCTCAAATAACACCATTGCCCTACATTTAGCATGTTTAGTAAAAAAAAGAGTAATGGTAATCAAAATAACAAATAAAACATGATGAATATCTTAAAATATCCAGCAATCTTCATTCTTGATCTTGAAATTCTCTATGATGAATCGGGTGCTTACATGTATCTATGTTTGTAACATAACTGTTCTACTTTATATTCAAAAGAACAGTCGCCCCAAGAACAGACATTTGCAACCTGTACGACAATGTTGACATTTTCTGTGTAATCCATGGAATTCCATTAGAATTGTTAATCTTCATTCTTGATCTTGAAATTCTCCGTGCTGAATCAGGTGCTTGTATCTATGCTTGCGACACAACTGTTCTACTTTATATTTAAAAGAACAGTCACCCCAAGAACGGACATTTGCAACCTGTACGACAACGTTGACATTTTCTGTGTAATCCACCAGAGCGACACTGAAATATTTTTCAGAATTCTGTCATTTATCCTAAATCTCTATACTACAGTAGTCAGAGAAAAGCATGTCAAATTTAACTCTTTGAATGCTAGTGGTGAAAATAACCTCCAAATATATTGTGAACTTTCATTATTTTCAGAGAGCAATAAGTAAACAAACATCTTCAATCATCAATCATCATTTTGACTAGTTGCGAACCGTAACTTGCAATCTACTCCCGTACCGTCCGTAGCCACAGTTATAGGCCTTCTCTGCAGAATAGCGAATCAGGTCCGATTCGCACTTTAGCAGTTAATTGTGAAAGATTTTATATATATTTTTGAACTGAAATGAGTGTTAATATTATGAAAATAACATATTCAAGTACTTATAACATAAATTTACATATGTAGTTGACCTGATAAAGTAAATTTAAGCTATTATCAACAAGTGATCCAGTCAGCGGCAGCCAAATTCCAACATGTAAAAGTTAAGATGGGGTCCATTTTTTGTAAAGGCCAAAAATAATTTTCTAAACCTTCTACAATAGTAAAATTTGTTTCAGAATTATTAGTATGTATTACTTTTGTAATACTAATATTTTTTTCAGATGGAAATTCCGAAAATAATATGTCACAATTAACTGCTAAAGTGCGAATCAGATCCGATTTGCTATTCTGCAGAGAAGGCATATGAGTGGAATTGTAACTCGATCAGCCTACGGATGGTACAGGAGTAGAATGCAAGTTACCGTTCGCATGCAACTACATTTTGACAGGATGTCTCAAAAAGAAAGATAAAACACCGAGAGTTGTCCACATACCAGTAATTTCAGTTTGACAAATCGAAACAGAGTGCTACACAAAGAGCAAAAATAATGAAAAGCAACTTGATAATTAACAATTAATTAATTTTATTATTGTTCCTTTCAGTGCCAGAAAAAAACTGATCCAAAGGTCGACCGATGATGGCGTACCACAAAATCAAATAATACAAATATCAAGCCACAAAAAAAAATGCTAACAGTTTATTTAAACAACTGCAGCCATTTGAACACTTATGCAAACAATAAACATCTCCGACATACTTTGTAACCAACAAAAAAAGGAATCTAAAATACAACATCTGAGAAAACATACCCCACCCACCTACTTTACAGATGTTGCACGAATGAATATTATTATTAATCAAGGCGCCAACCAGTCTCTCATCTCTCTAGGATTTTTTGTTCATCCAACATTCAACGGAAATGTTATATAGCTTCACGTTTTCAAACCAGTCGCTATCCAAACAAAATACCACTGATGATCGATCGAATCCTGACCGTTGTGTCTAAAATAGTTACATCAGTTTTCGTAACACGATATGATTATCCACTTCATTCCTCGCCTGTGATCCTTGTCAAAGACTAATGCACTACAGTGACAGTGAATAGGGAATGTGTGCAGGCATCAAATTCTGTTCAAAACACTGTTAAACAACTTGTTGTGACACTATTCTCGTTAGTTGGAATGAACATAAAATAAAAGATGGC
This sequence comes from Conchocele bisecta, assembly GCA_029237695.1. Lineage (NCBI taxonomy): Eukaryota > Metazoa > Mollusca > Bivalvia > Lucinida > Thyasiridae > Conchocele > Conchocele bisecta. The sequence goes on along the minus strand of CM055272.1, from coordinate 13,886,454 downwards.
GGCACTTTCGTTTTCTCGCCTCATTATATATTCATGATTATATATTAATGTAACATATTATTCCGCACTTTGCTGTTGCCATGGCGGTATTTTTGCGTAGAAAATCCATAAAGTATACACATTGAATTGTTAATTTATGTTAAAACGTATTTAGTTTTTAATATTATTAATATGATTTAGTATCTTCTACACGGGATAGTTCTGTTAGTCATAAAATCTCCTCCACAAAAATGTAACTACTTTGTAATGCGGTTGTAAAAGAGGAAATTGGAATTTGAGGCACCCCACGGGTTACGATAGAAACTGGAGGTATTTAGCGGGAACATAAAATAATTAAATAATGCAAAAATCGGTAAAAGGGGCATCATAGTCATAAAAGAAATAGAACATTTGTTTTCTTCAGTGTAAGATCGATTTTATTTCATCTCGTGGACGAAAAATGTCGGATTTTCACGAGTGGCGAACATTTTTCGTCCACTCGATGAAATAAAATTCGATCTTACACTGAAGAAAACAAATATCCTCTATATCATTGATACGAGGGTCATCTAATAAATAGTGGAAACGATAATGTAAGATGAAAGGTAGTGCATATTTCTGAAATTTATTATGTTGACACTTCATCACTGACATCGCATTACGCATTATAAATTATCTCAGTCTCAATTGATTGCGAGTTGAGATTGCAATAGATGTTCAGAAACTTTGACATCTGGGCTAGATTAATGCAGGCGGTCGTGTATGTGAGTTGAGATTGCCAATAGATGATCAGAAATGTTGACATCTGGGCAAGATTAATGCAGGCGGTCGTGTATGTGAGTTGAGATTGTCAATAGATGATCAGAAATGTTGACATCTGGGCTAGATTAACGCAGGCGGTTGTGTATGTGAGTTGAGATTGTCAATAGATGATCAGAAATGTTGACATCTGGGCAAGATTAATGCAGGCGGTCGTGTATGTGAGTTGAGATTGCCAATAGATGATCAGAAATGTTGACATCTGGGCAAGATTAATGCAGGCGGTTGTGTATGGGAGTTGAGATTGCCAATAGATGATCAGAAACGTCGACATCTGGGCAAGATTAATGCAGGCGGTCGTGTATGTGAGTTGAGATTGCCAATAGATGTTCAGAAACGTTGACATATGGGCAAGATTAATGCAGGCAGTTGTGTATGTGAGTTGAGATTGCCAATAGATGATCAGAAACGTTGACATCTGGGCTAGATTAATGCAGGCGGTCGTGTATGTGAGTTGAGATTGTCAATATACATGCATGTTCAGAAACGTTGACATCTGGGCTAGATTAATGCAGGCGGTTGTGTATGTGAGTTGAGATTGCCAATAGATGATCAGAAATGTTGACATCTGGGCAAGATTAATGCAGGCGATTGTGTATGGGAGTTGAGATTGTCAATAGATGATCAGAAATGTTGACATCTGGGCAAGATTAATGCAGGCGGTGGTGTATGTGAGTTGAGATTGCCAATAGATGATCAGAAATGTTGACATCTGGGCAAGATTAACACAGGCGGTCGTGTATGTGAGTTGAGATTGCCAATAGATGATCAGAAACGTTGACATCTGGGCTAGATTAATGCAGGCGGTTGTGTATGGGAGTTGAGATTGTCAATAGATGATCAGAAATGTTGACATCTTGGCAAGATTAATGCAGGCGGTTGTGTATGGGAATTGAGATTGCCAATAGATGTTCAGAAATGTTGACATCTGGGTAAGATTAATGCAGGCGGTTGTGTATGGGAGTTGAGATTGCCAATAGATGTTCAGAAATGTTGACATCTGGGTAAGATTAATGCAGGCGGTTGTGTATGGGAATTGAGATTGCCAATAGATGATCAGAAATGTTGACATCTAATGTAAGATGAAAGGTAGTGCATATTTCTGAAATTTATTATGTTGACACTTCATCACTGACATCGCATTACGCATTATAAATTATCTCAGTCTCAATTGATTGCGAGTTGAGATTGCAATAGATGTTCAGAAACTTTGACATCTGGGCAAGATTAATGCAGGCGGTTGTGTATGGGAGTTGAGATTGCCAATAGATGTTCAGAAATGTTGACATCTGGGTAAGATTAATGCAGGCGGTTGTGTATGTGAGTTGAGATCGCCAATAGATGATCAGAAATGTTCTGGGCAAGATTAATGCTGGCGGTTGTGTATGTGAGTTGAGATTGCCAATAGAATGATCAGGAAATTGTGACTCTGGTAGAAGATTAACACATTGCGGTTTTGTGTAGTTGAGTTGAGTTATTTGCCAATAGATGATCAGAAACGTTGACATGGGCAAGATTAATGCAAGGCGGTCGTGATAATTGGGAGTCGAGATTGCCAATAGATGATTCAGGAAATGTTCTGCAAGATTATGCAGGCGGTCGGTATGTTTGAGTTGAGATTGCCAATAGATGATCAGAAATTTTGACATCTGGGCAAGATTAATGCAGGCGGTCGTGTATGGGAGTCGAGATTGCCAATAGATGATCAGAAATGTTCTGGGCAAGATTAATGCTGGGCTTGGGTGTGTATTTGTGAGTTGAGATTGCAATAGAGGATCCCAAGATGAAAAATTTTGACATCTGGCAAGATTTAATGCAGGCGGTCGGTATGAGTCGAGATTGCATAGATTGCCATCAGAAATGATCTGGGCAGATTTGTAATTGCCGCAGATAATGAGCTGGTTCGGTTGTGTATGTGAGTTGAGATTGCCAATAGATGATCAGAAATGTTGACATCTGGGCAAGATTAATGCAGGCGGTCGTGTATGTGAGTTGAGATTGCCAATAGATGATCAGAAATGTTCTGGGCAAGATTAATGCAGGCGGTCGTGTATGTGAGTTGAGATTGCCAATAGATGATCAGAAATTTTGACATCTGGGCAAGATTAACGCAGGCGGTCGTGTATAGGAGTTGAGATTGCCAATAGATGTTCAGAAACGTTGACATCTGGGCAAGATTAACGCAGGCGGTCGTGTATAGGAGTTGAGATTGCCAATAGATGTTCAGAAACGTTGACATCTGGGCAAGATTAATGCAGGCGATGGTGTATGGGAGTTGAGATTGCCAATAGATGTTCAGAAATGTTGACATCTGGGCAAGATTAATGCAGGCGGTTGTGTATGTGAGTTGAGATTGCCAATAGATGATCAGAAATGTTGACATCTGGGCTAGATTAATGCAGGCGGTTGTGTATGAGAGTTGAGATTGCCAATAGATGTTCAGAAATGTTGACATCTGGGCAAGATTAATGCAGGCGGTCGTGTATGGGAGTTGAGATTGCCAATAGATGTTCAGAAACGTTGACATCTGGGCAAGATTAACGCAGGCGGTCGTGTATAGGAGTTGAGATTGCCAATAGATGTTCAGAAACGTTGACATCTGGGCAAGATTAACGCAGGCGGTGGTGTATGGGAGTTGAGATTGCCAATAGATGTTCAGAAATGTTGACATCTGGGCAAGATTAATGCAGGCGGTTGTGTATGTGAGTTGAGATTGCCAATAGATGATCAGAAATGTTGACATCTGGGCAAGATTAATGCAGGCAGTTGTGTATGGGAGTTGAGATTGCCAATAGATGTTCAGAAATGTTGACATCTGGGCTAGATTAATGCAGGCGGCTGAATCTCACCAGTGGATCTGTGTTGTAGGTTGAAGATGATCTCGACTCGACGTTCATCGATTCAACCGTCTCGACCTTCCAGACGAGGTGCTTGGAAATAGCCAGTACCTTTGCTAACACGAGTATCTTTGATGAGCTCCAGAATATGTCGTGTCCAAACTCGTGCTCACAGCATGGGACCTGTGTTAATGGTACGGCTCACATGTGGTCTATGGGGATTTAACATGGGGAAAATGTCAAAACATATTTCTTTCTAATTTCAGAAATAGTGGATTGATTTTCCAAAAAAAATTCTTAGATCATTTCAATTTTTAGCCAGGTTTTTTGAAAAAAAATCCAGGCTATTGGATTGGCGAAAGCCGGGCGGGCGGGCGGGCGGCGGGCGGGCGGCGTCCACAATCAATGTTAAGTTTTCGTGTTTGAGTACATTTCTTTGTTACTGTACCACCTAGGACCACCAAACTTTCACAGCTTCATAATCAAGGGGTGCCCACCACATATCACTATCCAACATGTTACTTTTTTTTTAACTTGACCCATTTTTTCCGCGTAGTCGACTTAGCCATTTTCAATGTTAAGTTTTCGCATTTACAATGTGAAGTTTTCGTGTTTAAGTCCATTTCTTTGGTACTGTACCACCTAGGACCACCAAACTTTCACAACTTCATAACCAAGGGGTGCCTACCACATACAACTATCCAACATGTGACCATTTTTTTACCTTCACCTATTATTTCTACGTAATTGACTTAGCCATTTTCAACGTTAACTTTTTAACGTACGTCTGGTTAAAGTTTTTTGGTTTTAAAACTTTTTCGTTATACTATATCTCTGCAACTGCTTCGCCCATTACCTTGAAACTTCACATGGGTGTTTATCATCATCCATATTTTCATTCTAACCCCCAACCGTGCGGCCCCTGTGCCCAATGTCAAGGTCAAATTACTTTGAATTTTTTTGTTAAAGTTTTTTCGTGTACTATATCTCTGCAACTGCTTCACCCAACATACCTTGATACTTCACATGGGTGTTTATCATCATTGTTGCACTGCTTGCGGAAAGCGCGATCCTGTGCCCAATGTCAAGGTCAAATTACTTCGAATTTTTTTGTTAAAGTTTTTTCGTGTACTATATCTCTGCAACTGCTTCACCCAATACCTTGATGCTTCACATGGGTGTTTACATCATTGTCGCACCTGCTTGCGGAAAGCGCGATCCTGTGCCCAATGTCAAGGTCAAATTACTTTTAATTTTTTTGTTAAAGTTTTTTCGTGTACTATATCTCTGCAACTGCTTCACCCAATACCTTGATACTTCACATGGGTGTTTATCATCATTGTCGCACCTGCTTGCGGAAAGCGCGATCCTGTGCCCAATGTCAAGGTCAAATTACTTTGAATTTTTTTGTTAAAGTTTTTTCGTGTACTATATCTCTGCAACTGCTTCACCCAATACCTTGATACTTCACATGGGTGTTTGTCATCATTGTCGCACCTGCTTGCGGAAAGCGCGATCCTGTGCCCAATGTCAAGGTCAAATTACTTTGAAATTTTTTGTTAAAGTTTTTCGTGTACTATATCTCTGCAACTGCTTCACCCAATACCTTGATACTTCACATGGGTGTTTTATCATCATTGTCGCACCTGCTTGCGGAAAGCGCGATCCTGTGCCCAATGTCAAGGTCAAATTACTTTGAATTTTTTTGTTAAAGTTTTTTCGTGTACTATATCTCTGCAACTGCTTCACCCAATACCTTGATACTTCACATGGGTGTTTATCATCATTGTTGCACCTGCTTGCGGAAAGCGCGATCCTGTGCCCAATGTCAAGGTCAAATTACTTCGAATTTTTTTGTTAAAGTTTTTTCGTGTACTATATCTCTGCAACTGCTTCACCCAATACCTTGATACTTCACATGGGTGTTTATCATCATTGTCGCACCTGCTTGCGGGAAGCGCGATCCTGTGCCCTATGTCAAGTTCAAATTACTTTGAATTTTTTTGTTAAAGTTTTTTCGTGTACTATATCTCTGCAACTGCTTCACCCAATACCTTGATACTTCACATGGGTGTTTATCATCATTGTCACACCTGCTTGCGGAAAGCGCGATATCGTCGGCATTTTGGCATACGTCCGTCCGTTCGTCTGTGTGTCCGGTTAAAGTTTTTTGGTTAAAGTTTTTCCTTCTACTATATCTATTTTTTTAGTGTCCATGCCTCGCCCCAAGGCGCGACATGCAGGCCACGGCCATCTAGTCTACAAAAAGTGGGTATAATTATGTTATCCAAGTGTCTATGCTTGGAAAAAACCTGGCCTTCGTGGCTTTGCCTCGTTTCTTGTTTTTTCTTAGATCATTTCAATGCTATCTAGCCAATTTTTTCTAGTAATTTTCTAAAGAAAAATTAGTTTTTTGGCTCTATTTGCCTCGGGTTCTTCAGTTCCTTTTTCCATTCGCCTTTGTGTTAAATACCCATAGAAAAAATTGTAATAAAATCAATACAGTGGAACTTCGATAGGTCAAACACTGTGCGGGATTAATTATTTGTTTGACCTATCAGGATTTCCTCCTGTGACAGTTTCAGATCTAGGTTCGTAATTGAGGCAGTCAGTGCACTAAGTGAAACAAGTCACCATTACGGTACCTTGCTTACTTTATGCGCTTACCTTTCAGTTACTGTTGATCGTCACTGTGTATTCTATACATTTACACCGCTGGGGGCCGTTTCACTAAATTTTGTACGACTAAAATGTTCGTAAGTGCAAAATTATGATAGTCTGTAAATTTCACATTAACATTGCTTTCTTGTAAATAATTATTGGATTTACATTTATTGAGCATAGGCTGCATATGCTCAATAAATGTAAATCCATAAATTGAAATTTACAGACGATCTTAAATTTGCACTTACGAACATTTTGTTGTAAGAAGTTTAATGAAACGGGCCCCTGGTCGTTTATTAACAGACACAGGCATTAGTACAATAAAGAAAGCGGTAACTCCATCTTTGTTTTTATTATTTTACACCTCCATTACACAACAACAGAACACAAATTATTTATAAATGGTTTACGTGAAGTAACGCATGTAACGGTGGACTTGATTGCTCCGTCCGATTGGGACTCTAATCTGCCGATCATATGAGACGCACTACTTGATTTTGTATCTAAAGACATGTGCGTAATTTCAAGAAAAATATTTACTACAAAATTCTTGGTTCTACTCTACCAAAAATATAAATCGCCGCGTGCAACCTAGTCGCCCCAACACGACTTCGGACCTTGAAAGTTAAGCTTTTGACACATGTCATTACACGAAACACTGTACAAGTTATTCACGTGAATTACCCTTTAATTAACAACTTCGTCAACGTTGGTTAATGCTTAATTGTTACATATTCTGGTCACTTGTCGCCATTGTCTACGCTCAAATGACCACTTGAAATTTGTTTGGTCAACTGGTCAACAATAGGTGTGAAGTTCAATCAACTAACCTGGCGACAGTAATATGACATGTTCCAGTTTTTATACTGGAATTTTAAATTGTGGGGCATGATAGTGATTCGAGGCAATGGGGGTTGTTCGACTTTTGCAAGTTTGACTTTTCCCGGGTAGTTTTAATGTAATTATATAGGAATTCTGCCGGGACCACGAGGCCAGTTCCAGGTAAGCATGGGTGATGAGTTTTCCAGATTCGAGCTATCGAAGTTCAACTGTATTTGATCAAATTTCACAAAATATAAAGAATTTTATATTATCCAAAATAAAATTATATTGCCTTGTGGATATAGCCATAAAATGTGGGCAGGTTTCATGTGACCAACAGTAAAACTGTTTTTAACAGGTAACAATCTTTGTATTCGCCCAATACGTACTGACTGATAACACAATGTCGTATCAGGCATTGACCTGATACGAATATCCGGGATACAACAAATTGGAAACTGATGTTCCATTGGTCGAACGGCATCATATGACGTTACCAAATGACATCAATGTAATGGCGCAACGTAATCTCAAGTCTGCATTCATTTCAATGAAAACTTTTTCATATTTGACTATCGGTTAGCATGAAACGTTACCTAATAAATAGAATCCCAGCTTAGTATTGATTGATATCAAGTTTATCAGGCTTGGCTCGGAAATGAAATGCCTCGGAATTCCTACGCGCTTCCTAGCCTTACCTGATAAACTTGTAATCAAAAGACAATAGACTAATATTCTGTATGTAAGAAATTTCAAGTTTATCAGGCTCGGCTCGGAAACGGTAGGAATTTCTCGGCAAGCCTCCGAATACCTACATGTTTCCTAGCCACAGCCAAAAGACACTAGCCTGGGCCCAGTTGCTCAAAACCTCTGTTAGCTTAACAGACTGTTAAATCCTTAGCAATGCTAATGATTTAACAGTCTGTTAAGCTAACAGAAGCTTTGAGCAACCGGGCCCTGGTATTCTCTATGTATCTTCTGTTTTCTGCTGCAGGCATCTGTACTTGTGAGTCCATTTACGGCGATATCGACTGCTCTATTAACGTGAACGACGCACCAACTGCGGACTCCATTGATTGGACCGTGTGTGAGCTCTCTGCGACCGAAACGTGTTCACTTTTGACGATTAATGGTGACAACTTTGTTGACAATGGTAACGTGTCTTGCCACTTTGAGCTTGTTACGGTACGTACTGAGTGATGTTCGACTTTTTACCTTACGATTCAATTCTCTAATGAATTATCTAGAATGCTACTTAACCCTTTGAATGCAGGAAACAAAAATTGTTGTCTGCTCCTGTTTTATATTGTGTATTTCTCAATAAAAACATGGTTTGACAGCATTTTAGAAATGTATATAAAGTGCTGTCATTAAACTTTTTGATGAGAAAAAATGGAAAATAAAACATAAACCACACACGACATATTTTAATTCAGCATGGCAAGGGTTAAAGACATGCAGTTCTGTGATCTGACTACAATGCAATGTTTTCTTTTTATGCCCCTGGTACAACTTTGTACGATAAAAATGTTCAATCAAAGATTTTTTTGAATTTGCTTCTTATACTAACGTTTTTGTCCCGCCTGCTTTAGCAGAAGCGGGACATAGGCATAGATTTTCCGTCGGCGTATGTGTCGGCGTCGGCGTAGGTGGCGTCAACATTTCACATTTAGATTTTGTGCTTAGCTCAGTTTCTAGAAAACGATAAGTCCTACGACCTCCATACTTGGTATACATCAACACTGTGGTGTAACCATCTCACACAGAGGGAGCCCATGTGACCTTGACCTAGTTTTCATGGTTCATTGACCTACTTTTCACATGCATCCAACGTTAAGTTTTTGCGTTTAGCTCCATTTCTAAAACTTAACGCATCATTCTACAGAAAGCCCATGGTGCCCGCTAACCCCAATGGTCACTGACTTAGAAATTTACGTGTTTGGAAAACTTAACGCTCGGTTTAATTTATTACAACTTCTGTTTCCCTTGATGGAATGCTTTGTATATATCAACACCGTGGTGTAACCATCTCACACAGAGGGGAGCCCATGTGACCTTGACATAGTTTTCATGGTTTATTGACCTACAGTTCACATGCATTCAATGTTAAGTTTTTGCATTTAGCTCAGTTTCCGGAAAACTGTAAATCCTACGACCTCCAAACTTGGTATAAATCAACACTGTGGTGTACCCATCTCACATAGAGGGAGCCCATGTGACCGTGGCCTGGTTTTCATGGTTCATTTGCCTACTTTTCACATGCATTCAACGTTAAGTTCTTGCGTTTGACTATGTTTCTAAAACTTAACGCTGAGGTTAATTTGTTGTAACTTCTGTTTCTCTCAATGGAATGCTTTAATATTCCATACATGCAGTTGAAACAACATCCCACATCATTCTACAGAAAGCCCAAGGTGCCCGCTAACCCCAAAGGTCAAGGTCACAGGCTTAGAAAATTCCTGGTTTTGGAAAACTTAACGTTCGGTTTAATTTATTACAACTTCTGTTTCCCTTAATGGAATCCTTTAATACTTCTTAGGTGTAAACTAAAGCAACATCCGGCATGATTCTACAGAAAGCCCATGGTGCCCGCTAACCCCAACGTCAAGGTCGCGGGCTTAGAAAATGCTCAGTTTTGAAAACTTAACGCTTGGGTTAATTTATTGTAACTTCTGTTTCCCTTAATGGATTGTTTTAATATTTCATACATGCATTTGTAAGAACATTCCACATCATCTGCAGAAAGTTCATGGTGTCTGGTAACCCCAAGGTCAACATGGTCTAGGTCACGGACTTCAAAAATGTCTTGTATAGAAATGTGCCAGGAGATACATGTCATTGGTGGCTTTTGTGTTTAGCTGTGTTTGTTGAAAAATAAGAGTTTTGCTTTAGCGAAAAGGGGATAGAGGGATGCAAAAGTTGTCTGTTTGTCTGTCTGTCCGTCTGTCCATCACAAAAATTAACATTGGGGTTTATCTGCAATAACTTCTGTTTCCATTGATGGAATGCTTTAATATTTCATGGGTGCATTTGTAACATCATCCTGCATCATTCTACAGAAAGCGTATGGTGCCCGCTAACCCCAAGGTCAAGGACTTAGAAAATGTTTTGTTTCAAAAACTTTACACTTCATTATAACTTCTTTTTCTCTCAATGGAATGATTTAATATTTCATAGGTGTATTTTAACATCTCGCATCATTCTACAGAAAGCCCATGGTGCTCACTAACCCCAATGTTATTACAAGCTCCTTGTGTACTATCAAACTGCGCCAGGTGGGACATCTTGCTCCGCGGAGCTCTTGTTCTCTAATGCTACCACTTTACCATACTACACATACGGGTTCATAATTCCGGCACAAAAATATTTACACAATTCCCTAACATTTGATTGGCCAGTAGCAAGTCTCTGTCCAAAATTTATATCCCAGTAAACTCCCACGCCGAACTACTTTCCATAACCGTGAGGCGCAGTTAAAATAATTCTTAAGAAAACGGAAAATAAACACATTTTCTTGATGAATTTATTTCAAATGCTGGAATTATAAGGAATGAATGGCCTTTTTGTGGAATTTATCGGGGATATAAACTTGGAAAAGTCGCGGGAATACTGGACGAGGCCTTCCGGCCTTCGTCCAGTATTCCCGCGACTTTTCCAAGTTTATACCCCGATAAATTCCACAAAAAGGCCATTCATTCCTATAATGTCGTTCAATGCAGCACATCCACAAAGGATCTTCCAAATTAGGCTGTCGGAACAAATTTTGTTGTGCATTTCTATTTAAAATAAATAGCAGACAACTAAATTTAATTCAGCATTGATGTAGCCGTTACTTACATAATGACGTTTTCTCCTTCAGGTGACGGAAAACGGCATCATCAAATCTGGCAACTTTACTACCATGCCGGCGACGTTCGAAGCATACGACATGATCACGTGTGATGTGTCCCAGGTCGGTGGTGCGCCACTGATTGCCGCACTCGTGTCGGCCAGCAACAACGCGCAGGTGGCTAACCAATCAGCACAACATTTATTTATAGTACACGAGGCAGACTGCTGGTTCTGTGAGGTGCTCACACAGGAGGAGGGACGTTGTACCAGGGAGGTGAGACGTCGTTCTGTCATCCGACCCCCTATTGTCTGTTCCACGTTTTTATATATTTGTTATTTGCGGATCGATTTTCAAAATCTAACTTTTTTTTCGAGTCCTCCCCCACCTCTGCAGCCTCATTTTCCCCCCATGTTAAATTCCCACAGGAAAATTGTTTTTCCGCAATAAAATCAATGTTTAATGGAATTTCATCAAATATAATTCTTTGGGGAGGGTGACTTTTCTGTTATTGATGAAAACGTACCTACATTTAAATATTTTTTAGATTTAATGTGTTTAATAGCCAAAAGTTTGTCGGCAGAAAAAACGTGGATCAGACAGTAGTTCAGAGTACATAACTAATTCATTACATTGCAATACATAATAGTTATGACGGAGTAGTCTTTCCAAATGTGCGTTTGAAGCGTTCTTTGTTTAATTACTCTCTACTTTGTTGAGAGTGAACCAAGAATTTTGCTAATACACACTTTATTAGGTACTTACAGGAGCCCATTTAGGGCCACTTCACTTTTTTTTATCTTTTCTTGAATTTTCCGAGATCTTTTCTTGAATTTTCATGATACTTTCTTGAATTTTCGAGATCTTTTCTTGAATTTTCAAGTTCTTTTCTTGAATTTTCAAGATCTTTTCTTGAAAATTCAAGAAAAGATCTTGAAAATTGAAGAAAAGAAGATGTTTTCTTGAATTTTCAAGTTTTTTTCTTGAATTTTCAAGATCAAGAAAACATCTTGAATAAATGGAAATTAAAAAAAAGTGAAGTGGCCCTAATGGGCTTCCGTAGGTATTAAAAGTTTTTGGTAATATTTTTGTGTCATATTGTAGAATTGTCTCTCAATAACCATGATAACAATATAGCGAAGTATGAACGTCAACGGCATTTTTTCCATATTTTAATGTGCGAAGTGTAAATGCTATTACGTACAGTTTTAGCCAAGTTTTTTAAAAAAAATCCAGGCTATTGGATTGGCGAAAGCCGGGCGGGCGGGCGGCGTCCACAATCAATGTTAAGTTTTCGTGTTTGAGTTCATTTCTTTGTTACTGTACCACCTAGGACCACCAAACTTTCACAGCTTCATAACCAAGGGGTGTCTACCACATACAACTATCCAACATGTGACCATTTGTTTTACCTTCACCTATTATTTCTACGTAATTGACTTAGCCATTTTCAACGTTAACTTTTTAACATACGTCTGGTTAAAGTTTTTTGGTTAAAAGTTTTTCGTTATACTATATCTCTGCAACTGCTTCGCCCATTACCTTGAATCTTCACATGGGTGTTTATCATCATCCATATTTTCATTCTACCCCCCAACCGTGCGGCCCCTGTGCCCAATGTCAAGGCCAAATTACTTTGAATTTATTTGTTAAAGTTTTTCGTGTACTATATCTCTGCAACTGCTTCACCCATTACCTTGATACTTCACATGGGTGTTTATCATCATTGTGGCGCCCTCTTGCGGAAAGCGTGATATCGTCGGCATTTTGGCATACGTCCGTCCGTCCGTACGTCCGTGTGTCCGGTTAAAAATTTTTGGTTGAAGTTTTTCCATGTACTATATCTATTTTGTTAGTGTCCATGCCTCGCCCCAAGGTGCGACATGCAGGCCACGGCCATCTAGTCTACAAAAAGTGGGTATAATTATGTTATCCAAGTGTCTATGCTTGGAAAAAACCTGGCCTTCGTGGCTTTGCCTCGTTTCTTGTTACTGTGTAGCGTGCTGTATCGATATAGTGCACCCCGTTGCCTATAAAGTGCAGCTACTGGTTCCCCATTGTTGTCACGCCCACGGACGGTGAGCATGATATACACCCCTGTGCTATAAATGAGACGCACCGTGATTTTGTTCCTTCGGACATCTGCGTAATTACATGAAATACGTTTACAAAATTTACAATATTTTCCGTAAATGGCGTCAAAAGCTGACAAAATTTTCAGAGTACAAATTCCGCATGTAGGCTGAAAACTTTGTCAACTTTTGACATTATTTATGAAAAAAATTGTAAATGTTGTAAAAATGTATTTAATGAAATTACGCAGATGTCCGAAGGTACAATATCACATGGCGCGTCTCAAATATGGAAAAATAATTTCGACTCAAAATGGACATTGGTTTATAGCAAATAAAAATTAAATCTGTTGACCAATTTTCAAGAAATTTTGTGATGTAAGTCACAATAGAATACAGTTTCCAGTAATGTGATCGTATTTGAATTCTGTCAATCTAACAAGGAAATGCAGGGACCATACTTACAATTCATCTTCGTCCCAGGGAAATGTCACAATTTGACATTTACATCAATATGAAATATCAACAATAAATATTCGCCGCCATATTGGAAAATTTTAAATTATGTGACATTCAGTGGTTCGGTTGTCTAGAGGAGACTGAAGTCATTCTAGATTTGTCTCAATTAGCCAAACAAATCTCTGCGTGTTTCGTGATTTAAAAATCGTAAAGATGGCGGCTAATATTTATTGATAATCAAGTTAATGAATTTGATTTTGATTTTGAACATGTTACAGCGTGTCAAAACCGCTGTTTGGGGTGAGTTTTCAGCATAAATATTACAGTTGCTAATACATCAACATAAATCTTAAGATTTTGAGTGTAAACTGTACAAATACGCATCAAAGTTTGCTACATAAATCTCAAGATTTTGTGTGTAAACTGTGCAAATACACATCAAACTTTGATGTGTATTTGTACAGTTTACACACAAAATCTTGAGATTTATGCATCAAACTTTGATGCGTATTTGCACAGTTTACACACAAAATCTTGAGATTTATGTAACAAACTTTGATGCGTATTTGTACAGTTTACACACAAAATCTTGAGATTTATGTAACAAACTTTGATGCGTATTTGTACAGTTTACACACAAAATCTTGAGATTTATGTAACAAATTTTGATGCGTATTTGTTCAGTTTACACTCAAAATCTTAAGATTTATGTTGATGTATTAGCAACTGTAATATTTATGCTGAAAACTCACCCCAAACAGCGGTTTTGACACGCTGTAACATGTTGTATAGGCGAGTCCATTTTTATGTAATTTTCGCACAATGGTGACGAATACCTTGATAGTGATATATATCGATCACCATACTTAGGCACATTTGAATTGTTTTGTACATTTTTTAGAAAGGTGTTTCATGGATATTCATGTACAAACAATAATTGATCATCCAAGACACCCTAAAAGCAGCTGTGAGTATAACATAAGCAGTTGTGTACGCTTGCTCAACAAGTTGTAAGGATCCGTCCCATGTTACTACGATTGTAATTGCAGGACGCCAGCTGTTTGGTGAATAATGTGTGCTATGGACCCCTTGCGACCAGTCAGGACGATCCCTGCTATCGGTGTGACCCCTGGAGCAAAACTCTCCGCTATGACGACTGTAAGTGTTTGTTGTCTTCATTGGATATCGTCAGCTTACCCAACAGAACTTGTGACCACGTATTCATGAACCCTTTGAACCTGAAAGCCCGCTATAGCAGTTTATGCAAAGAGAGCAGCTCCAGATGAGCCAGGTGCCATAGTGTGTTTGGACTGTGTGTCTGTCCGTGTTTGAGTCCGGGCACACATTTGGGGTCTTAGGGTGGTAAGACAGGGGCGTCGGAACAGGTCCGGCAACTGCCGGATCAATAATTTGGACATATTTGCAATTCACATACTTAAAATATAAATGTAAATATTTTTTCTGCTATTTTTCTCGTTTTTCATCAGAAATGTATGTTGTTACCACTCTGTTGAACCGTCTCGGCGAGACGGTTCAACTGAGTGGTAACAACATACACTTTTGGTGGGTAGCGGGTGCACCCACTAGATCCGCCTGACCAATCTTATGATGCTTCTGGCGCCCCTGTAGCCTAAGATAAAAGAAAACAATGGAACTCATTACGCACCCACTAAGCCGATTGTCTCTCAATAGGGGGTGTCTCGTTTGTTTCAAACAATGGATGTACCCCCCTAACATGTCTAATGTGAGTCCGTCCGTGTGTATTATTACTGTCTGTTTCACAAAACCTGCCCAAATTTTACAGCCATATAAACAATGCAAACACTTCTTTTTTTTTCAATAATATTAAGTTTTAGCAAAATTTAAAAATGAGCCTTCTTTTTATTTCATGAAATTTGGTCCAATATTGATTTATTGCGAAAAAAACAATTTGCACATGTTAAATCCCCATAGACATCTTCGAGAGTGAAGATGTCTTATGGGGATTTAACATGGAGAAATTTTTGTAATTTCAGAAATAATCACCGATTTTCAAAATGTAACTTTTGTTTTCTTAGTTAGATCATTTCCAAACTATCTAGCTAGGTTTCAGATTCAATTTCCGCAATTTTTTCGTTTTTTGAATCTTCCTCCAGGTTCTCCACCTCTTGTTTTCCCCATGATAAATTCCCATAAAGAACTCATTTTTCGTAATAAAATCAATATTTGATCAAATTTCACGAAATAAAAAGAAGTTTCATTCTTAAATTTTGATAAAATTATTCTTAAATTTTGATAAAATTTAACATTAGCAAGAAAAAAAATATTGTTTTTTGCATTGTTTATATAGTGGGCAGGTTTCGTGAAACAGACAGTAAGATGTTTGCCGGAGTGTCTCCAATCTCCCACGAGGGCATTGTGTCTCCAATCTCCCACGAGGGCATTGTTTATTTAATTTATATTTTTCGAGGCGCATATAAATTGTGAGTGATTTACATGCAGTATAATTTTAAGGGTATTTGATTTGTTTCTAGATATATGCCACTCGTTTCGCCGCGTAACGATATTGCACTCCTAAACTCGCACAATATCGCTCGCTACGGAACTTGTGCATAAACAAATTAAATAACCTATAATTGTGACCATTGCCTGTGTTACATTGCAGCTTTGGCTAACTGCTCCGCCACGACAGTACCACCGACAATGTTGACGACGACCATCGCTACCACTACGGCAAGTGGCGAGACGACGAAGGTCACGTCATCAACGGGGTCATCAACGGGGTCATCAACGGGGTCATCAACGGGCGCCGCACCGACAAACGGACCTACTGCAGCCCCGCGCGACTCGAGTGATATGGATGACGCTACTGTTATTGGTGTTGCCGCTGGCGTCGCTGTCTTCATCCTGATCCTCATGGCAATCGCGGCTGCCTGCTTTGTAATGAACCAAAAGTAGGTGTCGCGTCTTTTTAATGGTCCGTAACCAACAACTACTGGTTGTTCTACGTTTTTAACATTAACCCTTTGAACAATACAGACCTCTTTAGCAATGTTTGCAAACAGTGTAGATCCAGATGAGCTGGCTCGTAACGAGCCATCTCGTCAGGATCTGCACTTTTTGCAAGTAATTTTCATCTTTTTAAGAAAAAAAAACACCATTATAAATGGATTAGTCTGAAAATCATTTTGTGACAATTGGATTGGTCCTTAGATAATCATATCAGTATATTCCAGTTGTTTGCGGTTCAAAAGGTTAAATCCAAAACAATATTTAAAGTTAACCCTTTGCATGCTAGCGGCGAAAATATCCGCCAAACAAATTAGGACTATATGTTTTATTTCTCTCTGTAAATATGTCTTGGAATTTCATTAGAATTGAGTCCTCAGGACATATTCATGATATTTACAAGGAGAAATAAAAGAAAATATGATGAATTTTTGTCCGCTAGTTTTGAACTATTTATAGCCCACAAGTTTCCCAGCATGCAAAGAGTTAAATACTATTTGATCAATAACAAGAGTCCTCCTCCCATTTGCTCATATGTCCATTTGACATATTATGTATTATACATGTCCATGCAGTCCAATTGTTACAAAATGGTGGACAGACTGCCGGTAATCTATTTATAAAAAGTTTTTTTTTTTTTTTTTTTTTTTTTTTTTTTTTTTTTTTTTTCTCTGAAAGATGAAAATGACTTACAAAAAGTACAGACCCTGGTGAGACAGCTTGTTATAATGAGCCATCTCATCTGGGTTTATAATGTTTGCAAATACTGCTATAGAGGTGTTGAAAGGGTTAAAGAATCAATAAATATCTAATAAAAAACTGTTTATTTAACCAGGTGAGCTGTTTATCGTGTAATAATGCACAAGTGATTGGGTTCTTAAGCTAAACAAATGAGTATCGTAGTGGATCAAATTTATTTTTATCCTGTCAACACAGTGCGTATGTGCCGTGAAACACGGTGCCGTGAAACATTTTTGATATCCAGTCAATACTATTTTTGCATTTTACAGCCATTTGTAGGTGTTGATGGGATAAATAGAATAGTAGGTTAGTGCCGTGAATGGGAAAAAATATCTGGCGCGGCACGGAAACAGGATGTGCTCGGCAGAGCCTCGCCCATCCCGTTTCCTGAGCCTTGCCAGATATTTTTTCCCATTCACGGCACTAACCTACTATTCTCTATCTATTTTCCTTATTTCTGAACCAAAGTATATGTTGTGACCACTCATTTGAACCGTCTCGGCGAGACGGTTCAAATGAGTGGTCACAACATATACTTCTGATGAGAAATAAAGAAATTCTTGAGCCTTGTCGGATATTTTTTCCCATTCACGGCACTAACCTACTATTCTCTATATCAGTAGGACTCGATCACAAAGGCATTATTTCACCATCAGCACACATGGTTAAATAAACCTTTTTTTTACTTTTCACATATGAAACAAAGCGACTTAAGTGTAAAATATTGCCAAGAGTCGTACAAAATGATTTCTTGAGGTGGGCCATAGTAGACGTGCCTGTCTCGCAATTCAGAGGGTGTGTCCGACAACATGATTTGATTGGTCGACGGAAACATGTCACGTTGACGTTACCGACGTCATTTCTGCATAGGAAACATGACAGTGGTGTAAATTGTTGCTGCTCTGGAAAATAGTGCACCATTACTTAACCCTTAGAATGCGGAACCGAAAATAGTTGTCTGCTGATAATTCATATTTTGTCTTTTCTCTCAGTAAAAACATGGTTTGGCAGCATTTTAGAATCATTTCCAATAAAGTGCTGCCAAACGAAGTGTTTGATGAGAAAAATGGAAAAATATAAAATATTCAGCAGACGACACAAATTAATTCAGCATTGTAAGGGTTAAGGAATAAAACCATTGGCTGTTTCGTTTATTGGGGTACACAATATATTTGGTCTGTTTAAATTTAAGTGTGTGGAGTCCAAAGGACTCCTCATTAACAGACCAAAGGTATTGTTCACCCAAGTAAATTCAACAGCCCATGGTATAATTACTTATATTTACACTGCATTTTCTGATGGTTTCAAAAATGTAAATATGGGGGTAAAATTAAGAATAATCTGGTTTTACATCATTTTGTCGCAATTCTTGGGACAGCGACTTTGCCGGTCAATAGCGTGCAGTCATTGATAACCTCGTGGAAATTAATGAAGTCAAACAAACTTTAACCAACCAACAACATAGTGCGACGGCACGTGGGTCTAATGTATTGTGCTGAGATATAAACGCAATACGTAGAATGGGCGTTTCCATTATGAATTTATGGACAGTGTAAATATATTTGTGTAAACTATACATGCATGATGAACTCGTTGAAATGTAAGAAAATATTTTAATCCTTTCAACACTTGAGACCTTTCCTAATTTTTGCAAACAGTGTAGATCTTGATGAGCCGGCTCGTAACGAGCCGTCTCATCAAGATCTACACCATTTGTAGATATTCTGTAATTTTTGACAAAATGACCCACTTTTCTGCATAATGGAACAGTCTCAAACTTAAACATGAAATAGTCCATGGCAGTTACATTGTGGTGATAGGGTTAACCCTTTCAACACTACAGACCTCTATAGTGGTCATTGCAAACACAGGTGGAAGACTCGGACCTATGACACCAAAAAAATGCCTATTAAAAAAAATTCCATTACCCCACCCACTTGGTCTCGTACAGTACATAACGTTAATTGAATTAACGTTATGTACTGTACGAGACCAAGTGGGTGGGGTAATGGGATTTTTTTTAATAGGCATT
Organism: Conchocele bisecta; assembly: GCA_029237695.1. NCBI lineage: Eukaryota > Metazoa > Mollusca > Bivalvia > Lucinida > Thyasiridae > Conchocele > Conchocele bisecta. The sequence continues at coordinate 13,867,212 of CM055272.1, read as the reverse complement.
TTTTTGGTGTCATAGGTCCGAGTCTTCCACCTGTGTTTGCAAACAATGTAGCTCCAGTACACGAGTAATTTTCAGATTTAAAACAAAAATCATAAATAGACTAGTCTGAAAATCATTTTGTGGCGTGAATTAGTCGGAAAATTAACATGTGACAGAACTCTAGATAAGTTTTGTACCCCAGATTTCAAATTCAATGCATATTTTACTTTTACAGCTGTATTATTGCTTTTCTTCCTTCCTTTTTAAATAGGGAACAAATGATATAAATTAAAACAAATTTAAAAATTCACTTTTTTGAGCTGAAAAAAGCAAACACTGTTCTTTTTTCAGCTCAACTAAGTAAATTTTCAACTTTATTACAGTATTTTCACTACTCAATTTGAAAATCAATGCGTATTTTCACATTACTTCCACTTTTGATAATCAATGCATATTCTACTAAAATAAGTGTGTTAAATACGTACTTTATCTGGAGCTCTGATATGGAAATCTACTCCAGTTACTTGTGGGTGAAAGGGTTAATACACCTGTTTGGTTGTTATAGTGGGTGGTTGGTGGGGAACACATGAAGGGTAATTTAACAGTCGGGGTCCATCCTTACCGGAATGCCGAATTACATGGTTTGGCCCTCATGGACATTTTTAAAATTCTGATATTTGACATGCTTGAGAGCTAAATCTTGTTGTCACCCATTACCAAGTAATAAGATTTAATTCTTTATATAATGAGTACAATTCCCCACTAATTCACACTCAGTCAATTGAAAGTTGTGCTATGTCAATGGATATGTTGTTTAAGAGAGTTGGGGGGTGAAAATCTCATGGCCATGATATCTTCACCCGCGGGTGAAAATATCATGGCCATGAGATTTTCACCCCCCCCCCCCCTAATTGTCTTAAACAACATATCCATTGACATAGCACAACTTTCAAATTTTCAAATTTGCCACCATCATATTTGAAATAGTCATATTTCTCAAGCGCAATATTTTCACCCGCGGGTGAAAAAATAGGCGGGTGAAAATATCATATGACACCGGAATGCCGAATTACATGGTTTGGCCCTCATGGACATTTTTAAAATTCTGATATTTGACATGCTTGAGAGCTAAATCCTGTTGTCACCCATTACCAAGTAATAAGATTAGTGCTGATCATATTACTTTTATGGTTCGAGCTAAGTGACTCCAGGCACCAGGTCAGGATATTCTAATTTCAAAGCTGAATATATATTTTTCTGTAAATATTGAGTTCATATTTTAGGAATTTCCGTCTTTATAGACAGGTTTAATACGAGATAGTCCAACCCGTTGGCCCGGCCTTAAATAACCTTAGGTGTTGATAGGCCGTTAAACACCAATAATCAATCAATCTGGTTGTTTTCAGGAAGAAGATAGAGAATAAGCGTCTGTATCATGACCGGCGTTCCGAACCCAGTATGGAGGTCATGCCTGCTGCACACAACCCCGCATACACCGTATACCCGGACATGTACCAGACTCCAGAGCTGGTATTTGTGGACAATATGGCGAAGCGCGAGAGCAGCCGACGGCCAGACGCCACGCACTACAATGAAGCACGAAATCATCGCAGCACACGCCATTAAAGTGTGAATGTCTCGACACAATTACCCGGTGCCAGTACATCCGAGAATGATAATGCCAGCCGAGTGATCCTGCTGGTGGTATTAATACGCAGACTCTCGGCAGAATGATGATTATATATGGGCCACGCTCTGTGAAAACCAGCCTTAATGACAACGTCATGAAAGGCTGAAAATGACGTCGCAAAATTACGCATAAATTTACCAACGTCACGTTGGATTTTGACACTTGGAATTGTTGCGTCATTGCAATAAGTTGTCCTATTTATAGCCGTACTCTTTACGGCTCACAAATATTTGAATGTTGGATATGCGTGGCAGAATTGTACAGTTGTTTTCATAGTGGTTCATATAGTTGTCTTTTTTTTCTCTTCAGTTTCCTTCAAGGAAATACGTAGTAATTGTGTCTATTATTTTTATACAAATGGGCATATTTCATTTATGATTTTTATAATATATTATATGGACGACTTGTGAAATGACATTTGAAACTAAATAACCATACAACCGGCATTTTTAGATAACACATAACAATATCAGTATTATGTAATCATAATGCTAATATTTATTTTATTTTAAACTTTATATATATTTATAACAATTACAAACAAACGCGAGAACAATTGTAGTCGGCGTAGATGGAGGCGTCTGCATGTTTCTTATTTTGGGTTGAAACCGGAATACTCACAGAAAACAAACTTATCCTGTCTGGCGACCACCATCAGCTATACATGTACTTACAACTTTAAGATCGAACCAGGGGCGCATGTGTGCACTCTTTACTAATTATGCTATACTGTCCCGCTCAGATTAGAGCGGGGTTCGGGGTGTGTTTTCGGCCGTCTAAGACGGAACTGTTACGCGCTGTACAAACCCAGTTCCGATTTTGGGATTTATTTATAGATGACACTGCATTACGCATTTTGATGAGTAACGCTAACCTCCACTTGAACGTGACAACCGATGTTCGAAATATGTAGACACACTCGGGTAACACTGCATTCATGTATTCATGATTTAATTATGCGTCTATGTAGATCTTCATATCGCATGATCATATTTATGAAAAGGTCTTGGTTTAACTGATGTCGATCTATGGAAAACGATTTAATTCGTAATGGCCGTGAATACTTTCTGCACTGTTTGTCGTAAATTTAAAACTCACGGGGAAATGAACATGCACAATATAAGATATCAACTTAGGTTTAAACGTGTTTACTGATGGGGGCGGTTAGTGCCGACGGCCGGTCAGACCCGGCCCCGCTCTACGTGAAACCGTTTACTTTTATTAAAGATGTAAACAGTTTGCTCTGGATAAATTTGCCACGGATAGAACTGGGCATAGGTCTTAATTCATTTGATGTACTGATTCACCGTCGAATGTTTCAAAAATCAACATAAAATCAAATTGGGAAATTGTCAGAAAAATAATCGTATCACAGATAAAAAAATATGATAGTGCTAATTACGCGGCTCCTGGCATATCGCATCATGTTGACACTGGGCCAAACATGTTTTATTATTTAGTATTGCGTGTGTTGGTATTGTGTCACAGGCATATTTACTGCGAACATAATTGTAGCCACCGGGGGCCCGTTTCACTAAACTTCGTACGACTAAAATGTTCGTAAGTGCAAATCTAGGATCGTCTGGAAATTTCAATTGATTGATTTACATTTATTGACATAGGCTGCTCAATAAATGTAATAATTGTTTACAGGAAAATATTGTTAATGTGGACTATCTTAATTTTGTACTTACGAACATGTTAGTCTTACGAAGTTTAGTGAAACGGGCCCCAGGGACGTAGCCTACTGATTTGTATCTGCATCTGCAACCACTTCTAATGTCACGTAATTTTTAGCGACTTTCAAAAATATCACATTACATCAGCCGTACGATTGCCGTTTGATGATTGTTAAATATTATTTTAATTGACCATTTGTAAATATGGTTATATGAATATATGGCATATATTTTTACTAGTATTTTTTTGTAATCAGTGCAGACCCTGATCAGGCTGCGCAGATGCACAGGTCTCCAACATTTACAAATTTTAAGAAGTCCTACTTTAGATCGTTGTTAATTTACTTACTACTAAACACTGGATGTCTGCGTGCTTTATTGTTTTTTTTTTATCAAATGGACGTTCTAGTCGGAAGGCGTGTAAATAATATAAAGCAAATACCAGAAGCGGACCCAGGATTTCAGGTTAGGTGGGCGGGGCGTGACTTCTTAATTGAAACAGTTTACTATATTTTCGAACTAGCACCGTGTGTTCGTCAACCAAGCGTTGCTCGGGAGACTGCTAGGTGTGTCCGGCGGTATGCCCTCCTGAATATTTTTGATATCTACACCCCATTTTGCGGCGTTGTAACGCATTTTAGAGCAAACATATATTTACTCGCAAAACTTTAGGGGGGCGCACGCCGAGCTTTCCCCTACGTGAATCCGCAACTTCTATATGTGGAATAAACAACTTCTATATTTGCAGATTCAAACGAGACGCTTCAAACAAATGTCGCAATTTTGTGGTCGGTACAAATTTAGTGTGTAAATAACTGACTTGATTATATAGTGTGCAGACATGAATTCAAAATACATATACGTACGCTACGGTGCTTTTTAGCCACTCATTTCTTTGTTTACAAAGGCGTTGAATGTACTTTTTTCTGAAACGTAACACAATTAAATTGCAAATTTCGTTTTCAAATTAATTATTCCCGACGAGAGGATACAGTGTATACATGCACCAGTACTATTATGCTTACTGCCGGTATTTTTATTAGAACATTTTATAACAATTATACAATCATGTATGTCACATCAACACATTTTCCCTATATTGACAGGTTTATGTATATATATTTGTTTTCAAATGGTAAACCCATTATCAAAAATTCAAACCGACACACATTTAAAAATACACAGTAATGGATGTTGCCCTGAATGTTCTGTTGGCCACTTTTGATTTAAAAAACTATCCATTCCACTTACTAAATAAATACGCATGCGTTCGCGCGGGCATCAGTCACGCAAATAAAAACATATGAAGGAATCTACAAAGTACGGTTGATAAATGCGTACATTTATACAATTTGAAGAAACTTATATAAAAAATCAGTACCGGCAGTAAATTCATAGACAAGATCGAGACGGGTAGCCCACACAATAACTTTTTTAAGCGGACACACCTAACAATATCTGTCCTCTCTGTGTGGAGGCAGTGGCGCGGCGGTGGGCAGCCGAGGGAGTGGGGGTCAGCGCAGGATTTCCCCATAGACATACATGTACCTGCTAGTACGAGGTACATGTACACAAGACCGTCCGTCAGTCATATTGGCTACACAGGAAAACGTTCCTCGCGCTTTCTGAGATGTAAATTTAATTCTGAGAGTCGGGTATGGACAGTCGATTTTTAATTTGTTTAAAACTCCCGGGGGGGGGGGGGTCCGACTACCCTCCATACACCATCGGGCGTTGAAGTCATTGATATGTGCAGCCATAGGCCTATCCAAATTCTAACCAAATTCAGGCTATTCATTTCTACAGAAAATACAGATTGCCGGTACAGATTGTTTCAATTTCAAACACCAGGAATGTCGTTTAGTTGTTTGTATTTGGTCCTTAGTGAGTGACGTAATGTCTACATCAATAAATGACGTCACAATTAACTGTTACGTAAATAACGTCAATTAGATTCTGAACTAAATTCTCAAATAATTACAATGTATCTTTCTGACGGTACATGTATATGCCTAATCTGTGATAGTTGGCGATAGTAGCAAATTACGAGGTCACATGTCGGCTAATTATAGATTTACCATTGATAGTGGTGCGTTTGGTTTGTTCACTACATGTACATATCATAGTTTTATTCTGTTCAATGTTTGATTGTATTCATACTAACTCTTGTAGATACATTTAGTGCAACTTATCAACAAATACAGTTTACAGCAAGCACAGTCAATGAGTCTATGAACACGCATTTCTAATGTAGGCTGTTGTGTTGCATCGTACAAACGTCAGCGTTTCAATAACGTCATTTTCTCGATGACGTTACTTTTTTTTCCTTGCGTGATTGACATGGTGCTACTAAAAGTGAGATAAAACAAAAACTATGAAATATATTTGCATTTTCTTTTCAGCATATTGTTTGTGAAAGGTATCCGCATCCAAAAATGTAAAAAAGTGCAAATCGAAAATTTTGTCATTAAGGCCGGTTTTCACAGAGCGCGGCCCATATATATGTCGCTGTGGCTGGAGAAAGGGGGATTGCGGGATTTGTGACCAGTGTAGCTCCTGATGAAATATCACGGTCCTGTAGCCGGATAACCTATGTTGATTGTTAAGAGCATGACAGGTGTTTCATTGATGCATTGGCGAACATTGCAGATCCTGATCAGACTGTGCGGATGCACAGGCTGATCTGGATCTACTCTGGTTGCAAAACCCATAAGCCCCATTTCTCGTCACAGCCACATGTGGATACTATATGTCCGAAGGCCTAAAGTAAGGTGTGTTTCCAGTTGCGGGCTGAAAAAATTACTAGTATTTTCTGTCCGCTTTTTCTTTTTTTCTAATGCAAAATATCTGTCAAAATGGCGTCCTTGTTATCGATGATGTTGTTGTTGTTGTTGTTGTACCACTGGAAATGTTACAAAGAAAGGACAAGTGTAAAGTTATCCTCAGCAACATTTTACGGAACCAACATCCCAGAAAAAAAAAAAATTCAGTAAAAAAGATACCGTCGGGGGTAAAATAAATAAATATGTCAGTCGTGCAGCAGGAAACACACTATTTTTTAGGTTTACTCCCCATAATTTGTATAATTGTAAATAATATGACAATGCTTACGAGCAACTACGCTAAATGAGACATGCCATGTGATTTTGTACCTTCAGACATCTGCGTAATTTACAATATCTTCTGTAAATGGTGTCAACAGTTGACAAACATTTCAGAGTTCATGCGGAATAATTTGACGCCATTTACGGAAAAATACTGTAATAAATAAACGTATTTAATGAAATTACGCAGATGTTAGTACAAAATTATACGGCGTGTCTCAAATGATGTCTGCTTACATTATTTTTATTGGTATAATGCGATTGCAGGGGAGAATCAGATTTCATTCAAAATTAAGCCTTTCAACCCTAAATCACTGGAATGGACTGTGCCATTTTCCGACAAACCCAATCATCACAAAATGACTTTTAGAATAGTTCATTTTTATATAAAAAAAGTGGGTTTTTGTTTCTAATAAATGTGAAAATTTCTCGCAAAAAGTGCAGATCTTAGGGAGATACTTTGAGTTAATGAAAATTTGAGTTAATTCTGGGGTCGCACATTTCCAAATATTCCAGCAGCTGAAATTCAGCGGGCCGTAATGATTCTCCCTGTCATTTTTCTAGATTGAGAACTATTTCTGGCTATGACTGGAGAAATGGGGCTTATGGTATTTGTGACCAGTGTAGCTCCTGATAAGATAGCACACTCCTTTAGCGTGATAATGATCTATATTGCTTGGTTGAAGCAGAGCGTGTATTTCATTAACGGTGGATGTTAGAAGCTTCACAGGTGATTCATTGATGGTATGGCGAACAGTGTAGATCCTGATCAGCCTGTGCGGATGCATGCACAGGCTGATCTGGATCTACACTGGTCGCCCCTTTCTCCAGTCACAGCCGCATTTACAGTTTAGTGCCATATATTTGTAACTTGTAACAGTTTCCTTAGATTCTGCTAATCCTATTACTTTTAAGGGGAGGGGCCAAGTGACATTGGTGTAGTATGGACCTGGCACCAGGTTAGGTTATTCTAATTTCAGGGCTGAATATATTCTTTTTTCGATGTAAATATTCCGTTCTGCTGATTTTTGGCATTTACCCCCAATGCAGCAGGTTACATGTGGGATCACACCCATTGGCCTGGCCTTAAATGACCTTAGCTGTTGATAGGCCGTTAAGCACCAAATAAATCAATCAATCCATGTAAATATTCTGATTTTGGGATTTTCCCCCCAATGCAGCAGGTTTAATGTGGGATTGAGCCCCGTGCAGGCACCGGGGTGGGATCAACTGATCCTGAGAATAGTGCTGCAGTAGCCATTGCTTGTCGTAAAAGGCGACTAAACTGGCTTAACGATTGGGTTCATACTTTCCGGAACCCACTATACCGGATTTGGCCCTCATGTACATTTTTGGCTTTCTTGTATGTGAGAGTTGAGTCAGGCTATGCCCCATATATAAAAGTAAGATTAGCGCTAATCCTATTACTTTTAGGGGATGGGATAAATGATGCTGGTGTGGCGAGGGCCTGGCACCAGATCAGGTTGTTCTAATTTCAGGACTGAATATATATTTTGATTATAAATATTGAGTTCTGAAGTTGGGATTTACCCCCCTCGGACAGGTGGATACGGGACCCGTCTGCGTGTACCGTAGACTCCCTGAGGCTTGTACCTCTATGTCAGAAAAGCGGACGTTAAACCCTATTCACTCACTCACTCACTCAATGTGGGATTGAACCCCTGGAAATCTGTCATTCTATATTTTCTGAATTGAAATTAATGGTAACTTGAATCGGAATTTAAGCACGTTAAAGAATCAGATGCGTCTTGAAAGGTACCGTGTCTCAGATATGCACAGTAATCGATGAAACAGATTAAGATAAAATAGTTTAATTGCAGATTTGTATCGTGTTTCAGAACATACATGTACATATAAGTCACCTGGAAAACAATTGGGGATTGGAAAAAAAAATGTTTATAATACTGAAAAATAACAAGCGTTTGCAATGCTAGTTATTTTTCAGTATTATTAACATGTTTTTCCATCGATGGTTCTAAATTATTTGATTTACATTAATCACACTAGCATCTATGGAACTTCTTTCTAAATTTGGTATAACATTTTTTCCTTACTGGTATTTGTACAGCGAAAATGCCAAATTACGCCAAGCCAAATTATCTCCCCTGTTTATCACAGTCTCCGATAGCATGTACTTGAATATAGCGCATGTTTTTGGGAATGTCATAAAATAAAATTTGCGTGATTGATTTATATGCAATGTATGTCATTTACTGTGTATGAAGCGAAAAACCAAATATGAGACATGCCATGTGATTTTGTACCTAAGAACATGTGATATGAAATATATTTACAGAAAATGTCATATTTTCTGTAAATGTTATCCAAAGATGACAAAATTTTCATAGCAAATGCGGAATAGTATTCCGCATTTGCTATGACATTTTTTGATGTCATTTAGAGAAAGTATCATAATTTTTGTAAATATTTTTCACAGATATCGCACATTTTCTTAGGTAAAAAATCGCATGGCGTGTCTCATATTCGATGTATGAGACACCATCTGAGACACAGTCAATTTAAACAGATTGAGATTCCAGCATCATGTTGATAAATATATGGCTCTCTGTGTATATTACAGTAGATAGTATTTTTTTTATATAAATATATATTTTTCTATCTTGTATATTTTATATCCTTGTCATGTTAGATATACATGTTTTCTTTTATTATACCCAGATTACGAAGTATGCCATGAGGTACATATATAGTTTTCGCCTTTCTATCTGGTGATGCCAACATCCGCTGGTTTAAGAGGTTAGAGGTGTGGCCTAGTAACACAAAAGATTCCTTTGATTTATGCCGTAAGCTCCTAAAATCTGTTGTTGTTTCAAGTCTTTTTCTTTGATCTTCGAACAATGGAAATGTGGGTGGCAGGTGGGAGCATGCGATTGGTAATTTAACGATCGGGATTATCCTTACCAGAATCCCGAACAGAGACCTGGTTTGGCCCTCAGGTACGTCTTTGGCATTTTTGTATGTGAGGGTTTGATCTGGTTATACCCCTTTTATGAGTAATACGATTATTCCTAATCCTATTAATTTTACGGGATGGGGCCAAGTGAGTTTGGTGTGGTATGGACATTTATCTCGATGTAAATATTCCGTTCTGATTTTGGGATTTTCCCGTTCTATCTGGTGATGCCAACATCCGCTGGTTTAAGAGGTTAGAGGTGTGGCCTAGTAACACAAAAGATTCCTTTGATTTATGCCGTAAGCTCCTAAAATCTGTTGTTGTTTCAAGTCTTTTTCTTTGATCTTCGAACAATGGAAATGTGGGTGGCAGGTGGGAGCATGCGATTGGTAATTTAACGATCGGGATTATCCTTACCAGAATCCCGAACAGAGACCTGGTTTGGCCCTCAGGTACGTCTTTGGCATTTTTGTATGTGAGGGTTTGATCTGGTTATACCCCTTTTATGAGTAATACGATTATTCCTAATCCTATTAATTTTACGGGATGGGGCCAAGTGAGTTTGGTGTGGTATGGACATTTATCTCGATGTAAATATTCCGTTCTGATTTTGGGATTTTCCCGCCAATGCAGAAATTAAGTTAACTGCGGGATCGAACCCGTTTGCTCGGCCTTATATTACCTTAGCTGTTGATAAGCCGTTAAACACCAATAAACAAACAATGAAATATCCCATAATCCCAAAATGTCTGTCCATCCGTAACACGAAAACTTAACATTCAAACATTTGTGTTAAATTGTTCGTGTGTCTGTCCAGGCAGCGGCTGGGGGTATCCATGAGCCCAGTGCTCACTAGCTCTAGTAGTGCATGATTGTAGTCTACAATGTCAGACTATTCCACATGAGTCACGCCCTGAGAATTTATACCTTCGAACATCTGCGTAATTTCATGAAATACGTTTCAAAATGTACAATATTTTCCGTAAATGGCGTCAAAAGTTGACAACATTTTCATTGTACTCTGAACATTTTGTCGACTTTTGATTTTATGTATTTATGAAAATTATTATACAGTTTGTAAACGTATTTAATGAAATTACGTAGATGTCCAAAGGTATAAAATCGCATGGCGTGTCTCATGTTGCTGTTACTGGACAAACGAAGCTTGTGGCATTTGTAACCAGTGTAGACCCAGACCTGGCTGCGAAACCATGCAGTCGGATCAGGGTATGCACTGTTCTCCGTTCCATCAGTGAAACGCCAACCATATGTGAGGGCTGTGATTGGAGAAATGGAGCTTGTGGGTAATGCGACTAGAGTAGCCCCAGATCAGCTTTGATCAGACCCGACAATGTTTGCCATTCAGTCAGTAAATCGCCTGTGCCGCTTCTAACAAACAGTATATATCCATATGTATCCATATCAGACTGCAGGAATGAGCGTGACGATCAGGATCTAGACTGACCAGAAATAACATAGGCCCAATTTGTCGAGTCACGGGCATACGTGTCCAGCAAATGACATGGATCCTTTACGGACTGCACGAGTGTTCCACACCACCGACTTCGCTAATCTTGCCAATACATGTACATATAGTTGTCAATTGTTTTCTTTCAGAATGCTTGAATATTGTGCCTGAAATCAAGCAGATTGATTTGTTGAGCCTGAGCTGTGCTGTAGCTCAGGCTCAGCCAATCAAACTGCTCGGTGCAGATTGATAGACTGTCCGAGCTGTGCTGCAGCTCAGGCTCAGCCAATCAAACTGCTTGATTGCGAGTTGAGATTGCCAATATTTGTTGCGAAACGGCGACATATTGGCAAGTTTAATGCAGGCGGTTGTGTTATCAGATTGGGAGCTTAGGATTGGCCACTGAAGTACCATTTCTCGGGTGACGGCCACCGCTGAAAGCTTCTTTCCGTATATATCCGTCCTTCTGTTTGTTGTTAACACATTTCACACATTTGCTCCGTCTACCTGCTGGCTTTAGCTTTGCATTGATTTTCCAAAAAAAAAATGAATTGAAGCCACATTTAACATTGTAGTGGGTGGCAGGTGGGAGCATGTGATGGGTAATTTAAAGATCGGTGTTCATCCTTACCGAAATCCCGACCGGAGACCTGGTTTGGCCCTCATGTACGTCTTTCGCTTTCTTGTATGTGAGAGTTGAATCTGGTATAAGTAATACGATTATATACGATTATACCTACTCCAATTACTTTTTGGGGAAAGGGGCAAGTGACATTGGTGTGGTATGGACCTGGCCCCAGGCTAGGTTATTCTAATTTCAGGGCTGAATATATATTTATTTTGATGTCAATATTCCGTTCTGATTTTGGGATTTTCTCCCCAATGCAGCTGGTTACATGCGGGATTGAACCCGTTGGCCCAGCTTTATATGACCTTAGCTGTTGATATGCCGTTAAACACCAATACAACAAATCAAATCAAATTGACCTGCTTGTTGAATGGATGTAAACATCCATTCAAACAATCTCAAATTGTCCTCCAGTTTGCTGTACCACAAGCTCCAGATAAGTTTTGCATCTAAAGTGTATTATATCCCCAGATTTCAAATTCAATGCGTATTTTACTTTTACAAATGTATTATTGATTTTATTCCTTATTAAATATCAAAATAAAAAAAATTAAAAATTCACTTAATATTTGAGCTGCAAAAAAGCAAACACTTTTTGCAGCTCAACTAAGTAAATGTTCAACTTTATTACAGTATTTTCACTACTTAATTTGAAATTAATGCATATTTTCACATTGCTGCGAGTATTTTGTACTCCCACTTAATAATCAATATTTATTATATACCTACCCATAAAATGCATAGTTATACGATGTAAATAAAAGTCATATGTTCTCATCGATGAAATAAACAACTTCCGGTGAAAATATGACTACTTCCGCTATCTATATAATTCATAATGCGCATCTGCAATGCCAGACTGCAAATCAAATACACATTCATTACCGTATACAGTCTAAAAAATTGCTAATTTCCATGGCGCAGTATATAATAAATAGAATATACATATTTTTGCAACGAATATGACATATGTTCATCTCGTGGTGTGAAATGTCCATATTTCACGAGTGAAATATGGACATTTCACACCACAGATGAACATATATGTCATATTCGTTGCAAAAATATGAATATCCTCTATGTATTCTGCTAAAATAAGTGTAAAATATGCCAATACGCACCTTATCTGGAGCTCTGTTTATGTTTATACATGTGTACAGTATATCACAATAAAGTCTATTTTCTGTTTATCTTTCTGTTTTCCGTTGTCTTTCAGTTCCAAACTATGCTTGAGTGACTCAACCCTTACAATGCTCAATGAAATGTGGTCTTCTGCTGCTAATTATTGTCAATTTTTTCTCATAAAAAACATGCTTTTGGAGCCAAAGTGCTAAATGGTGGAGTGCTATTTTTGGTTTGACACTGTTGTTACCTTCTATGACATATAAACAATAAATTCATCAGGTATAACCCTCTCAATCTTTTGCTCAATGACCTGGAACTCAAATACAAAATAGCCACCATATTTTTTTTATTTTGTCCCAAAATGAATATTAGGATAGTATTTGCCATCAGAGTGTGTGCTTATCATTCATTGATGACTGAATGTTTATATATATGTACGAAACATACTATTATCGAGAGTACTCCGGTTTCCACCTATATCAAACGCACATAATTACATTACCTGGGCCCGGTTGCTCAAAACATCCGTTAGCTTAACGGACTGTTAAATCCTTAACTGAATGGTTAAAAACTCTGTTTTAACAGAGATTATAACCATTCAGTTAAGGATTTAACAGTCCGTTAAGCTAACTGGTGTTTTGAACAACCGGGCCCTGGTCGTTTGTTTTCCATTACAACAGCTTAAATGAGTTGAAGTGACTGAACGAAAACAGTGGAAGACCGTGTTCAGCTCCGCTAATGTGCAGACTGATCTATATCTATTCTGGCTGCACCAACAAGAGCCGCTTCCTTCTGCAGAATGATGTTACTGTGTTGGTCCATCTGCTGTTGTTAAAAAATTCATCAACATTTCGAGATGTGATGGGCACCTGGGTAGACAATGTTTAACTGAAGATCATTGTACTATCCTCAATGCAATAAGAAATGCTTCCAGCTTCATAGCGTGTCCATAACTAGTTACATGTAATTTACATAAATCATTTTCAATATGGCCGCCACATATGGTGTTATTTTATAGTTTCAGTCTCAAATGGCGTATTTAAGTGCATTAGACCGACACTATTGTGTGTATTTCGACGAAATACTTACTGCAGCAATATCTAACTTGATATAGCTGGATTGCTTGTTATCGTGTTTTCAGAATGGCCGCCAGATAGCACTATTGTCACATATTTTATTAGTGACATCACATACTACATGCATAAGTAAATATGCGTTCCTTTATTTTGTTTTCCTGTATAAGTTTCATTTACAGAGCCTTAACATTTTTCATAGATGCAATAAGAAATGTTTTCATTCAGCCTCATAAAGTGTATATAGTTAGTTTGCGTAAATATATTCAAAATGGCTGCCATATATAATGATACTCATTATTTCCAGTCTTCAGTAACCTAGTTATGTACATTACACTGCAAGCATTACATGTACATGTATGTGCTTTTTTTTGCAAAATGATGTCTGTAGAATATATCTAAATTTCATTAGCTGAATTGCTTGTCATCATTTTGTCAAAACTGTTACCAAATAACACTTAGTCTATTGTTTATATTTTTCTTATGAATCTCGGCGGGGCCCTGAAAATCTCTTAATTTATAATAGGTTCGCCCTGTTTATCTGTATGTCCGTCCGTCTCTCTGTCCGTCCGTTTATTTTTTGAAAGTTTTGTTAAGAGTTTCTCAAATCGCCTATAATTTCTGTTTGTCTTCAGTTAATATCTTCATATTGCACACACGCATTACTTAGTAACGATACATCGTTCCACAAAAATACCATTACCCTCGCTACTGATCGTAGTTTTTGTAACAGTTTCTCAAATAGGGGCCCTAAGTGCGTTGACAGACCACTTTTCTAGTTTATATTGTTTTCCTGCATGTACATAAGCGGCATCGAGTCATTTACATAGCATGATCATGCATTTATGCAAATGACAAAGTAAGACAACACCAATGCTATCATGGGAGATATTATTTCGGCTGTCCAGTAGCCGATTTCACCAACATTGCAAAGTATACTTTCCTAGCAAAGTATACTTTGAGGGAGAAATTTTCAATTTTAGAATAAATATAAATAAATTATACTGAATTTATTACATTATCACAGCCAATTTTGGCTGTGATAATGTAATAAATTCAGTATAATAATTCTGCATAGTTTTAATCATCAAATATATGCAATCGTTAGTTCTGCATGAAATAATGCATTTCGGAAAAATCAATGATTGCTCCCTCAAAGTATACTTTGCTAGGAAAGTATACTTTGCAATTTTGATGAAATCGGCTACTGATACAACCCGAGCAATGGTATACAATTTAGTTTACACATTGTATATGTCGGAGCACAATACATAACATGCAAACCAACACATTATGTTTAATGGATTCTAAATTAAATATATCGTATGTATAAACGTTACTGTCTTACTCCTGTAACGATAAGAGACGTTATTGTTTGGATCCATTCTAAATGGTGAATATTAATGGTTTAATCTGAGCATCGCAAACTAACAATTTTCAATTATTTTGACACGTATGCAGAGCTGCTACATTTTACAGATGCTACCAGGAAAATGTAAAGGTGAAACCACTTCACCGACACACGGCACGTATACATATATCAAATAATGTCTTGTAATAATATTGTAATACATTCACACTTTAAGAACAGCATACTTATTATTGATATTACCAAACCAATGTGTATACTACTGATGGAGGACTACGCAGGAATTATTTTAGTGGGGGTGGGGGTGCGTGCGTTATCGACGGCGCGAAGGGCTAAACATTGTTTTTGCACATCCACGGACAGACCACCGCAGATTAACCCTTTCACCCATAAGCAACTGGAATGGATTTTGATTTGTTAACTTTGCAACCAATCTAAATCATCTCAAAATGATTTTCAGACCAGTCCATTTATGAACATGGGGTGTTTTTGTTCTCAAAATTATGAAAATTAATTACAAAAAGTGCAGATCCTGATGAGACGGCTCGTTACGAGCCGGCTCATCTGGATCTACACTGTTTGCCAATATCACTATACAGGCCTGCGGGTTAAGAGTAAAATGGTTAAGGGGGTGGGGTGGGGGTGCGTACGGGCCTGTGTGGTTGACTCTGATCAGAGTTTGAAATCCATTATTGACCGACAATATTGAGGTGGTACCGCCAAACACATGTGCATGTACCCGTATATGTATACCCACCGATACCAAACAACAGTATACTTACATTATGATACACGATCTCGAGTCAACGACATCCTGTGGGATAGGGATAAAACAAGTTAAGGCTGATTTTGAAGGCAAAGGGGGAAGAAGAATTGCAGTCTGTCGATACCTACGCAGCTGCACTGCTTGGAAGAATACGCGACGATGCTTTCATGGAGGCAACACTATATGTAATAGTGTACTATACTATACTGTATGTAACACGTATATCATGACAGCGCCATGCTAAAAGTATATTTACAATGTAGTGTGTCCTCGGAAATCATCTTCACACCGTAAAGTCGTTGTGCGAACAGATAATTTGCTTGCAAAATATGTGTGAAAAAAAGAAGAAGACATATTGCCTCTATTATTGGAAAACGTGCTCACTTGGCACACGTATAAGTTAGATCACGGTTCGTACGCATGTACGAGGAGATAATCCGCGAGTTTTAGCTCGTACATGCGGACAAACGTGATCTGACTTATTTATCACAACCTCATGTACATACCTTGCACTCGAGCTGTGTTAACCCTTAGCCTGCTGATCGCGAAAACTGTCGTCTGCTGTTGTTTTATATTTTGCCCTGTTTCTCAATAAAAACATGGTTTGACAGCACTTAAGAATCATTTCCAATGGAAATGATTCTAAGTGCTGTCAAATCATGTTTTTGATTAAAAAAATCGAAAAATAAAACATAAACAGCAGACGACAACATTTCATTCAGCAGGCTAAGGGTTAATACAGAAACAACACCCGGAACTGTGTCAAAGATGATATTACAGGAGATACCACACCACCAAACTGTGGATGATCAATAGAAAACACAGAACGAACTACACAGCGCAGTCATTTTATTGTACACGTACTTAGTATCATGATTATCTGGCAAATAGCATGGCATCATCACTGTCCTTAGAGTGCAAAGCAGGTTGTCTGAGTACATGTTGACCATTTTCACGAAGATGAGGTCGCTATTACAGCGGCTATGGGTATACTGATTCCAATTCATATATTAAATACGTATACGGGAGAGTGCTTTTACTTCAAGCTATATGGCGGTGAACATGGTGAATGCGGTGAAACTGTTATTAATGTACTAGTTGGTGAATAAGCAAGTAACAATCATGTAACTATTCCACTGGTTAAACACAAATATAAGTGTCACTTTTCCACATACTATTATATATTAAAGGTACATACCCACCATCGGAGACATTTTCTGGCAAAATAAACATTAATTCACAATTACCCCACGTATTGATTGGCATTATTATACATTTTATATCAGACGTACATTTCCACACTGATATCAGGGGCGATAACCGTGTTTCCTTAAAATGTTAACGAACATTACTATTTATTATCTGTATTTATTTTTTGATGTGCAATGATCATACTTTATAATCTGTCGAAAATATTATTTGTTCAGGTGACGCATTTAATTAGTATAAATAATTAAAAAATAGCATGCCTCATTTGCATATGAAAATAGCTGGATACCACCGCGCGCCACTATCAGTAAAATATTTGTACTAAATGATTGTATCTGTATAGCTGTATAGCGGGCACTTGCAATTTTTAGAACTGGTGGAATAGTGACACACTTATACACTTATTTAATTCCTATAAAGAACAGTTTGTGCCTACTGAGTGGGAATGTACCATTAATATTTCAACTCCGTTGGACTTAGTTTGCGTGGATATATATTGTAGTCGAACTATTACAAAGTACGATCATTCCACAGTTAAAAGTAAATATAGCGATATATTGTAGTCGAACTATTACAAAGTACGATCATTCCACAGTTAAAAGTAAAATAGCGATATATATTGTAGTCGAACTATTACAAAGTACGATCATTCCACAGTTAAAAGTAAATATAGCGATATATATTGTAGTCGAACTATTACAAAGTACGATCATTCCACAGTTAAAAGTAAATATAGCGATATATATTGTAGTCGAACTATTACAAAGTACGACCATTCCACAGTTAAAAGTAAATATAGCGATATATATTGTAGTCGAACTATTACAAAGTACGATCATTCCACAGTTAAAAGTAAATATAGCGATATATATTGTAGTCGAACTATTACAAAGTACGATCATTCCACAGTTAAAAGTAAATATAGCGATATATATTGTTTCCCATACAGTTTTATAAACGCCAAGAATAGCCATTAGCGCTATACACATCTTATGCAACTGAAAGCATATAATTACATCCGGTAATGGAACATGAATGGTCGTTATGTGAATACATGTTATATCTAAAATAAATAGCCACAATAGCAGGCCTCCAGATAAAGAATTAGTAATTGAGTATGATCATTCCATCATTTCTGAAGCATTTGGGTACATGAATTTCAAAAATTGGATTGGGTAAAATAAAATCGCACTACTGTTTACACATCAACAGACAGCAATTATTGAATAGTTTGCTTCAAAATGTGTCTTGTAAACATGTCTTGGCATTTCATTAGAATTGTCTCCTTGGAGACAATTCTAAGGAAATTCCAAGATGTGTTTTCATGGAAAATAAGAAAAATATGCTATATTTGTGGTATGTTTATTGTTTTCTGCAGCATGATAAAAGTACCACAAAATTGTTGTTGCTTTTTGATACTCACTACTTCTGATTTCAATTGGGTTTTTGGCAATTTAAATTGGGTATTTAAGCAAATACGCAGCTTATCTGGAGCTCTGACAAAAGAATACGTTTCTCAAAAGCAAAATACAATAGGATCTAGAATCTAGACTTAGTGTAGCTACGTCATAGTTATACACTCATATTATCCTTTAAATGGCGGCCATCTTGAATTTGTAAATATTTCTTATAACTGTGCATGATACTTATGATAAATACTGTATAGTATGAAAGGCAAACAGATAACTCGACCCGGTACTGTCTGTTTTGTTTGAATGTGATCTCAGTTACATTGGAAAGTTAATGTGATTTTGATAAAACATGGAATGTCGGCCATCGTGGATTCTATATTACAATTCTATTCCAGGAAGCTATATAGCTATACCTCTTCTTTTGATTGGTTTAATGCAGACATCCAAATCGGCTGCATGTATCTACAATTGTATCACTTTGGTTTCACGTGACTAATACAAATAAACGCGTAAGTATGTCCGTTTGTTCTACATATTATGGCGGCCATCATGAATTCTCTAGTTTTATGTTGTATATTTACATAGGACTGAATTATCTAGTATAAGTCAATGCCGTAGACCGTAAAACGTTGTTTAAACATTGAAACCTATCATTTGAAAGGTAATACGATATTTATGAAACATAGAATGGCGGCCATCTTGGATTACATATTCCTGAAGTTGAAAGGGGTATAATTCCAACACAAACATATTTACACAATTCCATAACATTTGATTGGTCCGTAACAAGTCTCTGTCCAAAATGTATATCCCAGTAAACTCCCATGCCGAACTACTTTCCGTAACCGTCAGGCGCAGTTAAAATAATTCTTAAGAAAACGGAAAATAAACACATTTTCTTGATGAATTTATTTCAAATGCTGGAATTATAAGGAATGAATGACCTTTTTGTAGAATTTATCAGGGATATAAACTTGGAAAAGTCGCGGGAATACTGGACGAGGCCTTCCGGCCTTCGTCCAGTATTCCCGCGACTTTTCCAAGTTTATACCCAGATAAATTCCACAAAAAGGCCATTCATTCCTATAATACCTGCTTATTTGTATAAGAACATATAGCACGCCGATCACCTCGGACCTACTTGGCGCCCATGTACTGGCTGTAAATGTATAAGCCTATTTCTCCAGTCAGGAGCTAGACTGACCATAAATGCAATAAGCCATATTTCCCCACTCACTTTAACAGTATGAATTTCTGCACGTTCTGTTTTTATGCCCATTTGTAAAATTGCATGTGCCGCCTCTTCCCGTAGAATAAGACCTAGCTCCGCCCCACCCAATCACCCCACCTCAATATGACAGCCCAAGGTCGTCCAGCAACCACTGCCGAACCCCCTCCCCCCCCCCCCCCCATTACACTGCGGGTAAATATTTGGGGACGGGCAACTTACAATGTAGATACAGTGGAACCTCTCTAAACCTGACACCAAGAAAACACACGTGACCTTATTTTCGATGAGTGCCTTGGTGTTTTATCTCCGGTGATAATGTCTGTTTCTGTTCATAATCGCATAGTACACAGCTATGGTGCTCAGAATGATCAAATGCCTGATTTACAGTGAAACCTTTCTAAGCCGGACACCCTGGGACCTCCCAGGGTGTCCGGTTTAGAGAGGTTTCACTGTACATATATATGAATCAAAGCCGTCTGATCTGGGGCTAAGCTGTTCGCAAACATTGTAAGGTAACCTTTCTCATCCGCCAGTCCAAATAATAATGTAGTTAGTAAACTAACCTATATAATACCAAGGTATGTGTATTGCTTCGCTCTTGTCGTTCCGTCCGTCCGTCTGTGGTCATTGACGTCAAAATGTTTGTAAGAGTTTCTCAACCATGCGATAATTTTATAACTTCAATATCACTTGAAGGATAACTTTAATATTTGGACAATTGATACATCTAACATACATGTATGTGACACATTCATGACACCATTTGGTATGTAGCTTCCTTATGCTGTAGATGTGCAAACTTAATTGCATCCCTCGGACGAAAGTCGGAGGATACTATATATATGGATTTGACACCGAACATCGTCCGCGTCCGCCGCAGACACTTCTTGTCCGGAGCATAACTCGAACACCATTTGATGAAACTTCATACATGAAAAGACCACGACCCAAAGGCGTGTCGCGCACACGAATGATAAGTTACTAAGTTTCAAATTATCTCCCATTGTTTTGTGTGCACTGATTTCTTGTCCGGAGCATAACACCCTTTGGAATAATTTCATGAAACTTCACACATGCATAGACCATGACCGAAATGTGTGTCGCGCGCAAGAATGCCAACTCTTGCATCACTTATTTTCGAGTTATCTCCCTTTGTTTTCTTCAAGCATTGATTTCTTGTCGGGAGCATAACTTGAATACCCTTTTGAATATTTTCTTGAAACTTCACACGCGCATAGACCATGACCCAAAGGTGTGTCGCGCCCAAGAATAACAACTCTTGCCTCACTAATTTTCAAGTTAACTCCCTTAGTTGTTCGTACATTGTTTTATTGTCCGGAGCATAACTCGAATACCCACGGAAATATTTTCATGAAACTTCACATCTGCATATACCATGACTGAAAGGTGTGTCGCGCGCAAGAATGACAACTCTTGCCTCACTAATTGTTTCGTTATCTCCCTTTGCTTTTAATACACTGATTGCTTGTCCAGAGCATAACTCGAATACCTTTTGGAATATTTACATGAAACGTCACACATGCATAGCAGGGATTCCGCTGGGGAATTTTTTTTTTGAAAATTGTAATTTTTTATCGCCAATTGTTTATTTTTATCGCCAATTGCGAAAGTGGCGATCGCCAGCGGAATCCCTGGCATAGACCACGACCCAATGTGTGTTGCGTGCAACATAGCCAACTATTTTCTCACTAATTGTTCAGTTGTCTCCCTTTGATTTTTCGCAGATTGATTTCCTGTCAATCCAAAACTTGATTATTCTTATATGCTTGTATGTGAGAGTTTAATCTGGTTATACCCCTTGTATGAGTAATACGATTATGCCTAATCTTATTAATTTTAGGTGAAGGGGACAGGTGTCTTTGGTGCGGTATGGACCAGGCACCAGGTCCGGTTATTCTAATTTCTAATTTTGCACCCCCCCCCCCCCCCCCCCCGAATGCAGCAGGTTAAATACGGAATCGAACCAGTTTGTCCGGCTTTAGATGACATTAGCAGTTAAACACCAATACATCAAATCCAAATATTCGATAACAAAGACATTCTCAAGGTGCATGATCACGTGGTTACAACAATAACAACGTCGCCCACTCCAAAGTAAGTATTATTTGATATTTTCCTTAATATGCAACGGATTTTTTATGAAATATGGCGCAGCAAACGCGTCTTCGTGAGATGCATTTGGTGGTCCAGGGAGTTTGGCACAGACTTATGTCGTTTTTGCAAAGAATTCTACGCAAAAACGACAAAAGTTTGGGCCAAAATACAGAGACCACCAAATGCAGCTTAACAAGACGCGTTTGATGAGCCATATTTCATCAAAATCCGTTACGTAATAAGGACAATATAAAAGAAAACATACTTTCAATCGCATGGATTCTGGAAGTTTCAGTACTTGTTGTTGTTGTTGTTGTTGTTAGTACCACGTGATCATACACCTTGCTTCTGTAACCAATGTTATAGTGCATGTATATTTGAGTTTCAGTTTTACTTCAATGTTTTGACGAGGCTTCACAAAGTTTCTTCTGAAATTTGTGAACAAGTTTAATACATATTTAAATCAACATAAATGTATTTTTTTTTATATATTGCATAAATACAGCATCATACAGTGAACCTGTATTGGTTACCTAATGCGTTTTTCGTAGCGGTCTCATTTCCATTTAAAAGCTGAGAGGTAATACAATTCTCACCGCTGTGTGTGCCATATTCATTATTATGTCGACTATTTTGACCTGATTT
This sequence comes from Conchocele bisecta, assembly GCA_029237695.1. Classification (NCBI taxonomy): domain Eukaryota; kingdom Metazoa; phylum Mollusca; class Bivalvia; order Lucinida; family Thyasiridae; genus Conchocele; species Conchocele bisecta. The sequence goes on along the minus strand of CM055272.1, from coordinate 13,844,784 downwards.
AATTTTCCCGGTCAGTTTTATATTCAATTGTTATATAAGGAAAATAAGATTTCTAAAACTTGTTACTAGTGGAATGGTACTAGACCTGGCACCAGTAGCCGATTTCACCAGCATTGCAAAGTATACTTTTCTAGCAAAGTATACTTTGAGGGAGAAATTTTCAATTTTAGGATAAATTTATTAATTTTTATTATACTGAATGTATTACATTATCACAGCCATTTTGGCTGTGATAATGTAATAAATTCAGTATAATAATTCTGCATACTTTTAATTTATTGGGATCCTAAATTAAATCCTTTAACTTTAAATGACAATAATATATATTGTAAAGTTGGACGCCGACTTACAATAGGGATATTACGTTGTTTGCACTCAGTGTCGTCATACACTGTTCGTCAGTTTGTCACGGAATACACCAGTTAAATAAATAGATTACCAAACTTTGAAAATCATGAGTAATTTCCCTTAGAACTACATGGCATCCTGGACAATAGTATGAGCGAACTTTGTCGGTTTGACAACACTTTGCTTAGCTTCAACTTAAGCGGCCCTCACATATCGGTCGCGGCGCCCGCGCGACTCCTAAAACGGGCCAAAAAGGGCATTTTCGCGAGGCGTCTGGCCGGACCCTGCCCGATTTCTACGGGCTCCGCAGCGATTTTTAGAGGTCGCACGAACGCCGCGGGCGTGAAAATCTGACTTCCAAATCAGCGATTTTCCAAGCGCGATTTTAAGTCGTGGCAAGCCCGTAGACACGTCGCTAGGGCCCCGCCCGGCGGACTGCCGGAAACCGATCAGTGATCTGGTGGCCGCATGACGATTTTGAGGTAAATTATTGGAAATAAATCCGCCGGGCGCCGTGTGATTTTCACGGGCCCCTTACGGCCACCCTACGATAGACTCACGGCCCCCTCACGGATCCCGCCAGGACGCCTACCGATCTGTTCTTTGATCAGCCGGCGCCCGCCAGATAATCTAGCAGCGTCTGGCCGACGCCCTAGCGGGCGCACTGTCTCCACTGCGATACAATGTTCAAAGGGCACCGCGCGGGCCCCGTCTAATATGTGAGGGCACACGTCGCAGACATGAAATTCGCCCGATTCATCCACGGGCTCTAAATCTCCCGGCGACTCCTGTGATTAGAAAAATCGCGCGGACGCCGGCTGATATGTGAGGGCCGCTGAAGAAACGTGGCGTAAAACCGATAAATTCTGCCAATTCTAACGCGGATGATTCCCAGGAAATTGTTCTAACGGAAGTCGCTCATGATGTCCCAAGGTTTGGTAACCTGGGCCCGGTTGTTCAAAACATCCGTTAGCTTAACGGACTGTTAAATCCTTAACTGAATGGTTAAAATCTCTGTTTTAACAGAGATTTTAACCATTCAGTTAAGGATTTAACAGTCCGTTAAGGATTTAACAGTCCGTTAAGCTAACTGGTGTTTTGAACAACCGGGCCCTGTTTATAAGACTGGTGTGAACATGCGGAGGATCAGGATCTACAATTGTCGCTGACATCGTAAATCTCATATTCTCAGCTGGTTTGCCTTTAACATTTACAATTTGTTTTACTAAAGCATGTTTCGACAACACATATGTATTGGAAATGATTCCAATGTGGTGTGAACAAATGTTTTTGTTAATAAATTTGTTAAATATTGAAAAACGTGGCAGATAACAATATTCACTGTCTGCCCTGTAATTGCTATATTTAAATGATACAATTTTCAAAATGTTGGCGTCATTAACTACAGAAACCGACTCTAAAAGTTTGAAGATAGTATACATGACTGTATTTCATGGGCAGGGACATACGTAATCCTGAATTGTGGCACTGAATGTTCTCAAATTTCTGTTTTACACATGTTGACAATGCCTGTGCATTTAAGCGTGCATGTTATCCATTGTTTTATATGTGTGTTGGCGTGGGAAATCCATTTGTGGCATCTACTTCGTGATTGGATGTCAATGTCACATGCAAAGGTTAAGGTCAAAGAAAAAAAGCATTTAAAAACGGATGACTTCAAATTATGTTATTGTACAACTTATTATCAGGCTGGCTGACACATTGTTCACCAATGAAATTGTACACAGCACTCCAAAAAATAGTAAATAATACAGTTAAACATGTAGTACAGGCCCCCGGTCTTTACTAAATGGTGCCGATATGAATACATGTCTTAAGCAGCCACTGTGCCAGTACCGTTGCAGTATCACTTACTATACGTAAATATGTGTCTCCTGTTAAGCATCCATTTGATTTGAAAGGCAGATGTGTTGCATCATATTGTGGATGTTTCAGATAGTTTAACCTTAGCTCCATAATGGTTCGAAATAATACATGGAATATATGCCAGCAATCAGACCCTTGAAAGGTGCAAATGAGGTATCTGTGCATGTGTTTATCTATTTGCACAGATCGGCTCAACAACCTTCTTGTGACAGTAGATCACACACATAACATCTGCTGCTTTGCATGAACATCGCTTCGAATTGCATTTTCCACTACAGCCACAAGTGGTAAGGATTTTGGAGGGGACTGGTTTTAGCGATTTAAGTGGCAGTAAGCTCCCATTGCGGCTGATTCCAACCATACTCAAGAGGGTCGAGCTGGTTGGTATCAGCTAGTAAAGTGAGAGCATTGCGGATCACATAAAATGACCTCTTTAGATGTCCTCGGATGACACTTGTTGTGGGTGGTAGCCCCTCTAACCCTACCACTGAATGCCTGTGGACGTCAAGTCGTAATTGGTCAAATGTAGTTGCAGTGGTTTTGCTCGCCCATACACGGACGAGATATAGTTCTGCCTGATGTAGCTCCGCTTCAGAGAGCACGGGATACTCGCCGAAGCTGGAGAGAAGCATTGCCGGTCTGCATACGAGTGCGGCATGCTTTGTGCCAACTTTGCTGAGTGCATCGTCTCCAGTCGTGACATGTGCCTTGATGAGTACACGGCATAATTCCTCTCCTAGTTTGAGGTGCATGACATGAAGCGGAATCATCCGTCGCTTCTCCCCAGTCCCGTACTGAACCCAAAGCTCCTGCAAACCACCCTCTTTGAACAAGCTAATGTAGCGCAGGAGAAGAATTACAGTATCTGTGTCATTAGACACTACGATCGCTTTCTCACAGCCCCTCCCGACTGCCCAGTGCACGTGAGCTATTATGCGACTGTCTGCCTCCTCCTGCCAGTTGTTTAGATCAGCCAGATCACTCGCAGGTGATCCAGCCAACTTCAGTCTCGCAGACGTTAACTCTTCATTGACCACCATTCCACTCAATACCACGTCATGCATATCCCGTTCCGCCACATCCCGCGCCAGTACTGAAGGTTCTGTTTGTTGAGACTAGATGCCCAAAACTTGTCTAACTGGTGTGGAATAGGCACAGACTCATCCACGACGGCCAAATCGACAGCGATATCATCACCAGCTCTACGGTTCCGCTCGCCATCTTGATGCTCAATTCATTGTAGCTATCGAATACTAGTGCGTCATTTCCTGTGTTGGACATACTCGACGGGCACTCTTCAGAACTTCTTGTATGACTCCACCAAAATGTGCAGACAAAGACCGGAGATTGGGAAACTGTCTGATTTTTGACATAAAGTCAAGCAAGACATGTGTTGCTAGTGGACTGTCTTTTGTGAATTGGTAATCATTTGAGGTAAGATTATTTTCAAGCTCAGTGACCAACTTTGCCTTATCAGGCTTTGTTGTGATGTCGCCCACAAATAGTTGGCTAGATTGCAGAAGGTCATGCGAATACAGCTCTTCTGGCGACATTCCGCGAAGTGTAGCGATTTCTGCCTCCCTCTGTGCAGATGCGATATCCTGTGCGGAAACGGCAGTCCTGGTTGGAACCGTATTGGTTTTAGTTGTACATTGTGAGTCAAAGGCAGGGAGATTCACCTTAGATATGGTGACGCTGAGTTTCTTAGACCTGACCACGTACCGCTCATCGCGAAATTTCCGGTACGCTATGTCACCGTTCTCCAGTGCCTTCAGAAGTCTCACCTTAATGATGTCATTGACAATGTGCTTTGTCACGATATTGTAGAGTGGAACGTGTGTGCCAGAACAATGAAGGGGTTTTCCCGGGCCTTCACAAACTCTAGTAATCGTTCACATTTCGGTCAAATATCAAACCCTTTCGGCCACCGAGCTCATGCTGTATTGTCGTTTCCAGATGATCCATGAGTCGAGCATTGGTGAGTAACTGGAGAAGATTGCTGATCGCGAGGATTTCATGAAACAGAAGCCCAAACTCGGCCACAACAGCAGCATCTCCAGCGCTCCCAACAATCACGTGTCCACCTGGACCCTGCGAGAATCTGTTCTGCGACTGCTCCAGCTTCATATCCCCTGCCACGGCAGCAAATACCGCACCCGGTCGGTCTTTCACAACAAACTGGCCCATACAGAACCGGCGGTAGAGTGTGGGATAGGTGACCTCCAGAATCTGAATCCTCTCCAAGTACCATGATGCGTACCGCAGATAATTGATAGCATCAAATTCACGTAGGATGGCCATTGAAGCCTTCACTGTTCCGACATGCAGCTGCCAGTTACCATCACGGTCTGCTACAATCAGCTGCTTGATTATTGCAACAATCTTCTGAAAATCACGAAGTAATGGCATAATTCCGATTTCTCCTGGCACCCTTGGACAAATGTGTTGAATTGTTGACGGAGATCGGCAGCATCAGCAGATACCTGATCACTGCTCAAACTTTGGGACAGACCCCTCCCGCCTCTTTGTTTGCAACACATCCTTGAGCTGAATGGCAGACTGGACAAATGGTACAGACGTGGGATCATTGGACTGCCAGAATGCATTCCACATGAGAGATTCAAGAACCTCTGATACGATCAGCATTCCTGTTAATGACCTGACGTAGTGGCCACCAAGAGAGCACAGTTGAAAACTGTTTTCGGTCCGAAAACTTCACTTTCAATAAGGGCATCGCTCATTCCACTGCCACTAAGATACCTCCCTGCACACCGCAAAAGTACCTTAACAAAGTGAAACATTCCTAACATTGGAAAAAGGTCGTCGAAAGTGCCCGGCTCATTCATGACTATATCAACAACAATGTGATATACACCCTCATCAGAAACTATGGCCATAGTATCTTGATTCAACTGGCGCCGGGATGCTTGGAAATTGGTCAGTGCCTTGCGGACAGTGGCATATTCTGTCACAGGTGAGGGGATAACAGGAAGAAACCCAACTCTCATCAGTGGACGTTTGCTGTTGTGATCAGTGCATGAATTCCACCCCAAGGAGGAAGCTCGCCAGGAGCAGCAGCAGAGTATGGGAGTCCACAGCGAATGAGTGATATGACAAATTCGGTATTGGCTGACTGCTCTACAGCTTTCTCAGCATCCGATATAATGTCCACGTCAATGTTATCTACAAGCCTAAAGTTGGGTGGTAAGGTAGGCTTCATCACGGGTTTGTGGTGAGAGGGTACAATTTGACAGGGAAGTTTTTCTTTTGACGGACGTGCGAATTTCGAGAGATTCGTGCTTGATACAAAAGGCTTTGACTTGGTTGGCGAAGTGGTCTCCTGGTATAGAGCCTGTGCTGTATAATGTTTGCCTTGTGTACCTGAAATGGATGAATTATCTTCGAAATCTTCATTGTCAAAGGCGCCAAATGCCCAGCCGTCGTCGGAAAAATGGCTTGGAATGGGCACCCCAGTGACCTCCGATGACTGTATTGTGTAAGCACACATGAGACACCTTGATCGCTTCACTTCATTGTAGCTAGACGAGGTACCTACTCTGTTCAGTGTTGTCAGTATCTCCCTGCGCGTGTCTTCCCATACATGTATTGTCCTAGCATTGTGTGGAGTGGGGTTTTCCTCCGGCCGTGGTGAATATGGTTATATGTCATCTGGAAATGACAATTGAGTTTGGGAATGGCGATTTTTCAAAGCCCATCTATCCTCTTCGTCAAACAAAGTGTCTTCACCATCATCACAGAATGCATGTTCTTCCTCATCTGGCATTTGCATCATTTCCATTTTGGCCATCATTGATTTGGGAATGTCATATAATGCTGAATAAAGAATGTCAGCCATTCGTCAGGGATTATCGTGTTTTCCCAGGAATGCTTAAGTTCTTCAGCGTCACAGAACTTGTCGTCCAGACCATAATCGACTTGTTTAGCGGCTTTGTTCAATGATTCACCAACGTGTCTAACAGCGTCAAGATTTTTAATTTTAATAGCCAAGTCCGCGGCTGTGATGTTGGATGAAAAAACAAGTTCGGATTCATTTCGCCTAGGATTTGGAGCAAATTGAATTTTGCCACCATAGTGGTCTTCGAGTAACTTTTTAACATCGCGGTTGTATATTATGAAATCAAGAGTGTCATCTAAATGATACATACAACTAGTGATGTCCTACACAGTAAACCCATACCCTTCTTGCAACAGAGGGTCAATGTGCTCTAAGGCCTGCAAAAACAAAGTATGTTTGACCGCAGAATTCGAATTGCATTCGTCAATAGGTATACTACTAGAGGACTGTACATCTTGCTCATATGTATGCAAGTAACGTCTGATACAAATTGCATGACAATACAAATCTGATGCAAACACATCCTCAACACTGCTTAGCTCCGCGACTCTACAGAATACCTCATCTTTCAGATGTTTAGTAGCAGTCAGAAAATTTTGCGCTGCAACTCGCTCACTAATTCTGAATTTGTCTCGCAACGATACACGGTTTACTTGAACCCTATCACTGCCACACACAACACATTTCAGCAGTGTTGGATCTCTCTCACAACTCGCTGCTTCCCTCGGTGTGACAGAGCTGCGACGCATCATGGGTTGTGTACATTCGTCTTCTATCTGTTCCATTTCAGTGTCTACATGCTGAGCAACAGCTTCAGCCGTGTTCAATTGCTTTCAGTTTTTGCATATGTGTATACCACTTGAAGCACTTGTTAGTGTTGTGGTACACATATGCTGTGCCTCCACCCTCTGCTATTCTCAGTCTTTTGCTGATTACATCTTTCCTGATTGACGCAGCACGCTTTCATACTCTCTCGACCAAGCTTCTTTTGGTTGTGTTGTTTTATGCTTATCACCCAATTCTTGGCAGATGATGCATTTCGTGGGATCAAACTCTGTTGAGATACCGGTGTCAGTAGAACCTAAACATGTTCACACACAGGAGTAGACTGCTGGCTCCTGCCCTCCGCCATTCTCGTACAGTCTGTGTATATGTATACCACAAACTGACAACAACGTATACAACTACATATATTATATATAAACACTCTTTGAATTCAATACTCGTTATGAAAATGTGTAGCAATGCTGCTAAGTTGACAGTCAGAAACCAACTGTAACGTGCAACATTCAGCTGCAATCGGTATAGGCCAACGCAATGCTGGATTGGTGTGTTACATATTAACAGAGCGGTACTTTAAATTAATGGACATACGATACACGCCGTGATTGGAAAGTGGCGCGAAAGATCAATACAACGCTGTGATTTTATTTCAATATTAACAACACTGGTTTATATGATGTATTAAAGTGAGATATATCATCTACGATATACAGTCGAACATCCACGAACAGCCACCTCTCTACAACGGCCACCTCTATTTAACAGCCACAATTCTAAGATCCAACGTGATGAATTACCAGAGCCACAATTAATGTGCGTAATTTGATCAAACATGTGGGGGATTTTGTGTATTATTCACCAAAACTGGCAAGATGTTTATAAAAGTACGCACCTTAACTGTAGCTCTGAATTATTATATGAGTTTCCTCTCTGTAACAGCCACCTCTGTACAACAGCCAGTTTGAGGTTTTCCATGAATTGCTGTTGTAGAGAGGTTGTTTTGTACATGTACAAGGCGATGGGTAGGGACCGTGAGGTGACGGGCTGTGTATGTGGCGGAAGGGGGTCTGAATCTGGAATTTGTGTCTGGGGTTTTGGTGATTTTCGACCTTGATCTTGTGAACGTGACCTTTAACAACGAATACGATGTCAGAAACGGATTCCCCACACCATAAAACCTATAAAACGATGTGTTTCACAAACTAATATGATGTGTAGTTTGATATTTACATTTGCAATACGTTTTCTGGCGGCCATCTTGGATTTGCTCTTCTGGTGCGTTCTCGCAGCCGGTTTCGCAAAAGCACCTCCGTGATTTTTGAAGATAAATGGTCCAATAACTCAAATCAAGTTTCAAAATCTCTTGCGGATGAAATGTATACGGGGTTTTAGGCAGGGCCTGGACTAATACGTAATCCTGAATTGTGGCACTGAATGTTCTCAAATTTCTGTTTTACACATGTTGACAATGCCTGTGCATTTAAGCGTGCATGTTATCCATTTGTTTATATTGTTCATTTGCAATACAATTAAATGCTTTTTTTTTCCTTTTCAACATACATTTATCAGGTAACCTGTCCTGCATTCACCGAATACGTACTGACTGATAACATATTGTTGTATCAGGCATTGCCCTGATATAAACATCCGGGTTACAACAAAGTGAAAACTGACGTTCCATTGGTCGGATGACGTCACGTGACGTTACCGAATGACGTCAGTGTAATGACGCAACGTAAACAAGTCCGCGTTCTGTCCATAGAATACGACGTCATATAATGTCATTTTCTAAAACGTTACCTGATAAATAGAATACCAGGCTAGTGTATTTTGATATCAAGTTTATCAGGCTCGGCTCGGAAACGGCAAGCCTCGGAATTCCTACGCGTTTCCTAGCCTTGCCTGATAAACTTAATATCAAAACTTCAAAAGACACTAGCCTGTTATTCTCTATATCTTGTGTTTGTTTTACCAACATATGTTTTGAATTTGTCTGCGTTTTATTTTCTTCCTCATGTGCCCAGGTCCTGTGTTTATTCCGTCCAACACGTAATTATAGCATTTGTCATCTACTGTTGCCTTTATTCTATTTGTTCAATGAAACATGCTTTATCAGCACCTTAGAATCATCTCCTATGATTTGTATGTGCTGGCAAAAAACATTTTTATTAAAAACGATGTCGAAGAAACAGCCGACGACAATATTTATCCCCTCACCCCCGCATTCATAAGATTATAAAACAGTATACAAATGCTTGCCGAGCTTGAATCCTAATTCAAACTGGTTGAATTTGAGTTAAGCTCAGACTCTACGAATCAAACTCAACAAGATTAGAGTTAATGTGCAGGAAGTTTTACAATACCTGGGTGCGAGTCCATGAAAAGGTACTGAGCACGTACTCTGGTTGAGGCTCAGTCTCATTTCGAGTACAGTGGAACCTCTCTAAACCGGACACCCTGGGAGGTCCCCCAGGGTGTCCGGGTTAGAGATGTTCCACTGTAAATCCGACATATGACTATGTCAAGGTATGCGGCTGTGCTTTGCGAACTGGAACAGGCATTATCATCATAAATATACACCAATGAAACCCATACAATTAAGAGTACAAATGTTTGAGAACATGCTCAGAAAGTTCTATAATAGCAGAATAAATTAGTCGGGGTGGACTCACAGTGTAGACCCAGATAATCCTACATCTTGGTGGAGTTTAATTTGGTCTAACAGTCTACTGGATCTGACATTAGATCATGATACATGCATGATTCTAACATATAGCAGTATTTACACAAAACCTCATTCCACACATTGTAAACAGTTAGATTACATAAAGTTGTACTACCAAAATTATTTGGAGATTGACATGAAGTACTTTGTGTGGTTGAACAAGAGATGTACTCTGGCTCTCCCAATCAGACTGCTTTATCTTCTGCTACATGTTATTATCATGAGCTTCATTATTGAGACACGCCATCGGATTTTGTACCTTCGAAAATCTGCGTAATTTCATGAAATACGTTACAAAATGTTCAATATTTTTCATAAATTAAATCAAAAGTTGATACAATGCGTATGTACTCTGAATGTTTTACGGAAAATCGTGTAAGGTTTGTAAACGTATTTAATGAAATTACGCTGATGTCCACAATCCCATAGCGTCTCATTTGATCAATGAGTACCAGAATAAACAGCTCATAGGAAAGAGATACCTTACAAAATGACATTTAATAAATTAACATAGCTATGCTGATGTCAAATATCATCAGGTACATTTTCCTATGAGTTGACATTATTTAGTCCATGGGGAAACGGTACCTTATGAAATGATTAACCAACATAGCTAGGCTGGTGTCAAATATCATAACGTACATTTCCTATGAGTTGACATTATTTAGTTCATGGGAAAAGGTACCTTATGAAATTGTTAACCGGCATAGCTAGGCTGGTGTCAATTGTCACAAGATACCATTTCCCATGAGTTGGCCATATTAAGTTATTGTAAAAATGTACCTTATGAAATTCTCAACCAGCTTATATATGCTGGTGTCAATTATCATAAGGTGCATTTTCCTAAGAGTTCGTCATATACAGTTCATGATAAAGCGTACCTTATAAATTCTCAAACAGCATAGATAGGCTGGTGTCAATTATCATAAGGTACCTTGTCATATGAGTTAAATATATTCAGTTACTGTGAAAAGGTACCTTATGAAATTCCAAACAAGCATGCAATACGGACTATTATATGTCACTCTCAGACTGCGTAAATGAACAAGCTGTTCCGCGTTGGCGAATATATGATTTATTATATTATAAATAACGCTGATAGCGCAGTCTGATTAGCTAGGCTGCGAGCTTATTGTGTCTACTAATGGATACATGGGCGGATTCAGGGGGGGGGGGGGGGCGGACCCGGCGCGCGCCCCCCCTAAAATTCGCCGAGTAAAGATTTTTTACAAGTTACAAGGCAAAATAGTCGACCGAGCATCGCATTTCCTGCGTTCTGGCGCATTTTAAAGGAAAAATATTGACACTGTCACTGTATGTTTAGACATGATTTTTGATTGAAAACGTTTAAATGTTGAAACAATAAGACAACGACCGAAAAATGCATGGAATACATGGCACTTGGCACGAAACGTGCCTTGTAACTTGTAAAAAAATCTTTACTCGGAGAATTTTTAGGGAGGGGGGGGGGGGGGGGGGAGGGCGTGCGCCGGGTCCGCCCCCCCCCCCCCTGAATCCGCACATGCCTTCTAACTGTAGAAGATAAAGTCTAGATAGCAGTACAGCCTCAAACCAACGTGTACACACAATGATCCGGAGCCCCGCAGGGGATTTTTGTTTTATTAATTCGTTCCCACGAAATAACCATTCGTTCCGTCAATTTAACAATTCGTTCCCTTGATATAACAATTCATGCCCACGAATTAACAATTCGTTCCCTCGAATTAACAATTCGGTCCCACGAATTAACAATTCGGTCCCACGAATTAACAATTCGTTCCCTCGAATTAACAATTCGGTCCCACGAATTAACAATTCGTTCCCTCGAATTAACAATTCGTTCCCTCGATATAACAATTCGTTCCCACGAATTAACAATTCGTTCCCTCGATATAACAATTCGTTCCCACGATATAACAATTCGTTCCCACGAATTAACAATTCGTTCCCGTGGGAACGAATTGTTATTTCGTGGGAACGAATTGTTAACCACGGGAACGAATTGTTATTTCGTGGGAACTAATTGTTAAATTGAGGGAACGAATAGTTAATTAGTGGGAACGAATTGCTAAATTGAGGGAACGAATTGTTATTTAGTGGGAACGAATTAATAAAGCAAATTAAGTCTACGTCCCCTGCGGGGCTCCGTAGAGTACAGCCTCATATGAACGGGTACACACAATGACGAATACATACATGTCAATAAGTACACAGCGACCAATCAGTTGATAACAAGCGACAGGCTAAAACGTAACACACACAGATTATGATGACAATGTTAACTGGCTGCCGTTATACAATGGCGACCAGACTGTACTTCCGGATACTCGTGTTAGCGCTGTATTTCCTGTCTAGACCAGGTAAATACATAGATAATACCAGGCTAGTGTCTTTTGTTATCAAATTATCAGGCAAGGTTAGGAAACGCGTAAGAATTCCGAGGCTTGGCGAGGAATTCCTACCGTTTCCGAGCCGATAAATAGAATACCAGGCTATTGTCTTTTGATATAAAGTGTATCAGGCAAGGCTAGGGTACGCGTAGAAATTCCGACGATTGCCGAGGAATTCCTATCGTTTCCGAGCCGAGATTGATAAACGGGATATCAAAAGACACAAGCCTGGTATTATATTTATCAGGTAACGCGTTATGCTCGAAAATGATCACAGATGACGTCGTTATCAATGGACAGAACGCGGACTTGTTTACGTTGCGTCATTACACTAACGTTATCAATCAGTACGTATTCGGTCAATACAGGGCAGATTTGTGGACTTGTACACATATGTGGCTGTGACAGAAGAAATGGGGCTTGTGGGATTTGTTACCAGTGTAGCTCCTGATCAAATAGCGCATTCGTGTGGACTGATAACGATCTATATTGCTTGGTAGAAGCATGACTGGTGTCTCGTTGATTGAATGGCAAACAGTGCAGATCCTGATCAGACTGTGCGGAAGAACAGTCTGATCTGGATCTACATTGGTCGCAAACCATTTCTCCAGTCACAGCCACACATACATGTAGGTCTAAACAATAAATACTTTAAGTATCCTTTCCAGGTGAAATTATGGACTGTCTAATTCCCATGTCTGTTTCTTTCAATGTATATATTCATGACGTGTATGAATCCTAAATACGTGGATGGCAGGTGGGAGCATGCAATGGGTAATCTAACGATCGGGTTCATCCTTACCGGTATCCCAAACAGAGACCTGGGACGCGTTTCACTAAACTTCGTACGACTAAAATGTTCGTAAGTGCAGACTTATGATAGTCTGTAAATTTCACATTAACAACGTTTTCTTGTAAACAATTATTGGATTTACATTTATTGAGTATATGCAGCCTATGTTTTTGCACTAACCAACATTTTAGTCGTACGAAGGTTAGTGAAACGGCCCCCTCGTTTGGCCTTCATTTACGTCTTTGGCATTAGTGTATGCGAGGGTTTAATCTGGTTATACCCCTTGTATGAGGGTGTCCGGTTTAGAGAGGTTTCACTGTAAATCAGGTGTTTGGTCAATCCTAGCCATAGTTGTGTGCTATGCGATCATGAACAGGCATTATCACCTGCCATAAATGATCAAGACACCCATCAAAATAAGATAACAGACGTTTTCTTGGTGTCTGGTATAGAGAGGTTCCACTGTAAAGGTAAACAAAGATATAGAGACATGTCACGTGTGCCAGTGTGCGTGTGTGCGCGTGTGCGCGTGTGCGCGTGTGTGCGCGTGTGCGTGTGTGCGCATGTGTGCACGTGTGCACGTGTGCGCGTGCGGAAAAAACACTTATGTAGTGAAGATTCGTTGAAGGTTCCCAAACAAAACAAACGAAAACGAATGGGAAACGAAGTGAAAACGATCGTTTTGTACAACGATATCCATAGAAACGAATATCGTTTGGCTTTTTAGTACGTGACAACTATATTTTCAAAGTTGACATATAATTTACATACAGTTTACATAGTTTTACATATAGTTTACATACCCGTATCCCAACAATTTAAACACCTGTAGTTTCTTTCAAAGCCTGTTGTGTCGTTTTATCCAACGCATGTCGTGCCGTTTACACATCGTTTTCTTTTCTTTTTTATTAGAAAACGATGTTTTCATAAACCATGTAAACCAACGAAAACATCGTTTTATAAAAACAAAACGATGTGAAAACGATATGTAAACGATAGGCAATCGTTTGTTTGTGGAACCAGAAACAAATCTAGTGTAATGTTCAAACTGTTAACCCTTAGAAAATTGTCGTCTGCTGTTGGTTTACATTTTGTCTTATTTCTCATAAAAACATGGTTTGACATCACTTTATAATCATTTTCACTGGAAATTATTCTAAAGTGCGGTCAACTTATTTTATTTGTTTATGAGACAAAATGGAAAATAGAAAATAAACAGCAGACGACAACATTTAATTCAGCACTGTACTGTTAATATGAGCCCGTTTCACAAACTTCGTACGATAAAGTTGTTCGTACGAAGATTTCTATGAATTTGCTTATAACTTTAACGTGCTTCTCTAACGCTACCATTCTGTACCTACGGGTTCATGCCATGAAATGTATCACATCCCCGAAATATTTTCGAAGATCGGCTGTTAGAACAAATGTTATTCAATTTTTGCCATTACGAACTTCCTAGTCGTACAAAGTTTAGTGAAACGAGCCCCAGGTGTGGTTTAAGGACACAGTCAACTTATGAACAATATAGACGGTAAACCAGTCCTGGTACAGCTTAGCAACAAGGAGTAAATTCTCAGGACAACGGCATTGATTGTTATTATTATGACAGATAGATAAATAAAATAGATGTTGCAGGAAAGGTATGTCTGTGCCAAACATTTTATTATATTATTTGCATGCTCTACACATGCAGGTTAAATTTTTTCTGTGTGCGACTTGATGTGGGGGTGAGATAGAGATTTCCAAAGTGAAAGTAGACGGTTCCGTAAAAAAAGGGGAAATAACTCATGGAAATCAACCCGCATGACCCCGTGTTTGGCATGGATCTAGAACCGGCTTAGGTCACTGACTCCAGGAATGGAAGTAACAAAATTGATTTTGTCGCAGGTAGTTTGCGATTGTCATGTTTGTGTGAATGTGGGTCTATGGGAAATCAATTGGTTGTCTGTTTCCTTAATACATCGTGGTGTCACTGAATGGAGTAAAGTCCGCCATTCTCTGCTGCAGTGACGTCAGACGCCACCGGAAGTTGTGAAGCAGACTGGGTAGCCAAGGGCGACTACTGTTACCGACTGAGTACGAACAGGCTCACCCAATCACAGGCCGTCACCGAGTGCAGCAAGCTCACCGCCGTGTTACTGCGAGTGTACGATTCCGGGGCGCTGGTAAGATAACGACAGAAAAACTACGAAATAAAATGCTGTTGTCTGCCTCTTTTACAAAGGATATAGAGGACATTACATCGTACAGTTTGAATAGCGGGAAATAATACCCGAGGGTGCGTCGGCTTCCGCGTAAGCAACGAATGAGCGTAGCGAACGAGTTGCTTGCACGGACGCCGACGGACACGAGTGTATTATTTCTGATATTCAAACATGTACGATGCAATATTCAATTTATTACACTTCCACAACAGATATTTATGCACATTTAGTCTATTGTTGTGGCTAAAATCAATGAATTGTGATGCCGTTTCTATTAAATAGATATATTTGAGTGCATGTTTGGAATGTGTTCAATCACATTAACATTGTAGATTAGTCGAGACTTTCCCCAAGATTTTAAATAACTTTATTGTGTCTGTAATAAAAATTAAACATTTTGCATGGTAGCTCGTGGTTTCCAAGAAAGCACGCGCGCAATTACGGGTGATTGTTCTCTTCCCGGTGTATTATTTCAAGGTGCATGATCACGTGGTTACAACAACAACAACAACGTCGCCCACTCCAAAGTAAGTATTATTTGATATTTTCAGAAACGGATTTTGATGAAATATGGCGCAGCAAACGCGTCTTCATGTGTTGCATTTGGTGGTCTAGGGAGTTTGGCACGGACTTATGTTGTTTATGCGAAGAATCGATTTCCGTGTTGGAGACACGGAAATCGATTCTTCGCAAAAACGACAGAAGTTTGGGCGAAAATAAAGAGACCACCAAATGCAGCTTAACAAGACTCGTTTGATGCGCCATATTTCATCAAAATCCGTTACGTAATAATATATATACTTGTTGTTGTTGTTAGTACCACGTGATCATACACCTTGTTATTTGTAAGTAGTTGATTACGAGTATTCTCTCACAGAGAAACACGAACAAATAACCGCAATAGTGTAATAAAAATCATAATTTTCACCCAACTGATCCATTTTCCCTTGACGGGTCATAACCCTCAGGCTAGATTGATCGTGATACTAAGTATCACCGTCGGTGCCTGATACACACGTTACTTATCGGTCAGCATTGAATCAGGTAACGAGCTTTGTATTTGCCGAATACATACATCGTATCAGGCATTAATCAGATAAGAATACCCGGGCTACAACGAATTGAAAACTGACGTTTCATTGGTCGAACGTCACCGAATGGCGTCAGTAAAATTACGTCACGAAAACAAGTATTTTCAAAAACTAAAAATAACAACGTCATACTTGCTCATTCTGTATACTAAAACGGTACCTGCTAAATATATTACCATGCTAGAGTCTGTTGATATCAAGTATATCAAGCTCGACCCGGAAACGGTACGAATTCGTCGGCGACTGTCGAAATTCCTACACGTTACGTTGCCTTGCCTTGATATCAAACGCAGTCGGTAATACGTAGCTAGCTACTTGATGAGATATGTTTTTCTTTTCTCCAGGCCGATGTATTGTCAATAACGAACTCCACATCGGTGACGCGTTGGTGGACGGACCTTAACGACTTCAAGCGGGCGGAAATTTGGGTCTGGGGCAGCACGGGCTATATCGCCATGCTCGAAACGACGGTCTTGTAAGTACATGGCCGTCTCCTGTAGCCCATTTCATCAACATTGCAAAGTATACTTGAGTAGCAAATTAAACTTTGAGGGAGAAATTTTCAATTTTATTAATTTTTATTATACTGAATTTATTACATTATCACAGCCAATTTGGCTGTGATAATGTAATAAATTCAGTATAATGATTCTGCATACTTTTAATTATGAAATATATGCATTTGTTAGTTCTATATGAAATAATGTATTTCAGGAAAAATAAATGATTACTCCCTCAAAGTATACTTTGCTAGATAAGTATACTTTGCAATTTTGATGAAATCGGCTACTGCATTGACATGTCCGACTATCCGGGTTACTACGAATTGAAAACGGACGGACGTTTCATTGGACTGATGATTGGTGTTACATGACGTTAGCGTAATGATGCAATATATTTAAAACAAATTCGTGAGTACGAAATGTTAATTCGCACCAACAAAATGCCAATTCGTGGCAATAAACTGTTATTTCGTGAACACGATATACTAATTCGCGAGAACGAAATGTTAATTCGTGGTAACGAAATAGTAATTCGTTGTAACGAAATAGTAATTCGTGGAAACGAAATACTAAGTCGTGTCAACGCAATAAATAAAAAAGACGAACATACATCTTGGAACAGTGCATGGTCATAACTTCCGGTCGGTTGAATGCATCGGCAAGTTGTACTAAAAGTTTGTTAAAGTCACTAAACAGTTATTAAACATATTAATTAATAACAAATGATCTAAGTAAGTGATTGATTTATTCCTAGAGTTGTATTGTAGTTCTGTATTCAATTGTATAGACGAGCCGCCGTTAACAACTGGACATTAGAAAAACATATTTTACCATAGCCACAATTAACTTATTACCCGCCAAACACCAGGCGGAGATGTCCGCCATTGTCCGCCATTACAGGAAGTGGAATGAGGAACCAGACGACACCGCGCACCTGGAGAACTGTGGCGCCATCAACATCCAGGGGGCGCTCAGCGACGAACGGTGTGGCGATCGGCATGGTTACATCTGCGAGTACACCGTCAGTATACAAGGTGATATTTTGTTTGTTACACAATCGCCTGCGATAATCTTGCCATTTCTTTATTGTAAAATCATTACTTGACTATTGTGCTAGGAATCGAGCAGATTGATTGCCTGAGCTGTGTTACAGCTCAGGCTCAGACAATCAAACTGCTGATTGCGAGTTGGCATTGCCAATAGATGTTCAGAAACGTTGACACAAGATTAACGCAGGCGGTTGTGTATGTGATGTGAGACTCAGTGTTTTGTTTGGTTAACATGGTTATATGTACCGTATATTTTAATGTTAATTATTTACTGGAAAACTTTTTTTCAGCACGTTTTTTTTTTGGCACGTTATGTCACATGTGAAAACACGTTGAGGGGTGGTAAATGTGTTCACATTTCCTAATTATGTTTAGAAACCAGCAGAAAGTTGGAGAAATTGCCGCTAAATTATTACTAGTATTGCTATACATGTAGTTGCTTAAAAATTCAATATGTGAACAATAACATACTTAACATGCTTAATAATAAGCCAGGTTTATAATGTATCCCATCCGAGTATTCATTTTCAATTTCCTGTTTAAATGTTGTAATATGTAACTTATTGTGGTTAAGTCTTGTAATATGTGAAATAAGTGGAGCGGGATACGGGCCAGCGATTGACTTCGAAAGTTGGATGGATTATAAGTTGAATTATGAAGTTGCTATTTGTTTACAGACTGTATTCATTTAAGGTACACACTGCCAACAAGGATGGAAGCAGTATAAAACTGGCTGTTACCTTTTCCCTGGTAGCAGTGACCAGTTCAATCTTGTCACGTGGGCAGCCGCCAGTCACAAATGCGCAATCTCCTTCGCTGGAAAGCCAGGCATATTGAATATACGACCACATCTGATATATTTGGAATCGGCGGATGAGCAGGTAGGATCAGAAACACTTTTCACGACAGGGGTCCGATATTGTGCTGGGAAAAGTCTACTGATTCCGATTCGGTACTGAGGTGCCCGTTAAACCGAGAAAGTCCAATTCGGCACAAAGTCCGATATGGTACCGAGGCGTCCGTTGAACTGAAAGTCCAATTCGGTACAAAGTTCGATACGGTACTGAGGCGTCAGTTCGGCACAAAGTCCGATTCCGTACTGAGAGGTCCGTTTAACCCTTTCAACCCTAAGGAACTGGAATGGACTGTGATATGCTAATGTTCCGACCAATCCAATGGTCACAAACTGATTTTCAGATTCGTCCATTTATGAAAAGGGGGTGTTTTTGTTCTCAAAAATATTAAAATTACTTTCAAAAAGTGCAGATCCTGATGAGACGGCTCGTTACGAGCCGGCTCATCTGGATCTGCACTTTTTGCATAAACCGATATAGCGGGATTTCGGGTTCAAAGGGTTAAACAGAAAGTCCGATTCGGTACAGAGGCGTCCCTTGAACTTTCAAGGGATGTACCGAATCGGACTTTCAGTAACCTGTTCCCAGCACAATTTCGAACCTCTGCTGTGCTTTTCACAGGTGTTTATCGGCTGTCCCAAAAATACGCGTGCTAAACTTGTCGATCTGATTTTTAATCTTATGCATCCAAATTAAATCGGCGAAAAAAAAAAATCAGCGTTTGCAAAATAAGTGGGATGGGATATATGTACTATTGAACATTTTCTTGACAGTGAATACTATACGGTGCATTGAGTTATCAGATTGTCCTTCTCACTCACAGGAACATGTAGCTCATCACCCTTAGAAAGCAATAATTTTGAAATCAAGTTGATCGAGTTCGCTGAGAAACGGCGGGACTTGCTCGCCGGGCTTCGGAATTCCTACATTGGCGTTACTAGCATTGCCTGATAAATAGAGAATACTAGACTACTGTCTGTTCCACGTTTTGCTGCCGACGAACTTTTGGCTATTAAACACATTCAATCTAAAAAATATTTAAAATTAAGTGCTGTTTCATCTATAACAAAAAAGTCACCATCCCCAAAAAAAATTATTTGATGACATTTCATGAAATAATTGATTTTATTGAGAAAAAACAATTTTCCTATGGGAATTTAACATGGGGAGTCAATTTCCAAAACTTTTCGTTTTTTGATACTGAGGAAACCTCCGAAACCTGGCGAGATAGCTTGAAAATTATGTAATTAAGAAAACAAAAGTTAGATTTTGAAAATTGGTCCACAAATAAAAAACATATTTTTAAAAAATCTATTTTTAGCTCCCATGTTAAATTCCCATAGGAAAATAGTTTTTTCGCAATAAAATCAATATTTGATGGAATTTCATCAAATAAAACTTTTTGGGGAGGGTGACTTTTTGTTATTGATGACAAAGTACTTACAATGTACTTTGAAATAGTTTTATATTTAATGTGCTTAATAGCCAAAAGTTCGTCGGCAGCAAAACGTCACGGTGGAACAGACAGTAATCAAGGTGCATGATCACGTGGTTATAACAACAACAACAACAACAATGGCTGAAAGTGTTGAAATCTTGCCCACTCCAAAGTAAGTATTATTTGATATTTTCCTTACTATGAAACGTATTTTGATGAAATATGGAGCAGCAAACGCGTCTTCATGAGCTGCATTTGGTCATCCATGGAGTTCCGTCGGTACAGACTTATGTCATTTTTGCGAAGAATCGATTTCCGCGTCGGTAGACACGGAAATCGATTCTTCGCAAGAACGACATAAGTTTGGACGAACATAAAGAGACCACCAAATATGGCTTAACAAGACGCGTTTGATGCGTCATATTTCATCAAAATCCGTTACGTAATAAGGACAATACCAAAGAATACGTACTTTGAATCGGATGGATTCTGGAAGTTTCAGTATATATTGTTGTTGTTGTTAGTACCACGTGATCATACACATTGGTAGTGTCCTTTGATATCAAGTCTATCAGGCAAGGCTACCGGGTACCGTTTCCGAGCCGAGCCAGTAGCCGAGCCGAGACAGTAGCCTGGTATTCTATTTATCAGGTAACTGTGTTATGCTAGAAAATAACCACATATGACCTCGTTATCTATGGACAGAACGCGGACTTGTTTACGTTGTGTCATTACACTGACGTCATTCGGTAATGTCACGTGACGTCATTCGACCAATGGAACGTCAGTTTTCACTTCGTTGTAACCCGGATGTTTGTATCAGGCCTGATACAAACATCCGGGTTACAACGAAGTGAGTAGGTATTTGGTCAATGCAGGGCAGGTTGCCTGATAAACTTGATAATAGGGTCACTAGCCCGATATTCTATGTACATTGAAGCTTCTCTAAACCGGACACTAAGAAGACATCTGTGATCTTATTTTTGATCAGTTTCTTGATCATTTATCTCATTTGATAATGTCTGTTCGTAATCGCATAACACACATCTATGGCTCAAAATGATCAAATGTCTGATCTACAGTGAATCCTATCTAAGCCGGACACCCTGGGTACCTCCCAGGGTGTCCGGTTTAGAGAGGTTTCACTGTATGTTTATTTGTGTGCAGACGTTCATCCGACAGCTACTACCACTGGTGCCTCTGTCGGCACAGATGTGGTGGATCGGCATGACCGACAACATGACGGAGGGTCACTTCCTGTGGGGCGACAACGGAAAGCTCGTGCAAACTGGTACCCTGTGAGTTTACCTGGGGCCCGTTTCACTTAGCTTTGTACGATAAAAGTATTCTTATGAAGAGAGCCATGTTCGTATATAATCATGACATTGAATTATTTCCTGTGAGCTTCATGATGTTGTCTCATAGAATGCCCATTTTATTTCAATCACAAAATGGCCCCGCTTCCCATAACGTAACGTAACGTCATATCACATGTTTAACGTCAAATTGACGTTGTAGGCCCTTTTCATGTGCTACTGGGTTGTATTGTCCGGAAAGTTTTAAAGATATCATTTTCCAAATTGTCAGCATAGTTTCTTGAATTATTGATGTACACTATTGCATTGTTATTTTCCAATTTGGGTTTCAAGGTGCATGATCACGTGGTTATAACAACAACAACAGTGGCTGAAATTGTTGAAATCTTGCCCACTTCAAAGTAAGTATTATTTGATATTTTCCTTAATATGTAACGGATTTTGTTGAAATATGGCGCAGCAAACGCGTCTTCATGAGCTGAATTTGGTCGTCCTGTGAGTTCGGCACACACTTATGTCGTTTTTGCGAAGAATCGATTTCCGTGTCTACCGACACGGAAATCGATTCTTCGCAAAAACAACCGAAGTGTGGGCCAAAGTACAGATACCAGATAAGGACAATATAAAATAATACGTACTTTGAATCGGATTGATTTTGAAAGTTTCAGTACTTATTGTTGTTGTCAGTACCACGTGATCATACACCTTGGGTTTCGGCCGACTTTTGACCTTATTGCCCCTTGTATCTTCACACATCAATGCTACAATGTTACACCGACATGTAGGGTCATTGAAACTGAACAAATACATAAAAGATGTGGCAGAATCGGTTGCTGACAGCAACTGTGAATTAAAGTTTAGTGTTGCATTACAAACATCTTAGTCGTACGTAGTTAAGTGTACATTTTTTATGAAAGGATTTAGCATTTCAAACACTTAACATACATGTATTCGAAAAATCTGATGTAAAATCTGGGACTTATGAAGGCGGACTTTACATCAGATTTTCGAATATGTTAAGTGTCTTGATTTTTAATTGAATCTGTAAAAACAATTAGGACGTATTTGTACGAAACATCTGATCTAAAATAAAACGTAACTATTTTCAGATTCTCGAGATATTTACATTTTAAGTGGACATTTGTTCTGGATGCTCGGGTAGAACATTCGGTTAGTATGTGTATACATCTAAGCTTGATAGTTATACTGTTCAGGGACGTCGCCAGACCCTGTCTAAAGCTGAAGCCGGGGTGGGTGATCCAATGGAGCTAGTTGCGAACAGTAACTCTTGCAATCTACTCCCCCATCACCCCACTGGAATTCCTTTTAAAACTACGGGCAGGTGCACTGTCCTACATTCTATGGGGTCTTTTTTGGCAAACATTTATTAAATCTCTTTTTGTGCAATTTTATAACTGTAAAAAAATAAGGATACATGTAAATCTATGTCTGGAAATTATGTTGAAGTCTACATTTTATTTACAGAACTTGGGCAAAGGAGCCGAACAATTTAGGAGCGGCCGAGCAATGCGGAGTAATTTACATGAACGGCAGATTCGCCGACCTGGGTTGTAACCGTTCCGAGAACTACATATGTATGAAGGAAAACAATGGTAGGTCCTCATGAATGTATCTCAAGGTCAGATGAAATTGCCGCTAAAATTGTCGAACCGTGTCATAATTCAGTGTAATCAGGCAATGTAAACAATTCCGCATACTTTTCGAGGAACACCGTGTTATATGTGACCAGCTTCTAGCATAAAACTAGAGTACCACTCTAGACTACTGTCTGTTTCACGAAACCTGCCCACATTTTATTATAGGAACGAATGGCCTTTTTGTGGAATTTATGGGGTATAAACTTGGAAAAGTCGCGGGAATACTGGACGAAGGCCGGAAGGCCTCGTCCAGTATTCCCGCGACTTTTCCAAGTTTATATCCCCGATAAATTCCACAAAAAGGCCATTCATTCCTTATAATTCCAGCATTTTAAATAAATTCATCAAGAAAATGTGTTTATTTTCCGTTTTCTTAAGACTTATTTTAACTGCGTCTGACGGTTACGGAAAGTAGTTCGGCATGGAGTTTACTGGGATATACATTCTGGACAGAGACTTGCTACGGACCAATCAAATGTTAGGGAATTGTGTAAATATTTTTGTGCTGGAATTATAGATATATAAACAATGCAAAAACATTTATTTTCGATAATATTAAATTAAAGCAAAATTTAAGAATGAGCCTTCTTTTTATTTCGTGAAATTTGCTCCATTTATTGATTTTATTGCGAAACAAATGTTTCCCATGTTAAATCCCCATAGACATGATAGACATCTTCACAGAGTGAAGATGTCTGGGGATTTAACATGGGGACATAAGATGTCTATGGAGATTTAACATGGGGACATTTTTCGAATTTCAGAAATACTGGACCGATTTTCAAAATCTTGTTTTCTTAGTTAGATCATTTCCAAGCTATATCTAGCCATGTTTCGGTGTCAATATCCATTTTATTTTCGATTTTAGCTCCTCCCACAGCTCCTCCACGTCCTTAAATTTTAGTAATATAATCAATATTTGACAAAATTTCACGAAATTTAATATTGTCGAAAAAATATATACACATTGTTTTGTAGTCACTATAGGTTAAAAATAGTTATGCATTGTTTATATGGCCGGAACATTTGGGCAGGTTTCGTGGAACAGACAGTAGTGTTGTTTTAGTTCACGTTTGTCAGCTCGTCGAGGAATTCCTACGCATTTTTCTAGCCTTGCATTATAAACTTGATATAAATTGACACTATCTTAGCGCTCTATATATGTTTATTGCACCCACAGACAACATACATCTACATATACGGAGCTCCGCAGGGACATGGATTTTGTTTTATTAATTCGTTCCCACGAAATAACAATTCGTACCCTTAATTTAACAATTCGTTCCCTCGAAATGACAATTCGTTCCTACGAAATGACAATTTGTTCCCCCAATTTAACAATTCGTTCCCTTGAATTAACAATTCGTTCCCACGATATAACAATTCGTTCTTGGGAACGAATTGTTAAATTGAGGGAACGAATTGTTAAATTGAGGGAACAAATTGTTATTTCGTGGGAACGTAATTTTCATTCCGCAACAAATGTCCATTCCACACTATAATTTACATGTACATGTAATTTCAATATACATGTATATAGTATTTTTATATAAAACATATGATTGTAAATGTACATGTTGTCTTTATGTATATGTCCTTATCCGCACCAAATAACCCTTTTATATATATCAAAATCAAATGTGTTTTAAGCTTGTATAGTGGAATCTCCCTAAACCGGACACCCTGGGAGGTGTGTCCGGTTTAGAGAGGTTCCACTATAAATCAGACCTGTAACCTTGTGAAAGCATGCGGGTGTGCCTTGCGA
>CM055272.1:13197441-13219621 GCA_029237695.1 Conchocele bisecta | reverse complement strand
GGGCATCTACAGATGTCACATACCGATTTCACAAAGTACAGAAATATAAGGGAGCTTTTGTTGAAAATAACTTCAACTTGTTTATGTTGCATTATTGATTGCCATGATGTCATTCCATAACATGATGTGATGCCATTCCATAACATGATGTGATGCCATTCCATAACATGAGGTGATGTCATTTGATCAATGAAACCTCGCTGAAAGTAATATTAAATCTGTCATGTAACACATGGAAGAGTGATTTTGCAATCGGTTATCCAACGTGTTTGATATGTTAGCGATATAAAACTGTCAAAAGCTGTATCAATAAATTATTAATAAAGAACATACACATGCAGAAATTGGTTATTGTACCATGTCAAGGTGTTTATCTGACATTTACATGTATATCTTGTAAATTTGAAAACTTCATTTCGTTATTTTGAATGTTGAACAACAACAAGAGAAACGATGGCTTCCATGGGAAAATGATTTCCCTGTTCTATTATTTTTTTGGCAATTTACTAGTTCTACATCAAAGATTATTTGTTTAAAGGTATAAAATATACAGTTTACTAAATTTTGACCCGCATGCAACAGGTTTGGGTATGCACTTCGGTTGCTCACATTTTTTGAATGGGTCAAATTGTAGCTATTTACCTTGCAGATCACCGGGCGTGCCAGGCGGTATCGGGCGGGGAGACGGCTGGATCATCCCACTCAACATCTACATAGAGACCCAGCAGTTTATACCGCAGCAGTGTACCATCTTCACTAACCTAGGTAACTGGCCTAGACCAGTAGCCTATTTCACCAACATTGCAAAGTATACTTTTTTTCTAGCAAAGTATACTTTGAGGGAATAATCATTTATTTTTGCCGAAATGCATTATTTCATACAGCACTAACGACTGCATATATTTGATGATTAAAAGTATGCAGAATTATTATACTGAATTTATTACATTATCACAGCCAAATGTAATAAATTCAGTATAATAAAAATTAATAAATTTATCCTTAAATTGAAAATTTCTCCCTCAAAGTATACTTTGCTAGAAAAGTATACTTTCCAATGTTGGTGAAATAGGCTACAGAGCAGTTTAGTTCTTTCAGTTTTGTAGTCGGTGTAAATGGCGAATTTCTGTCATATTATGTTTTGAAGTTGCATCACTGATTTTAATGTTAACCCGTTGCATGCTAGCGGTGAAAATTATCCGCCAAACAAATTTTAAATTAGGAGTATATTTTTAGCTCACCTGAGCGAAGCTCATGTGAGCTATTGTTACCGCAATGTGTCTGTCTCGTCCGTCGTCCGTGAACATTTTCAAACGTCTTCTCCTCGGTACATTGGGCCTATAGTCACCAAACTTCATGGTCATGTCCGGTCCTTGGGTAGGGGAATTACAAAATTGTTAAAATGAGTTGTTAAAATGGTGACCCCGAGGTCAAAAATGGGCGTGGCCCGTGGGGTAAAATTTGGGTAAAATTTTATTTTTAGTTTTTGGCCGAATATGGTCATGTCATATATCAAATCAAAAGGTATCAATGAGGCGATTACTCTGGTAACGAAACGCTGGTACATCGGATGGTTATGTCATCCAAGATGGCCGCCGATGGTTCACATGAACCGCTTGGCCCATGGTAGCCAAACTTAAAAGTTATGGTCCATGGGTGAAGCACAAATTCTTAAAAAATCTTCTCATGAACAGCCAGCCGGATTTCGACGAAACTTGGTAGGAATGATCGATGTACAATGCTCTTTCAAAGTTGTTAAAATGGTGCCCTGTGGTCAAAAATGGGCATGGCCCATGGTAAAGGGGTCAAATTGGGTCAAATTTTATTTTTGACCGAATATGGTCATGTCTATATCAAATCGAAGGTATCAATGAGACGATCGCTCTGGTACATATTTTGTCGAAATTGGATGGTCATGTCATCCAAGATTGCCACCGAAAGGTCAAAAGGTCGTTTTTTATTAGAGATTTCAAAATTCTTCTTCACATGAACCGCTTGGCCCATGGTGGCCAAACTTCACAGTTATGGTCCATGGGTGAAGCCTTTTCAGATTTGTTAAAACGTAAGTCGTCGCTTATCCAAGATGGCCACCGTCTAAAAATAGCATAAATTTTTAAAAAATAAAAAATTCTCTCATGAACCGCCAGCCAGATTTCGAACGAAACTTGGTAGGAATGATCGACGTAGAATGCTCTTTCAAAGGCGTTAAAATGGTGACCCCGGGGTCAAAATGGGGGTGGCCCGTGGGGTCAAATCGATAAGGCGATTGCTCTGGTGCAATATTTGTCGCAATCGGATGATTATGTCATCCATGATTGCCTCCTAAAAGGTCCATTTATTCGAGATTTTGAACGTCTTTTTCTCAGGAACCACATGGCCGATGCTGGCCAAACTTCATAGTAAGTTAAGATCCTTGGTGAAGCATTTTCAGATTTGGTAAAATGAAAGTCATCGCTTAATCCAAGATGACCGCCATCTAAAAATAACACAATTTTTTAAAACACATTGAACTCAATGTCACATTCTCCTCTGGTGTTCATGGAGTCAGGTGAGCGAATTAGGGCCATCATGGCCCTCTTGTTTATTTCTCTCTGTAAATATGTCTTGGAATTTCATTAGAATTGAGTCCTCAGGACTAATTCTAATGAAATTCCAAGACATATTCATGATATTTACAGGGAATAGAAAATATGACGATTTCTTGTCCGCTATTTTTGAACTATTTATAGCCCACAAGTTTCCCAGCATGCAAAGAGTTAAACATCATAAAACGTGAACATTTTCATGTAAAGTAAAAAAAATTAAAATCATGTCACTTTGAAACATGATTGGAATGGAATTATAAGAAATAAACAACATAACACTGTAAGCATTTCAAATTGCAACTACAGAGGGCAGTTTCACTAAACTTCGTGCAACTAAAATGTTGGTAAGTGCAAATTTAGGATCGTCTGGAAATTTCAATTGGACGGATTTACATTTATTGAGCATAGGCTGCATATGATGCCTATGCTCAATAAATGTAAAACCAATAATTGTTTACAGAAAAAACATTTCTAATGTGACATTTACAGACTATCATAAGCTTGCACTTAACAAACATTTTAGTCGTACGAAGTTTAGTGAAACGGTCCCCTGGTTGAATGCCTTCTGTGTATGTGCATATAGACCCTGATAATTTCTCCAAAAACATGTTATTTCTTGCCATAATGTGATACAGAGTGACTGATGTCCTATAGGTGCTTTCCCATATGTATATGACCTTGTTGTTGAACAGATGTAAAACCCCAATCTTTAACAAATCAATTAACCAACCAACTGTTTAATCAAATTAAGTAATCTAATCATTCAACCAACCAAATCAACCAAACCATCCAACCAATCACCCAACCAATATCTCCATATTATTGTTTGCCATAGTTTTTCGACCATGAAAGCACAGCGTTTCGTCTCAATTAATCACATATTACAACGCTTTCACTAATATCTTTTAAATTAATCATTAAATGTTATAATTAGTGCAAAGTTACATTTAGAACCAGAGGTTCTGCCCTGTTGACGTAATTTCCTTGTTGCTGTATGTGCATGATCAATTCGTAATAACTATTACTTGTGGTACAGGCCAGCTGTTCACACGGAGCTGTATCCCGGGAGCCCTGGACGTGGAGTACAATATCAACCAGAAGCCCATCAACCTGTGCGAGGGCTGTGCGGCGGCGGCTACCGTAAATGTAGCCGATCCAGCGATGAACAGTACTACGGAGCAACCGGCTCATTCAGGTGTCTCGTCGAGAGTACGTATTCAATATAGGAATGAATGGAATTTTTGTGGAATTTATCGGGGTATAAACTTGGAAAAGTCGCGGGAATACTGGACGAAGGCCGGAAGGCCTCATCCAGTATTCGCGCGACTTTTCCAAGTTTATATCCCCGATAAATTCCACAAAAAGGCCATTCATTCCTTATAATTCCAGCATTTTAAATAAATTCATCAATAGAGGATCTTGTACATAGAGAATACCAGGCTACTGTCTTTCGATATCAAGTTTATCAGGCAAGGCTAGGAAACGCGTAGGAATTCCGAGGCTTGCCAAGGAATTCCTACCGTTTCCGAGCCGAGCCTGATAAACTTGATATCGAAAGACTGTATCCTGGTATTCTATTTATCAGGTCGCGTTTTATGCTCGAAAATTACCAAAGATGACCTCGTTATCTATGGATATAACGCGGACTTGTTTTCGTTGCGTTATTACACTGACGTCATTCGGTAACGTCACGTGACGTTATCCGACCAATAGAACGTCAGTTTTCACTTCGTTGTAACCCAGATGTCTGTATCAGGGCAATGCCTGATACAACAATATGTTATCAGTCAGTACGTATTCGGTCAATACAGGGCAGGTTACCTGATAAAAGTGATGATTTAACCCTTTCACCCCGAAGTAACTGGAATGGATTTTGATATGTTAATTTTGCAACCAATCCAACTGTCACAAAATGATTTTCAGACAAGTCCATTTATGAAAAGGGGGTGTTTTTTTTTTTATTTAAAATGAGTATGACAATTATTTGCAAAAAGTGTAGATCCTGATGAGACGGCTCGTCACGAGCCGGCTCATCTGGATCTACACTTTTTGCCAAAATCACTATACAGGCCTGTGGTGTGGAAAGGGTTAATGATATTTATTAAGCAAGTTTACTGATTTCGTAAGAAACGAGGTTGTGCCAAATCAGTCAACGAGTTTAATAAATACCATGTTAACTCATCACAAAAGTTACATATAAGCACATAATTGTATAAGCACATACATTGATGACCTCAGCTGTTTGGGATCAGGATTCATCCTTATCGAAATCTTGACCGGAGACCTGGTTTGGCTCTCTGATACGTCTTTGGCATTCTTGTATGTGAGAGTTGAATCTGGTTGAATCCCCCACCCCCCTCAGCCATGTGACCTTAGGCATTGCTGGGACGTTAAACCCATTCCCTTTCACTGATAGAGGCGGGTGACATTCTAAGTGATGGGTGATTGGTGACGGGTGAACCCAAGTTCAGTAGCCTATTTATAAGGCTGTCCTATATAAAGTGAAAGTGAATGGGTTTAACATCCCAGCAACAGCTAAGGTCATATGGAGACGGGACCACAGTTTAAAGTCTCATCCAGCAGACCAATGGGATGGAAATACTGTGAAAGTATTTTTGATGCCTAAGGCGAGATTTGAAACCACAACCTCCGGATTGGAAGTCGGATGTTTTAACCCCTTGGCCACAACCCATCCCTTACTCTATATAAATGTACCTGAGATTCTCTGCTTTAACAACAACAACAACAACATTTTCATCGACAGAGGCGGGCGACGTGGCGTTTGTCCACCACCTGACAGTCGGCGACAACACTGACGGACGGAACCAGGCGATCTGGGCACGGAACCGACGCTCCGACGACTACGAGCTGCTGTGTAAGGATGGCACACGCACCGCCATCGAGAACTGGGCCAACTGTTACCTGGGCGTTGTGCCTGGTGCCACGATCGTCACCAGCGGCTTCAAGCAGCAGTTCGAACGCGACATCTACTGGAACATGTTTTCCTATGAGCAGCAGTTCTTCTCGTCAGACATGTAAGTATACACCATCCAGACACAGAGTTCCAGATAAGGTGCGTATTTTACGCACTTATTTTAGCAGAATACGCATTGATTGATTTTCAACTTTATTACAGTACAAAATACTCACAGCAATGTGAAAATATGCGTTGATTTTCACATTGAGTAGTGAAACTACTGTAATAAAGTTGAAAATTTACCTAGTTGAGCTGCAAAAAGCAAACACTGCTGTGTATTACAGAGATGCCATGGTGATTTCCACCTGTTTGACTCGGGTCTGTTCTACTCGGACCTGATATTCCCCTGTATTGTGTGTCGTGTATTACAGAGACGGCGATTTCCACCTGTTTGACTCGGGTTTGTTCTACTCGGACCATATTCCCCTGTATTGTGTCGTGTATTATACGGAGATTTCCACCTGACTCGGGTTTGTTCTACCTCGGAACCTATATTCCCCGTATTGTGTGTCGATTACAGACGGCGAGTTTCCACCTGTTTACATGGGTTGTTCTACTCGGACCTGATATTCCCCTTGTATGTGTCCGTGTATTACAGAGGAGATTTCCACCTTTGACTCGGTTTGTTCTACTCGACCTGATATTCCCCTGTATGTGTCATGGTAATTACAGAGACGGAGATTTCCACCTGTTTGACTCTGTCTGTTCTATTCCGACCTGATATTCCCCTGTAGTGTGTCGTGTATTACAGGACGAGATTTACCTGTTGGACACTCTGGTTCTATCTGACCTGATTTCCCCTGATTGTGTCTGTATTACAAGACGGAGATTTCCACCTGTTTGACTCTGGTCTGTTCTACTCGGCCGAGTATTCCCCTATTTGTGTTCGTATTACAGAGACGGAGATTTCCCACCTGTTGACTCGTCTGTTCTACTCGACCTGATATTCCCCTGTTTGTGTGTCGTGGTATTAACGGAGACGGAGATCACCTGTTTGACTAGTTGATTTCCTTTACTCGTGTTCTACTAGGACCTGTATCTGTATTTCCACCGTATGTGTCCCCATGTCATGTATTACCAGAGACGGAGATTTCCCCACTGTTGACTTTTCTCGGTCTGTTCTACCCCTTACGACCTGATATTCCTTCCCCTGTATGTGTGTTCGATGTATACAGAGACGGATTGATTTCCACCTGTTTGACTGTCCTGTTCTACTCTGACCTGATACTCCCCTGTTGTGTGTCATGTATTACAGAGACGGACCTGATTCCACCTGTTTGACTCCTGTTTACGGTTTGTACTGGACCTGATATTCCCCTGTATTGTGTGTGTGTATTACAGAGACGGAATTTCCACCTTTGACTCCGGGTTCTGTTCTACAGGACCCTGATATTCCCCTGAAATTGGTGTGGCCTGTTTTAAAAGAGACGGAGATTTCACCTGTTTTGAACTCGGTTTCGTTCTACTAGGACCTGATATTCCCCTGTATTGTGTGTCTGTATTACGAGATGAGATTTCCACCTGTTTGACTCGGTCTGTTCTACCTCAGAACCTGATATTCCCCTGTATTGTGTGTCTGTATTACAGAGACGAGATTTCCACCCTGTTTGACTGCGGGTCTGTTCTACTCTGACCTGATATTCCCCTTGTTTATTTGTGTGTCGTGTTAATTACAGAGACCGGAGATGTTTCCACCCTTTGGTTTGACTCGTGTTTTGTCTTACGAGACCTGATATTTCCCACCCCTGTATTTGTTGTCGTTTGTATACCAGGATACGGAGATTTCCACCTGTTTGACTCGGTTTGTTCTACTAGGACCTGATATTCCCCCGGTATTCCCCTGATGTGTGTCGTGTATACGAGATACGGAGATTTCCACCTGTTTGACTCGGGTCTCTTTTACCTACCCCTGACCTGATTATTTCCCCTATTTGTCCCCTGTCCCCATTGTGTGTCTGTATTACAGAGACGGAGATTTCCACCTGTTTGACTCGGTTCGTTTTTTTTCTACTAGGACCTGATATTTCTGTATTGTGTGTCCGTGTATTACAGAGAACGGAGATTTCCACCTGTTTTGACTCGGGTTTATTCTACGGAACCTATATTCCCCCTGTTATTGTGTGTGTTATTATTAAGACGGAGATCCACCTGTTTTGGACTCGGGTCCCCCTGTTTCTACTATGACCCCTAGACCTTTATATTCCCCTGTATTGGGTGTAGTTGTATTAAACAAGACGGAAGATTTCCACCCCTGTGACTTTCTGTGGGTTCTGTTCTACAAGACCCCTGATATTACCCCTGTTTATTGTGTGTCGGAGTATTACAGAAGAAGGAGATTTTCCACCTGTTTTTTGACGTCGTGTCTGAATTCTACTATGGACCTGAATATTCCCCTAGTATTGTGTGTCGTATTAGCAGAGTATGGAAGATTTTTTCACCTGTTTTGACTTCGGGTACTGTGTTTCTTTACTAGCACCTTTGATATTTCCCCCTGTAATTGTTGTTCGTGTAATTACAGAGATGGAGATTTCCCACCTGTATGAGCTTTCCGTTTGTCTTTGTTCCTACCCCTAGACCTGTATTCCCCTGTAGTGTGTGTCGTAGTATTACAGAGACCAAGGAGATTTCCACCTGTTATTGACTTTCGTGTCTAATTTCTACTAGGACCTGATAGTCCCCCTGTATTGTGTGTCGTGTAATTACAAGGAGATGGAAGATCCACCCCTGTTGACTAGAGTCTGTTCTACTATGACCCCTGTTATTTCCTGGTTTATTGTGGGTTTGTCGGTGTAATTTTAAAGAGACGGAGATTTCCACCTGTTTGACTCGGGTGTTCCTACTAGGACCTGATATTCTGTATTGTGTGTAGTGTAATTACCAGAGATGGAGATCTTTCCCACCCCTGTACGCGTGGTTCCCCTGTCAACTAAGGACCTTGATATTCCCCGTATTGTGTGTATGTATTACAGAGATGGAGATTTCCACCTGTTTGACTCGTGTCTGTTCCTACCCCTTCCCCAGACTGATTTCTGTTTAATGGTGGTGTATTGGTTTACAGATAGGAGATTTCCACCTGTTTGCTCGGGTTTGTTCCTAACCCTTAGGACCCTTTTGATATCCACCCCTGAAGTATTGTGTGTCGTGTATTACAGAGATGGAGATTTCCACCTGGTGACACCCCCCGTTTAGTTCTTTACTTTAGTACGCTGCCTATTCTCTTGTATTTGTGTGTCGTGGTATACAAGAGGATGGAGAATTTTCCCACCTGTTTATGACTTCCCCGGGTGTTCCCTACTTAGCCACCTGATTTTCCCCTGTAACTTGTGTGTAGTGTATTACAGAGAGGAGATTTCCACCTGTGGACCACCCCCGGGTTTGTTTCTTTACTATGGACCTGGATATTCCTTGTTATTTGTGGTGTCGTGTAATTACAGAATGGAGATTTCCAACCTGTTTGACTCGGGTCTTGGTTCTACTAGGACCTGATATGCTCTGTATTGTGTGTCGTGTTCATACAGAGAACGGAGATTTCCACCTTTGTTTTTTGACTCGTGTCATGTTAACTAACTAGGACCTGATATTCCCCTGTATTTGTGTGTCGTGTATTACATAGACCGGAGATTTTCCACTGGAGACCCCTCTGTTTGTTCCTACCTAGGAACCTTTGATATTCCCCTGTATTGTGTTGTCGTGTTTATAACAGGAGATGGAGATCCACTTTGTGACTCGGGTTGTTCTACTGACCTGATATTCCCCAATGTATTTGTGTTGAAGGTGTAGTACAGATGTATTGGAAGGATTTTCCACCTGTTAGACCCCCTCCGTTGTTTTCTGGTTTGTACTAGGACCTGATATTCCCCTGTAATTGTGTGTTTAGTGTAATTACCCCAGAGAAATGAAATTTCCACCTGTTTACTCGGGTTTGTTTCTACCTAGGTTACCCTGACCACTTCGTATTGTGCCCCTGTAGTCGTATTACCAGAGACCTGGAGATTTCCACCTGTTGACTCGTGGGTCTGTTCTACTAGGACCTGATATTCCCCTGTATTGAATGTGTAGTTATTACAGAGATGGAATTTCCACCTTTTGTTTGACCCCTCGGTTTGTTTCCTACCTCGAATCACCTGATTCAATCAGTTATTTGGGTTGTGTCATGTATTACAGAGATGGAGAATTCCACTTTGTGGACTTTTCCCCGGTCTGTTCTTTACTTTAAGAACCTGATATTCCCCTGTTATTGTGAGTTTAGTGTATTACAGATTGAGATTTCCACCGATTTTCCTGACCCCTCCCCCCCGTGACTCGGGTTTGTTCTACTAGACCTGTATTCCCCTGTATTTTGTGTGTCGTGTATACAGAGATTTGGAGATTCCACCCTGTTTGACTCGGTTTGTTCCCCTACTTTCGGACCTTGATTTATTTTCCCCTGTATTGGGTGTGTAGTGTATTTTTTAACAGAGATTTTTTTGGAGATTTTTTTCCACTGTTGACTTTCCGGGTCCTGGGTCTACCTCGACCTGATATTCCCCCTTTGGTATTGTGTTCATGTTTATTACAAGGAGACGGAGATTTCCACTTTATGACCTTCGGGCCGTTTCTTTACCTTAGACCTGATATGGCCCCTTGTTATGTGTGCCGTGTATTACAGAGATCCGGAAGATTTCCACCTGTTTGACATCGGGTTTCCTGTTCTACTACTGGACCTGATATTTCCCTTCCCCTTTTGTATTCGTTTGTGCCATGTATACAGAGAACGGAGATATCCACCTGTTTGACTCTGGTTTCCTTTGTTCTACTAAGGACCTGACCCCACCTGAAATTCCCCCTGTATTGTGTGTCGTGTATTACAGAGACGGAGATTTCCACCTGTTTTGACTCGGGTCTGTTTCCTACCCCTCTGATTTCCTGATTTTATCTGTATTTGGTGTTTTCCCCGGTGTATTACATTTAGACAGATCCACCTTTGTTGTGGACTCCGTTCCCCTGTTCACTTTCTGACCAAGATATGTTCTTAATAGCCTGATATTCCATCTGTATTGTGTTGTCGTGTATTACAGAGACAGGAGATATTCCCCACCTGTTTTTGACTTTCCGGTCTTGTTCTACTAAGACCCCTGATTTATTTCCTTGATTGTGTGTTCGTGTTATTAAATAGACAAGATCCACCTGTTTGACTCGGGTCTGATCTACCTTCCCCTGACCCCTGAATATTCCACCGTTTATGTGTCATGTATTACAGAGACGGAGATTTCCAACCTGATTGGACTTTTCCGGTCCTGTTCTACTTTAGGACCTGAATAATCCCCTGTATTGGTGTTGCCATGTTTATTGTACCAGAGCGGAGAATCCAACCTGTGACCTTCCCCGGTTCCTGTTTTCCTTTACTCATACCTGATATCCCCGTATTGTGTCGTGTGATACAGAGACCTGGAGATTTCCCCTGTTTGACCGTCCGGGTGTTTCAACAAGACCTTGATATCTGTTTATTTTGTCGTTTTGTTCGTGTACCCCAGGAGGACGGATTTATCCACCTTTTGGACCCTTCCCCGGGTCCTTGATTTCCTACTCTGGACCTGATATTCCCCCTGATGTGTGTCATGTATTACAGGAGAGACGGAGATTTCCACCTGTTTGACTCTGTTTCTGTTCTACTAGGACCTGATATTCCCCTGTATTTGTGGGTTTGTTCCTCTGTATACCCCAAGAAGACGGAGATTTCCACCTGTGACTCGGGTTTGTTTCTACACCCGCCCCCACCTGAATATTTCTGTTTAATTTGAGTGTCCCCATGTATTTACAAGAGAAACCAAGAATACCACCTGTTTGACTCTGGTTTGTTTTCCTTACTATACTAGGACCTGATATTCCCCTGTAGTGTGTCTGTATTACAGAGCGGAGATTTCCACCGTTTGATCGGGTCTGTTCTACTAGGACCTGATTCTTATTGTGTGTCTGATTACAGAGAGGAGATTTCCACCTGTTTGACTCGGGTTTGTTCTACTAGGACCTGTATTCTGTTTACCTGTTTGTGGGTGTTCTCTGTATAGAGACGAGATTTCCACTGTTTGGACCTCGCTGTTCTATAGGACCTGATATTCCCCTGTATTGTGTGTCTGTATTACAGTAGACAGAGATTTCCACCGTTTGACTCGGGTCTGTTCTACTGGACCTGATATTCCCCTGATTGTGTGTCTTATACAGAACGGAGATTTCCATGGTTTGTCGGGTGTTCTACTCGACCTGATATTCCCCGTATGTGTCTGTATTACAGACGGAGATTTCCACCTGTTTGACTCGGGTCTGTTCTACTAGGACCTGATTCCCCTGTATTTGTGTGTATTACAGATGGAGATTTCCACCGTTTGCTCGTGTTCTACTGGACCTGATATTCATTGTTGTCGAGTATTACAAGGAGATTTCCACCTGTTTGACTCGGGTCTGTTCTACTCGGACCTGATATTCCCCTGTATTGTGTTTGTATTACAGAGGAGATTTCCACCTGTTTGACTCGTCGTTCTACTAGGACCTGATTACCCCTATTGTGTGCTGTATTACAGAGACGGAGATCCACCTGTTTGACTCGGGTGTTCTACTAGGACCTGATATTCCCCTGTATTGTGTGTCGTATTACAGAGACGGAGATTTTCCACCTGTTTGACTCGGTCTGTTCTACTACTATATTCTGTATTGTGTGACCTGTATTACAGAGAGGAATTTCCACCTGTTTGACTGGGTTTGTTCTACTGACCTGTATTCCCCTATTGTGTGTCGTATTACAGAGACGGAGGATTTCCACTGGGCTGTTTGACTTCCCCGTGTCTACTAGACCTGATATTCCCCTGTATTGTGTGTCATGTATTACAGAGACGGAGATTTCCACCTGTTTGACTCGGGTTTGTTCTACTAGGACCTGATATTCCCCTGTATTGTGTGTCGTGTATTCCAGAGGGGATTTCCACCTGTTTGATCGGTTGTACTTACCTGATATTCCCTGATTGTGTGTATTACCAGAGACGAATTTCCTGTTTGACTGTTTGACTGGACCTGTTCTACTAGACCTGTTTTTTTTGATACTCCTGTAATTCCCCTGATTGTGTGTATTACGAGTGGAGATTTCCCACCTGTTTGAACTCGGGTCTGTCTACTAGGACCTGATATTTCTGATTGGTGTGTATTACGAGACCGGAGATTTCCACCTGTTTGACTCTGTTCTACTAGGACCTGATATTCCCCTGTATTGTGTGTCGTGTATTACAGAGATGGAGATTTCCACCTGTTTGACTCGGGTTTGTTCTACTAGGACCTGTATTCCCCTGTATGTGTCGGTATTACAGAGACGGAGTTTCCACCTGTTTGACTCGGGTCTGTTCTACTCTGACCTGATACCCCTGTATTGTGTGTCGTGATTTACAGAGACGAGATTTCACTGGATTTGACTGTCTTGTTTCTACTGAGGACCTGATATTCCCCTGTATTGTGTGTCTGTATTACAGAGACGGGATTTCCACCTGTGACCGGGTCTGTTCTACTAGGACCTGATATTCCCCTGTATTGTGTGCTGTATTACAGAGACGGAGATTTCCACCTGTTTTGACTCGGGTCTGTTCTACTAGGACTGATTCCCCCTGTATTGTGTGTTATTTATTACAGACGAGATTTCACCTGTGACTGGTCCTGTACTAGATCTGTTACCTGTATGTTATGTGTGTATTACGAGATGGAGATTTCCACCTGTTTGACTCGGGTTTGTTCTACTAGGACCTGATATTCCCCTGTATTGTGTGTCGTGTATTACAGAGACGGAGATTTCCACCTGTTTGCTCGTGTTCTACTAGGACTGATATTCCCCCTGTATTGTGTGTCATGTATTACAGAGACCGGAGAATTTCCACCTGTTTGACTCGGGTGTTCTACTAGGACCTGATATTCCCCTGTTGTGTGTCTGATTACAGAGACGGAGATTTCCACCTGTTTGACTCGGGTTTGTTCTCTCGACCTGATATTCCCTGTATTGTGTGTCAATGTATTACAGACGGAGATTTCCACCTGTTTGACTCGGGTCTTGTTCTACAGGACTGATATTCCCTGTATTGTGTGTCTGTATTACAGAGACGGAGATTTTCCACCTGTTTGACTCGGGTGTTCTACTAGGACCTGATATTCCCTGTATTTGTGTCGTGTATTACAGGACGGAGATTTCCACCTGGGTTGACTCCGTGTTGTTCTAGACCTGTTTATCTGTACTGATATTCCCCTGATTGTGTGTGTATTTACAGAGATGGAGATTTCCACCTGTTTGATCGGGGTTTGTTCTACATGGACCTGATATTCCCCTGTATTGTGTGTCATGTATTACAGAGACGATTTCCACCTGTTTGATCGGTCTGTTCTACTCTACCTGATATTCCCCTGTATTGTGTCATGTATTACAGAGACGGAGATTTCCACCTGTTTGACTCGGGTCTGTTCTACTAGGACCTGATATTCCCCTGTATTGTGTGTCGTGTATTACAGAGATGATCTTCACCTGGTTTGACTAGTCTTGATTCTACTAGGACCTGATATTCCCCTGTATTGTGTGTCTGTATTACAGGAGATTTACGGAGTGTCCACCTGTTTGATGTGCGTGTTTTAGATACACTGTTTTGATGTGTTCTATAGAACTGATATTCCACTGTCAGGAGCCGACTCTTGTGTCTGGTCACTAGGACCTGATATCTATTGTGTGTTCCCCATGTATTCACGAGATCACCTGTGACTCGTCCTGTATTACTAGAGATATTCTGATTGTGAGTCCACTGATTTGTTTCCACCTGTTTGACTCGGGTCTGTTCTACTAGGACCTGAATATCCCCTGTATTGTGTGTCGTGTATAGACGGGATTTCCTTACAGACCTGATTACCGAGAGTTGTTTCCACCTGTGACTCGGGCTGTTCTACTTAGGACCTATATTCCCCTGTATTGTGTGTCGTGTATTACAGAGATGGAGATTTCCACCTGTTTGACTCGGGTCTGTTCTACTCTGACCGCCCCGTGCAGGCACCGGGGTGGGATCAACTGATCCTGAGAATAGTGCTGCAGTAGCCATTGCTTGTCGTAAAAGGCGACTAAACTGGCTTAACGATTGGGTTCATACTTTCCGGAACACACTATACCGGATTTGGCCCTCATGTACATTTTTGGCTTTCTTGATGAGGTTGATACAGACGGAGATTTCCACCTGTTTGACTCGTCTGTTCTATCGACCTTATTCCCCTGTATTGTGTATTACGAGACGAGATTTCCACCTTTGACTCTTTGTTCTACTCGGACCGTATTCCCCTGTTTGTGTGTGTATTACGAGAGATTTCCATGTTTGATCCGTCTGTTCTCTGGACGATATTCCCCTGTATGTCGTGATTACAGACGGAGATTTCCACCTGTTTGACTCCGGTCTGTTCTACCGGACCTGATATTCGTATTGTGGCAGTATTAAGACGGGGTTTCCACCTGTTTGACTCGGGTCTGTACTGACCTGATTGTGATTGTGTGTGTATACAGACAGAGATTTCCACCTGTTTGACTCGGGGTCTGTACTCGGACCGATATTCCCTGTAGTGTCTATTACAGAGACAGTTTCCACCTGTTGATCGGGGCGTTCTACTCGGACCTGATATCCCCCCTTGTATGTGCTGTGTATTACAGAGACAGAGATTTCCACCTGTTTGACTCGGGTCTGTTCTACTCAGACCTGATATTCCCCTGTATTGTGTGTTGTGTATTACAGAGACGGAGATTTCCACCTGTTTGACTCGGGTCTGTTCTACTCGGACCTGATATTCCCCTGTATTGTGTGTTGTGTATTACAGAGACGGAGATTTCCACCTGTTTGACTCTGGTTTGTTCTACTCGGACCTGATATTCTCGGACGAGGCAGTCAGACTGGTGCCTCTACTGGCTGACGAGCAGAACTATCAGTCGTACCTCGGATGGGACTTCATTAACCAGATCCGTAATCTCGACAAGTACCAGTGTATTCCCAAGGCCTCTGGTACGCCCGGACTCATGGCTATCACGTCCCTCATTGTCTCCATAGTCGCTGGGCTGCTCCTCTTGTAGACATTTGTAAATTGTTGGTACTGTATGTGGCCTTGTTTGGCTGATGCTTATATGGAGTGTATCTGGATATGGTCATTTGATATCTAGTTTATCAGGCAAGGCGAGGAAATGTAGGAATTCTGAGGGCAAGCCTCGGAATTCCTACACGTTTCCTAGCCCTGCCTGATAAATGGTTGTATTCGCACAATTGAATCACAGGAATTTCTGTGTATGGAAGGTGTTCGAGCCAATTCCAACCCTTAAATATAAGCAGAAACAAACTTTAATCACAATGTCAGTTCTCTGTTTAAATGGCTGTTATTAGGACATGTTTCTGACTGAATGACAAATGCAGCCCGCATTTCACTAAACCTTGTATGACTAAAATGTTTGTAATTGCAATGTTATGATAGTCTGTAAATTTAACATTAACAATGTTTTCTGTTAAACAATTATTGGATTTACATTTATTGAGCATAGGCTGCATTTGCAGCCTATGCTCAATAAATGTAAATCCATTAATTGAAATTTACAGATGATCCTAAATTTGCACTTACAAACATTTTTTAGTCATACAAAGTTTAGTAAAGCGGGGCCTGCTGTTGTAATCAAAATGTCTGGAGGTACTTTGTGTGTTTTTGTAACACATGTGGCATTGAAATAGCTGACAAAGGAAATATCCACATTTTCACATTGTAAAGTAGTATAAATCGTGTTCAATTTCACATTTCCATTATATCACAAACGGCAGTTGTGCTACATTGACTGGATGGGGAACAATGTATCCCTGATCAGACTGTGGATGGTTTGGTATGGACCTCTTACCAGGGGCCTACTTCATCAACATTGCAAAGTATACTTTACTAGCAAAGTATACTTTGAGGGAGTAATCATTTATTTTTCCTGAAATGCATTATTTCATATAGAACTAACAAATGCATATATGTCATGATTGAAAGTATGCAGAATTATTATACTGAATTTATTACATTATCACAGCCATTAAATGGCTGTGATAATGTAATAAATTCAATATAATAAAAATTAATTGAAAATTTCTCCCTCAAAGTATACTTTGCTACTAAAGTATACTTTGCAATGTTGATGAAATAGGCTACAGGTCAGGTTATTCTAACTTCAGGGCTGAATATATATTTATTTGGATGTAAATATTCCGTTTTAGATATTTTTGTGATTTGAACTGAACTTGTGACCAGTATGAATAGATTAAATTTTGGAATTAATCTGTAAAAATTATTTCCGCCTGAGAAAACAGACATTGTGATATTTTCGGCCTGTATAAATCCTGATCATCATATACACACTTGCTGATCAGTAGTTGTTATTTAACAATGTTATATTTGCTGGCGTTGATAGGCTGTTAAACACCAATAAACAAACAAACTTAAATGTTCACATCATATATACAGTATGTATTCATAACCTCGATTTGAAGCACCAATAAAAATACTACAGGGGCATTTTTACATCCATACATAATATTCAGTCTTAGTCTTAACCCTTTCAACCCTAAGGAACTGCAATGGACTGTGATATGCTAATGTTCCGACCAATCCAATGGTCACAAAATGATTTTCAGATTTGTCCATTTATGAAAAGGGGGTGTTTTTGTTTTCAAAAATATTAAAATTACTTTCAAAAAGTGCAGATCCTGATGAGACGGCTCGTTACAAGCCGGCTCATCTGGATCTGCACTTTTTGCATAAACCGATATAACGGGATTTCGGGTTCAAAGGGTTAAGTGACATCAAAAGGTCAAAGTGTTTCCATTATTTCTCTTGTATTGTATGCAGAATCTTGGTG
The DNA here is from genome assembly GCA_029237695.1 of Conchocele bisecta. NCBI lineage: Eukaryota > Metazoa > Mollusca > Bivalvia > Lucinida > Thyasiridae > Conchocele > Conchocele bisecta. The sequence continues at coordinate 13,202,157 of CM055272.1, read as the reverse complement.
TGATTTTGAAATCTATGCAAACAGCGAGCTGGATGATATGAATGTAAATGTTTTGTTTTGATCTGTTTTGATCTGTATGTATATTTTCATAATATTCTTCTTTAACATTAATTGTTTTGTCTCCATTTAATGGCTTGTATATTTATAAAAAAAATGTTTTTATGAAAACATTCCATTTCTCGGATAAACATTCCATTTATATATTACATGCTAGTAATTTTTGATCAAGCTGTACCAAAATCATAGTAACTACTTTAGGCTCACATTTGCGATAGCAACATGGACATGCTTTACATAGGTGGGTGGTTGGTCGGGCGAACGTGATGGCGTAAATTAACGGTATAGGAATCACGATTTGCCTGGTTTGGCCCTCAGGTACATTTTTATCTTTGGCTCTTTTGTTACCTGGGAGTTGAAGTGGGTTATTGCCCATTATACAAGTAGTAAGATTATTACTGATCCTACTGCTTTTGGGAGGGGGCCAAGTGATTCTGGTGTGGCGAGGACCTGACACCAGATCGGGATTATACTGATTTCAGAGCTGAATATATATTTTTTTTATTGTAAATATTCTGTTCTGATTTTGGGATTTTCCCCCCATTTGTACATGTACTTGAACATGTACATGTACTTGTACAGGTAATATATTGGATTTAGTACTAAACCCATTGACCCGGCCTTAAATGACCTTAGCTGTTGATAGGGCGTTAAACCCCAACAAACAAACAAAGAAACAAAATACACCACTATATTATTATTTTTTGTCGTCTGCTGTTTATTTTCTATTTTCCATTTTTATCATCAAAAACGTGCTTTTACAGCACTTTTGAATAATTTAAAATGTGCTTTGACAGCACTTCAGAATCATTTCTGTTGGAAATGATTCTGAAGCGCTGTCAAATCATGTTTTTATTGAGAAATAAGGCAAGATATAACAGCAACAGTAGACGACAATTGGTTATGTGTAGCGTCTAAGGGTTAAATTGTTACATTTATAATCATCAATGTTTTCACTCTTATTCATGTTTTCATCTGGTATACATCAGGCCATAGCAAGTTCTTCCTCTGTTAAGCGTACACGTGCGGGTAGATTTTGAGAGTGGTTCTATCAAAAAACAAACAAACTGTGTATGCTATTTTTGGTGAAGTAATATGAAAATTGATTTGGGACTTGTCTAAGTTTTAAATCCGTTCATGAATTTACACTTAATACGTTTAATAAGAGTGTTTTCTTATTATTGAGCGGCAATTTAAATTTATGTTAAAAACTTTGTCAACCCTTTGCACACTGCAAAGGGTTGAGGAAGTTTTTAACATAAATTTACATTTTTCTTTTCAAAGCCTTGTTTGTTCGTACAGGATACATAAGTAGGTTTTGGCTATCCAGGTGGACGCTTAACAGAGAAAAACAATGGAATGGCCTTAGCTTATGGTTGTGATGCATTTTAAATTGTACATTTGTAGATAGTACATAATAGTTTGTAAATTACATATCATGTGATATATTACATATCATTTTGTATATACATGTACATGTATTCATTTTACTAATGTGCATATATTGACATACATATTGGGTCAATACTGGATCATAAATGAAACAATATGTCACAGTTGTTTAATAATTTGAAGTGCAATCCCATCCCGTCTGTATATGACCTTGTTGTTGACAGACATTAGACCCCAATCAGTCAGTCAATAAATCAATCAATTAATCAAATAATGAATTGATTGATTGATCAATCAATTGATTAGGGCGGACCATAGACCATAGATTTTCCGTCATTTATCTATAGCAGACACAACTGTTATACCATTTTGTGGTCTCAAAGTTCTCTGTGGTTAAAAGCACAGAAAAATACACAGAAACATACACAGAAACATACACAGAAACATACGCAGAAACATACGCAGAAACATACGCAGAAACATACACAGAAACATACACAGAAACATACACAGAAACATACACAGAAACATACACAGAAACATACACTAACCTGAATATCAACTAAATTTGGGTATTTTCACTGAATTAAACCAGTTAATTTAGCTATTCACATTAAAAGCATTGACATGTGTTTATTATTTCTGAATGAATATAATTATTTGCTATCATTCAATTTAAAAGGCTTACAAGACGTTTCAAATGAGTAGTAGCAATGTCTACTTTTGTTTGAAGAGAAAAACTCTTGAAAATATGGATGAGCCATGTATTAACCCTTTCACCCCTAATTAACTGGATTGGCGTTTGATACATTAATTTTACAACCAATCCAGTCGTCACAAAATGATTTTCTGACTAGTCTATTCTTGATAAAGTTGTGTTTTTGTTATCAAAAATGAGAAAATCACTTGCAAAAAGTGCAGATCCTGATGAGACGGCTCGTAACGAGCCGGCTCATCTGGATCTACACTGTTTGCCAATACCACTATTCAGGCCTGTGGTGTTGACAGGGTTAATAGGATCTGGTATGATATGTGCCAATAATTCCAGCACAAAAATATTTACACAATTCCCTAACATTTGATTGGTCCGTAGCAAGTCTCTGTCCAAAATTTATATCCCAGTAAACTCCCATGCCAAACTACTTTTCGTAACCGTCAGGCGCAGTTAAAATAATTCTTAAGAAAACGGAAAATAAACACATTTCTTGATGAATTTATTTCAAATGCTGGAATTATAAGGAATGAATGGCCTTTTTGTGTAATTTATCGGGGATATAAACTTGGAAAAGTCGTGGGAATACTGGACGAGGCCTTCCGGCCTTTGTCCAGTATTCCCGCGACTTTTCCAAGTTTATACCCCGATAAATTCAACAAAAAGGCCATTCATTCCTATAATGAACTCTACACTTATTACATTTCGAACGTGATCATGTACAATGTCAGTATTCATGTGGCTGTTGGTGGTCACCCTATCTGTGTGTCTATATCTAATTGGGCGGGTACAGTTTCATTTTTGAGCAAGTACATGATCATTTGAGACATGCCATGTAATTTTGTACCTTTGAACATCTGCGTAATTCATTAAATACTTTTAAATTTATTTTAAATAAATTCAAAAGTGGACAAGGTAAATATTCCGTTTTCGGGATTGAACCTGTTTGCCCGGCCTTACATGACCTTAGCTATTGATAGACCGTTAAACACTAATAAACAAAAACAAATAAAAAATCAAAAGTGGACAAAATTTTCAGAGTACATGCATGTACGGTACTTTGAAAATTTTGTCAACTTCCGACGCCATTTACGGAAAATATTGTAAATTTTGTAAACGTATTTCATGAAATTACGCAGATGTCCGAAGGTACAAAATCACATGGCGTGTCTCATTTGTAATATCTTATAATTTTTCTTTCCATTCACGGATCAACTTCATATTTCATATAAGCGTTGCTCTAATGGTCCTCTACCGCCCTGTGCCAAATCCACATTCGTCCTGCCCCCGCCAAGCCCACTGTTAACATCACATACTTAGTGCTTCAAAAACTTTAACGCTCAGGTAAAATATCTTATAATTTCTGTTTTCTTTCACGGATCATCTTCATATTTCATATATGCATTGCTCTAATGGTCCTCTACCGCCCTGTGCCAAATCCACGTTCGTCCTGCCCCCGCCAAGCCCAGGGTCAAGGTCACATACTTGGTGCCTCAAAAACTTAAATGCTCAGGTAAAAGAAAATTTTGACTTGGAATTTGGCCTCATTTATTATCAAAGCGATATATGGGACATCCGTGTTCTATGAACACATTTTCTAGTTTATTAAACTTCACACATGCATAGAAGATGACCCAAAGGTGTGTCGCACGTAAGAATGACAACTCTTGCGTCGTTAATTTCTTAGTTATCTCCCTTTGTTGTTTCGTGCACTGATTTCGTGTCCGGAGCATAACTCGAACACCCTTTGGAATATTTTCATGAAACTTCACACATGCATAGACCACGACCCTAAAGGTGTGTCACTCAAGAATGACAACTCTTGCATCACTAATTTTTTAGTTATCTCCCTTTGTTTTTTCCGTCACTGATTTTGTCTCCGGAGCATAACTCGAACACCCTTTTTTCAAACTACTTGTGTATCTGGGGAGGGGGATACACATGCGCTTGTCGACAAGCGTCCATTTCTAGTTTTTATTTATGGGTGTATCAGTCTGTGCATCTGCATAGTCTGATCAGCATCTGCACTGTTCATCATTCCATTGAGAAATGCCCATCTTATTGTCTCTCAGTCCATTCTGTACATACGCAACTAATGATGTTAAATCATACACCACAATTATGTGATAGCTGGTCGTCCAATAAATTATAAAAGTAGTATGATTAGTACTGATTGTACTACTTTTAACGAGTGGGCTGCGTGACTGGTGTGGTGAGTTCAAGTGAATATGGTAGTCAACAAACCGTTAAGCACTGTTAAATTAAATTACCAGGCATTTTCAGGAGGACTCTTGCCAGTCGGGATATTGTTTTCTATTTGAAGAGTTTGGGATGTTAGGAGATCAGTTTGAACTAAAGGGGAGTGGGTGGTTGGTCGGGAGCATTTGACGGGTAATTCAACGATCGGGGTTCAACCTTACCAGAATGCCGATCTACATGGTTTGGCCCTCATGCACTGTTTTGCCTTCTGATACTTGAGAACTAAATCCTGTTATATCCCATTAAAGTGGGTGGTGGTCGGGCGAACGAGACGGCGTAAATTAACGGTATGGGTT